>CM055191.1:8701035-8873535 GCA_029224185.1 Karalla daura | reverse complement strand
CTGTTGCTGTGTTCGTCGCATCGATGTGCGACGTTTGTTCTTTTTTTTATCTCCTTCTTCTTCTCCTTCTTCCTTTTCTCCCAAATCGCAGCCATGTCGGGGATGTGGCTCGTGCTCACATCCGTTTGGGTTCAGAAATACAACATTAAGAGGTGGAAAAAACGCGTACATAGGGAAAAGTAAAGTTTCCCTTCAGTGTTGTATTGTGCTTTGAATATAATGTGTTTCATAGGATTTCACATTGTTGGGTTTGTTTTACTCCAGTCGCCACATAACCAGAGTTGCTACCCGGTAAAGTATGAATAATTAAAATTGGCCCCACCTCAATCCACTGCAACAGCAAAATTAAAATTACATATTAATGTGTCATTATTAATAATCCATTAATACAACTAACACAGGCCAATTTTCTGCATAAAGGATACTTTTATATTTGACGCTTCGTTTGCGTTTAGATCTCGGTGCTTTTGTGTTTGTAATGCAATGCTAACGTGTGAGACGTTATTTTTAAGTATGTTAACATCTTTTACCCGAGCAGAGAGCAGAGCTGTTGCCAGGATTACGGAAACGCTACCGGTACGACCGTTTGGATTTAATTCATTTCAGTTCATTTTGATTCATTTAATTTCAGGTTTATCTCATAATGAGATAAGGAATAAACATAATCGCATCATGAAAGATTAAGACTTTTCAGATTCTGAATGAAGGCCTGGTGGATACCTCTTAGAGAATCCCAGTCGTGGAGTTTGCATTGTTCTCGTCGTGTCTGTGTCCAAAAACAGTCCAAAAACATGTTCCAGCTCAATTGGAGACTCTAAATGTCCCATAGGTGTGAGTATGAGAGTGAACAGTGTGTGTGTGTGTTGTGATGGACTGTCAAGGGTCTATTACTATGTACTATACAGGCTACAATGCTAACAGAAGGACTGAAGCCTAAAAAAAACAGCTATGAATTATGTTACTATGTGTATATTTTATTTTAGAAGGAAAAAAAATGGCCGACCTTGGACCTTGTTAAACATTAACTCAAGGTCCTCGTACACCGTCTCGGCTCCCGGCTCCCATCATCATAGCTCTTTTACCATCACTGCCTAGTGCACTTATCGCTTCTTTTTAGTGTCGTTTTTTCCCTTTCGCTCTCCTCGTAGTTAGACAATCGCGAGCACATTTCTTTGACGAGTTGTCGTTGCTATGTAACAGCGCTGAGCCCAAATGCGCTGGCATCTCCTGACAGTTATTACCGCCTGGAGGAGATTATTGGTCGTGGCACTGATGTGGCACCGTAACTTTTGTCTGCGTGCCATTGCTGTTACAGTGCTCGGCTGTTTGACATCATCTCAGAGATGGCGTCACTCTCCGTGACCGTAAGCGCACACTAGTGGCATGAGGCCGGGTAACTGGAGAGCCGCGTATCTGGTTAGGTGAGGAGTCGGTTAACACGGTTCTGCCCCGCTCTGGAAGAAAACCAGTGAAAGGTGGAACTGGCCACCAACGGACCAACGAGGCCTCAGTGTGTCACCGGTACGGCAACGACAGGATGCCAGCTGTCAGTTTAACCAGGAACGCCGCCAGGCGTGTGTGTGTGTGTGTGTGTGTGTGTGTGTGTTATTTCATGCCAGTGAGGGACAGTGCCAGCGGTGAAGTGCCACTAGACAGATCTGGTTTCCCTCCCTGAGCAGCATCAGCAGTGTGTGTGTGTGTGTGTGTGTGTGTGTGTGTGTGTGTGTGTGTGTGTGTGTGTGTGTGCGCGCGTGTGTGTGTGTGTACTCCATGCCAATGTGAGCCGCTGTTGTCTCACCCACCGACCTGCAGACATCTCACAAAGCCGCACGTGAAAAGTGTTAAAGCGCCTGAAGAGAAAATACTTTCATTTCCATTTCCATTGAAAACTCTCTCTCTCTCTCTCTCTCTCTCTCTCGCTCATAATTCTCAGACCCTGACTTGTCAATTGCTTCCTAATGGTCACAGCAACCAACAAGTTAACAAATCACTCCTCACTTATTTATGCTCGAGGCACCGTAACGGAGGGAGAGAAAGAGAGAGAGAGAGAGAGAGAGACCTGAGAGAGTGTGCGGGGTGAGTTACAGACAAGTTGGTTGGTAGTTATCGTCTCACACTTTTACGGTCCATCGATTGTTTAAGTGTACTGTATATGTATATTCGAGAAAGCAGACAGAAAGATCTCAGTCTTCAAGGTGTTTAGGAGTTTAGGCTGCTGTCAGTTTGTCGATTCTCTGTGCAACTGAATGAAACAAGAAAACAAGAGACAAGACAAGGGAAAAAAATCATCGATCAATGATTTCAGCTGCTTTGTACCTAAACAGTGTCATGGAGGAGATGGAGCCTGTCTGAAGCACACATAGGGTGAAGGCAGGACACACACGCGCACACACACACACACACACACACACACACCCAGGGGCAATTTAGAGTCTTCGATTTTAGACTGTGGGAGGAAAATGCAGTTCATGGATAAAACTCGTGCAGAGGCCTCACAGGAAGGCCCTGGATTAGACTGGGAGTTGAACCGGGAACTTTCTTGCTGAGGTCATGTCGTCTGTGCTGAAATAAGTCGTCCAGTGAAAATGTTTCGATGGTCCAGTGGATCCGTATGATTTCCTCCTTCGATTCCAGCTACAGTTTCACAGTTTCAAGACAAAATGTTCAATCAGCCAATTAATGAAGAAAATACAATAAACAGTGAATTGATGGTTTTGTTTTAATAGCTGTGCTTGGTCAGAGGTGATCCAGACTTGTACCTGTTAACTACTCCTCCTTGTCACTTGTTAGTTTGAAATAACGTTAAACTTACAGTCAAGAAGACAGGGGCAAGGTCGTTGTTTTGGGTCTTTTGTCTATTTCTTTTTGCATTGTCTGCTTTTGCCAGAGCTGTGGAGGATGATTGTTTCTTCCTCTCCTTCATCACAGTAAAAAAAAAACTAATTTCTTAACTCTTCAAGAAAAACAAAATCAAATCAATCCTCTTTTCATGTAACATCTCTCTTTGAATAGATGTAAGATAGACTTGGCCTTGTTGACAGTGGCAGCCACTCTCCAGGTGTGTGTGTGTGTGTGTGTGTGTGTGTGTGTGTGTGTGTGTGTGTGTGCGTGTGCGTGTGCGTGTTTGTTTAAACACTTACCCACGAGGAGAAAAAGCACCGAGCGTCTGATCTAAGCCCTACTTCCTAATGCTTCAGCTCTGGTGCATTTCTTCCCGTCACCTATTCAGTTTCAATTACATGTTCGCAATTTAGCACTTCAGGCTAATTCCAGAACAATGGCGGGTAATCAGCGTCACGTAAACACGCCGCACCGAGCCTGGATGTTGGAGCCGCTCCCCCGTCCGCCTCCTGCCGTTTGCCTCTGCCTTCGCCCCTCGTCGATACAAAAAAAAAGAAACCTGAATGAAGGCAGGATGCCGACGCTCCACGGGAATTAACATCGGAGCGCTCGGGGGAGAGATAAGGACGCGGCGGCCGTTTTTTTAGCACAAGCGCCTCCTCCGTTCCCTCATCGCGCCACTTCCAAGGGATCTGAGAGACGCACACGATCCGGCAGTACAGGCACAGCAGGGAAGCCGTCCACCCCCTGAACGACACGTCAGCCAGAGCTCCCAGTGCCCAGAGAAACCCTCCGCGCTAACACTCACACCTCCACTCTTCCCCGCAGGTCTCGCACACGATGACTTTCTTTGTTGATTTTAAGCTCCTCGACTCGAAAGATTTCGCATTTCAGTGCGAGAGGGATGTTATGGATTTTCCTCCGGCTTGCAGAGCAATTTCAGGAAGAAGTTTTGTTTCCACCAATTTCCTGTCGACCAAGATGACTACAATTGTCCGCGCACACATTGTTTGAGTCTTAACTGGGAGATAGACGGAGATGTACAGCAGGTGGAAAAACATCACATTCTCATTCATAGAAAGATTCTGTTATCTTGAAATGGCAGCTAAAAAACAACTCAATCTCAACCTGAATATGACAAACATTTTCAGTTTACATAGCACAATTCTCAGAACGAGGATAAACACCTGAGTCACCGATTCTACGTCACCTTTAAAGATGTTAACTTTCAGCCGAGTCAGTGTTTGTTCTGCTAACTATTTGACACACTCAGAATCCATCTTCTTGTGACGCAACAGGAAAAGTAAAGGGATCATAAGTGACTTATGCGACTACTGACATTGTCACATTGTCAGTTAGATTTCATTCATCGACTACAGATGTATTTCAGTACTGATCAAAGAGGTCACTTAACATATAGCTATAGACGATTTCACTCAACTCCAGGAAGGAGGAATCACAACGAAGATCGTTTCATCCCATTTAATGACGAGTTTGTCTCGGCAGGAAGCTCCTTAAAGTGTTTGTGCATCTGTTATCTGTGTCCCAGTCCTGCAGTGGTGTGACTGTCAGCCGGCTTGTTAATGTCAGGAATGACAAATGGAGGAAGCCTCGAGGCCGACTGGAAGTGGGTGATTTGGGGTTTACCTCGGGTTGGCATCAGCGGTTAGTGGGCAGACCAAATGGTGTTTGGCGAAGAAGAAGTTCAGGTTGAAGTTTGACATCGCTCCAAAACAAATCTGGAGCTGGTCAGCAGGTGTAAGAGGACAAGGAGGTTACAAATGGCCCTGGGGCTCTGTGCGAGGGCGGGCCATTGGTCCTGCAAGTTACTGATTATACACATGTAAAATCTTATTCTTATCATCAGAAAGATGTGTTGATGTAGTAGTGAGACACCCAAATGAGACGTAGACCAAATAAAGTAAGAAATTATTGAAATTATTCAATCGTTTTTGCTTGAATGAATATAACATATAACATATAATGACATATACAATAGCAAACAACTCAACATCCTCTTGATTCCAACTTCCATGTTGAGCCTAGGTTATTTCATATATCATATATATATATATTATATATTATATATCTCATACATCATTTTGTTCGTTGTATATCATCTTTTACCATTTTTTACTGTCATTTCTGGGAGGGAGAGAATGACCAAGGCCGGCTCCAGCAGATAGTGTCAGCCTTGGGGTTCATGTTTTGGGTTGTAGTTATAACACAGTTATAACCACAGTCTGCTCCATCCACTGAGGGAGCCTTGGGAGAAGCTTGCGAGGTGACCTTGTGTTGTATGGATGAATTAAATATTCTACAAATAGATGGTGAATTTTTTTTTAAAGTAGACTGAAGGACTCGCACGATGAAGAATGTGAGCTACGGAGCTGCCGCGGCACACACAGGTTGGACAAAAAAAAAAGAAAAATTAAAAACGAAAAAAAAAATGAATCAGTGCGTCTGTATAAGAACGGCTCCCACACTGTGAATGAGCCCACTGCGCGGCACCTCCACAGAGGGGACCTCCAGCACGGCAACGCACACACACAAAAAAAACAAACACACACGCACTAACAGAGGAGGCACGCACGCACAGAGGAGAAATCCGACAAAGCAAAGGATGGTGGTGATTATGACACATAGCTATGCCACCCACAGTGGTGCCTGTGCGAGGGCAGAGCACATCAAACTGAGCAAGTGTAACACATGCTCTGTGTCAGTCCTCCTCCCCTGCACTGGCATGTAATGTATGACACATAGCTGAACCACCTACAGGCCTGCTGTCTCCATGCCCAGCTGATGATGGGGGAGGGAGGGGGGAGGGGGAAAGAGACGGAGGGTATCGGCCAAGGAGACGGATTCAGCCGGATTGTGCCCGGATCGTCCTCTGGGTGTAAGAGGAGGCAGCGTGTGTGTGTGTGTGTGTGTGTGTGTCAGTCCTCGGGTGCGAGGACTATTTGTCTCGATTCAAATGTTGTTTTTTTTTTGCTTTTGACTTTTAAAAATATCTCCAAATGTCACTCGCAAGAATTCATGAATGTACCGCTGTGAACGTCATCTGCCATTGCATTCCACCCCCAGTTAAACATGTGAACTCATGTTTGAAACAAGCCTCCGGGTGTTATGTGACTGCGGCTGCATCTGTCCGAGGCTCTGGGCTATTCTCTGTATGCGATGAGCGCGTGGTATTGGGTGGGTGGGTGGGTGGATGTTGGGGGTGGGGGTAGGAGGGGGGGGGTTCAGTGGCCTGGGTCCAAGCGCCCTCGGCTGATCCAATCTGAAGAGTGACCCAGACTCAGCCCGGTGTGAGGATGACTAATTGAGGATGAGAGAGGAGGGCGAAGCTGGGGCAGTTACTGGATCTGACCATAGGCTGCACATACAGTACATGCCTCACACACACACACACACACACTTACATACATACTCTCAGACACATTTACACACTGGTCTGTGCAGTTATCCCTGGACGTGGCACCCTGTTCCATATATTGCAGATGACACAAGCTTAAACAATTCATACCAAGTCATAGCCTTAACCTGAGGCCACTCTTTGCCCTCAACCATAGGAGACCAAGAATTACAAAAAGATATTTCTCCTCAACTAGTCCACACATGGTCAGAGACTTTGTACGATTTGGCAATGAAAGTAGCTGCATAGAAAATCTCTCAAAACTGACGAAAACAGGGAATGAGCCAGAAACTGTATCTAATTCCAATTAGTATTTTTTCTGCACAGGATGAAAGGTGGGCTTCCTTTTATTATTATTATTATTATTATTATTAAATATTATAATATATTGACTTGTTTCAACACTTCATCTCAATGTTGTTCTTTCTACTGGTTTCTATACAGCAGAAAAAGTTGTTTTCAGCACATATAAGTTTACAACTCTCTGAAACTATGTCACATCAGGATATATGGCCGAATTTCAAATGTCTCGACTTTTTAATGATATATTTACATTTTGTGTCTTAAAAAGATTTCCGATCTACTTGAGTCATACCTTGGGAAACCAGATCTTCAGACCTAAATATCAGACCAGAGTTTATATTATCGCAAAATTTGTTGATTTTATAGCTGTAAAAAGTCAAATTTGCCAATTTTCCGTTAAATAGCTCCTCCAGAGTCCTGCAGTTAGGTGCCGAGTGGAGAGATGAGCTATTATTATCCCATGAAACTAAATCATAGCCACCTTTAAACATTGCAGAATGGATACCTTGTTGACAAGTAATTTCCAATCAGTTGTTTTAGCCCTCATCCGCTCCCTCCCTCTACCGTTTCCTCCTCTTGTCACTGTGGTCTTGCCTGTAAAAGCAGAGCTGGCCCTGGAGAACGAGCCTTGGCAGAGGTCTGTCCTCTGCTGAGTGCTTAATTGTTGCTCTCGCAATAATGGCAGCCTCTCGTTCATGCAAATAAAGCAAAACTGCATTCGTCTGGCAAAGAGAGGGGAGGAAGAGAGACCAAATGCGCAGCATGCCTGATGCTAGTCGCTCCGAGTGGAAACAGGTGAGGGTTGCACCGATGTGAGGCTGGGAAGAGGCTGGGAATATGTATATAATATATGTTATATAGAATATGTGACCCTAAATGGTTGGACTGAGAACTTATCATTGTCGTCTGGTGTTAACATACTGTAGAAGCTGCTGGTGTCATCACTGATATGCCTCAGGTGCTTCTTTATAAGACCCTTTAAAATCTCTTCTCAGGTGTGGGAACGCGCCAGATCTGGCGCCATTTCATGCTTTTCTGGCAACCATAGATTTTCCATCTTGGCTGCCAGTCACATGACAACAGAGCTTAACAACTTTTTCAAGAATTATGCGATAACTGTAGCGATACATCTTTGGATCAGGTACACATCCAGCCTTACATGTTTATGTGTCAGATAACATCTTCATTCTTTATCACTGTGTTTCCTGTCTGGACTTGTATTGTTATTATTGCTATAACCATTACTATTACTATTATCATTATCGTTATTATTATTATTCACTTATTGTTGTTTCTTGTTTTTTACTTGCTTATTTTGCACTTGCACAGCTTGATTATCATCATTACTTATTACTTGTAATACATTTTATGGTACAGTTACAGTACTTATCTTTAAGAGAAATCAGACATGGAGAAAGAGAACTGAATGGAGATGGCTGTGTGGTCTACATCATAGTTGCATTTTATATCTTCTGTTATTTAATATCCTCTCTGTTCAGATTTGCCATTTTGTGCTGTCATTTTGTCATTTTAATAACCTAATTTCACATTGGTGATGTTTTTAGACCTGCTGTATGTCTGTCACACCAGGAATAGACTCGTTATTAAACAAAACCAAGGTTAAAAAAACAAACAAGCAAAGAAAAACAAACTGTCTTTTCATTGTAGGTCCTTTTCAGATTGGGAGATGAGGAAAAGGAGGAAGAGAGCACGTGCTTGGGTCAGTGAGGGGTAGTGAGGAGTAAAGACGGGAAGAGGAAGCTCAGCACTGTGCCAATAGGAAGAGTTTGTTCCTCACTGAGATACAGGAGACAGTGTCAACACACACGCTGTGCTCAATATAGCTACTGTCACACATCCAGGCATACCTCTCTCTCCTTTCCAGCCTGACACTTGCACCATCCTCGACACCCCTCCTGCCTCACTCACGTTATTCTGCCCCTCTCGGACTCCCCCTTTTTCTCCCTCATCCTCATCTGAACAGGTTACATTCCTCCCATGCCTCCCCTCTCAGTCCTCCCCCGCAACCCCTGTCCATCAATGTCACGTCCCCAGAGCTAAATTAACTGATCTCCCTTCCTTTGCTCTTTCTCCCCTTGCCTCTCCCCTCGCTCTCTGTATATATTACAGGCTTGACATCCTGCCAGACGTTGGTTTAATATAACACACATTCTCTGTGCCTTCCACCCGCTCTCACATTACCCTCTCTTTCCAACTCCCACCACCCCGCTTTCATATGGGCACTGGCCGCTTGCTTTTTCCATACTTTACCCACCGCAAAAGGAGCTTTTTGTTCTTGAATAGCTCCCTCATTGCCATGGTAATCCAACAGAAAGCAAGTGCGGTTTTTCTGTCTAGGGCCTCGCGGATGAAAATAGCAAGTTCTTTAAGTGGTCCTGAATTCGAGAAATCAGTCAGTGCAAATCTGGAGCTGTCACCAAGTAGTCAGAAGTATATGCACACACACACACACACACACACATACACACACATATATATATATATATATGTATTGCGTGCTGCCTGCGTTTATAAAGGTCATAATTTACCACCCTCGAGCCATTTCCCCACATTTGTCGTCTTTTACTTCTTCCAGGTGGCCCTGGTTTGGCCGTCTCAGCCTCCCCCGTTGATCCCCCTCTTCCTCCGTCTCACTTGTCCTCCAACGTCACCCCCTTCCTTCCCTCCTCCACCACCTCGACACTCGCTGTGGTAATCCCATTACTCATGTGCGAATACCAGCTGGGGAAGAGAGGGAGCGAGAGGGAGGGAGGGAGAAATGCGGACAGAGGATAACTGTGTCGGGGCCTAGACGGTTGGACGCTCTGGATGCGTTTTCAGACTCTCGTTTAGAGGGAAGAGAGGGAAATGAACCGAATTGACAAGGGGGAAAAAACGGCATCACCATATTTTATTTTATACACACAACGTGGTCTGGATTACACCCCGTGTGACTCTATTTGCAGCGAGACGGGAGACACAGAGAGAGAGAGACGGAGGGAGCGATATCTGGCTGTGTATCCTGGCGGTTGGACTGGCAAGCTTGAAAATAAACAAGTTCTTTGATGACAAAGGCCCCATTGACTCTCTTATTCCCACTCTCCCACTCCTTATTCTCCACAGCTCTTTTCCTCTCTCCCTCTCTCTCTGTCCTTTTTTGCTCCTGCCGTTTCGAAGGGGTGAGGTTGGAGGGTGAGTGTGCTGGGATTGTGTGTGTGTGTGTGTGTGTGTGTGTGTATGTCGAGGGGGGGGAGGAGGGGGAGGCATTAACCGCCACCCTGCTGCACTTGTTGTCCCCTCAGCTGCCGGCTTTTTCTTTCATCCGGTCTGCACTCGCCCAACGCGCCTTTTAGACAAGCGTTCCATCTTGCCTTCTCTCTCTCTCTCTCCCTCTCTCTCTTTCTCGCTGTCTCACACAAAGTTGAACCTTCTTCTTCTTCTTTTTTCTTTTTTTTTTCTTCTTCCTTCTTCCCTACTCCTTCCTTCTTCAAGGCTGCTCGGCGTGAAGAAATTTCAAAGCTGAACAAGGGTATAACTTCGCAGGTGGCTCATGTAATACCAGCCCTGGAGCTGGTTATGTAAGGTGATTTGTTCGAGAGAAATCAAGTCAAACATAATTGTAGCACTTGAACAGAACGGGCGAGCGCCAAAGAAAAGCCAAAGAAGGTGAGAGTTAAGAAGAGACGGAGTGTGTGCACATGTGTGTCCCTGTGTGCGTGTGTGTGTGTGTGTGTGTGTGTGTTCACGTCACCAGTGGTATGATTCATCACTTACCCTATGTACATATTACACCTCTGTTGGTTGTTTAACGCCCTGTCCAGGAATTATAATCCTGCCTGCTTTCCACTGGTTGCTGAAATGGAGTACTGTGTGTACATGTATTACATGTGTGTGTGTGTGTGTGTATATGTGTTTGTGTGTCTGCATTGCCTGTGGTGGCACTGGTTAGTGGGCTACCACACCCATTGTCCACGGTAATTACACTGACCCAAGCCATCTGTGTTGCTGAGGCACACACCAGAAGAAACCCATGTGTAGTAGTACACTGACTGGTGTGTGTGTGCTATGAAGTTGCACCACTGACATCCATTTAAAAGTGTCTGATGGTTTTTTGTAGTTTTTTTTTTTACCTTCTTGTTCAACTAGTAACGTAACACTGGGGCAGAGGTCTCAGGCCTGTCGTCCATTCTCACACAGGATAAGACCCCATTTATCCCACGTTTAGGAGAACGATTTTTTTTCAAGGATGGGGGGTGGGTACGGGCTTAAGTCTTTGGGGAAGATACGTGGGGATGTTCACACCCTCACCCACCCAACGGCGAGCATTCACATACACACAAACACCCCAGTGGCAAAATCTGCGCTCTCCCTTTTATTCTCTCTGTCTTTCTCTGCGGAGCGTCTGTCTGTCACTATGATTAGGAACGGGCAGAGTCGCATAAAGCACGGAGGGGATGAAAAAGGGCGGGATGGGAGATAGAGGGAGTTACAGATGATGTGGAACCAATAGGACAAGGTCTTTCTGTGATACACCCTGTTTGTCAAACAGATATTGGACATTTGCATAAAGTTTTTGAGCGTTCAAGGCCGATCATACCGATTAGGGTATAAATATGTGATATATAAATATAGGATATATAATATATATAAATATTGTACCTTGGAAATGTATTGGGAGTGTCAGAAAGATGAAAAAAGATGAAAACAGAGGGAAAATGTAGTGTCACATCCAGCAAAAGTAACTGATAACCCTTAAAGCAACAGGCACAGGCCAGATACTGTTTTTTTTGCATTTTTCTCAAGTATATTTGTGATTTTTATACATGTAAAAAGGTTAAGACAAAGCCCTTAAAACTTTAAGAGGTTTTGAAAGAAACTTCTCTAACTATTAAGCCAAGATTTGTGGTCCCAGATAAGTTAGTCAGAGTATCCTAAAATTTGTACAAAAATAAAAGAAAATGATTGACAGAACCCACACACTAATGAGAAAGGAAGCAAAGGTGTAATTATACTTCAAGGAAAACAAATACAAACTACTACTACTACTATGACTAGGTCTAATTTTTTTTCTTATCACATGTGAATCCTGAACCTGATCAAACTCAAAATCACAAAAGTTTTGACATTTAAGATTTTTTTGCGTGTATTTATGGTCACACAGTCGATGATTGGTTAGCACTGTTGGCCAGCCAGAAGGTCCCAAGATCATTTCCTGGTCAGACTGAGGTTCTTTCTGTTTGGAGCTTGTTTATTCTCTCCAAAGTCTCCATGTCTTCCAATTTCCACTCACAGTCCAAAAACATACATACAAATGTTGAATTGTCCCTGTAGGTGTGTGTTAGAATCATACATGACGCAAATGAGGTAAGAAGGTGGATGAATGGACAGATTGATGGTGTTTATTTTGGTTTTTATTTTGTCGACGATCTGCAAGTCAAAGCTGCTGTATACCAATAGCGATAAAACGGTTATATTTCCACATACACTCCACTCGTGACTCCATTGTCGTTCAGAGAGAACAACCTGAGTGGAGAAAGTGAGTGATGAGTGTGAGGGAGGGAAAGAGACGCAGGCACAGAGAGGTGGCAGAGGATGGAGCGGGTGGAGGAGAAGAGGAGGTGTGAGAAACGAGGGAGGGTGGATGGACACACGAGTGGTAACAGACGACTGGCCTATGACGGACGGAGAAGCGGGGAGGTATAAAGGGAGTGGGGGAGAGAAAACAGAAGAGGTGGATAAACAGCCAGAGTGAGGGAGGTGGAGAGGAGGAGGAGGAGGAGGAGGACATGGGTGGAAGGGAGGGAGGGTGTTGAGTGAAGCACTGTGTTTATCAGTGTTCAGAATGTACTGTGCTGTCGATTTGTCTGTAAATGTCATCTCCTGTACTTGAGGTAAAATAGCGTGTACACACACACACACGCACACACACACACACACACACACACACACACACAAATACACACAGACTATCTAAGAGGAAAAGCCATTTGTCTGCCCTGCACTTAATCGCTAAATCACTCCTCTTGTCCTGTCTTTGATTTCTCCTCTCTCATCTCTCGCTCTGTGTGAAGAGCCCAGAGACGGCTGAAGGACCCTTCACCTCCACCGGGAATACAGACATCAGAAAATGGGAAAATGATAGATGTTTGGTGGATGCATGCCAAAACACATGACGCAACGTAACGCGGGCGGCGACAAGCGGGAATAGTGCGACTCTTTTGTTCTCCAGCAATTGTCCTGTTGTCATCCCCTGTGTTCAGAGGTTTTCCTGCTCTGACGGAGGAGAAGAAGAAGAAGAAGACGACAGGATAACAGTTTCCTGAACACGATGACCCAAGCATCCAATTTAGATGCCCCCCCCCCCCCCCCCCCCCCCCCCCCCTCCTCCTCCTTTTGGTCTAGTTTCTTATCAGGCAGAGCAGAGAGGGTTTCCTGAAGCTCTCAGAGAATAGCCAGCGAAGAGAGGAGAAATCCTGTTTGTAAATCACACCGCGGGGACATAGCTGCTGTCACGGGACTTTGTTTACTTTGTTTTACTATCCTGTTGACATGGGCAAGCCAGCGGCGTGTATCACTCATGTAACAAATGCGCAAAAAACACACACCAGGTGCCGGTGAGGAGATGCACTTCACCTCCCATGGATGACGCCTCACCCACTCGCAGGCACTTATCTACAACACATGACGGCTTCGTATCAGCGGCGCATGGGGAAGCAGAAGGTCAGCGTGACAGGTGACAGGAAATGGCTAAGGGCATGCCCTACCCACACAAAAATCAAAGAAGTCGTATAGAAAGAAATCATAAAATGTGACACGACTGGATGGCTCTGTCTCTCTCTTGCACTTGGTAAGCATGTGGAAATGTATACACGTGTGTGTATGTGTGTGTTTGATTGTGAGTTAATGCCGAGATGCAGACGGTGGCGCAATCAGAAAGAGGAAAAGGGCGTTAGTGCCACATGAGAGCAGAGCAAGATGCAGGTTCACACTTTAGAATTAACCACAGGGTTTTATGCTTTCACTATCAAATTGAGAGGAAATGTTCGGGGTGAGACGCATCATGCGGTGGGTGTAGCGGGTGTAAAGTTTTCTTTTGCTAACTATAGTTAGCACTATCATCTACAGTCCTGGGTGGATGGACTGGTGACCTGTGCAGGGCCTTTCCGCTGCCAAAGATAATGAATGAATGGATGGACCTCAACAGAAATTAACCACCTCAATTATTTATTACATTAGATCCAGGCTGTGAAATTTAGTGCAGATATTTATAGCTGTCATGAGATAAACTCAGTTGGCTTTGCTGGTCTCGAAGAGAAGAGCCGACTGTAGTACACAGCCAGTTTTCAAAATCACACCTGTTGCATATTGGATAAAGACTGACTGACTGCTAGCAGGGCTATAACCAGGTTTTAGAACTCACTGAGGTCAAGAATTGTTTTTATCTAACGTATGCATCTCAGACTTTTTAGGACATGCAGATCTCACACAGAAATGGCACATCCAGATAAAGCCGGGGTATCTACCAAGATAAACTCACGTCTCTGTGTTTCCCTCATGAAATTTTTCATTCACAAGTCTATTTTTAATAAGTCACTCAGCAGATGTTTTTTTTTTATCCAAAGTGACTTACGTGGGAAAAATACCATTCAAACTACATCATAATAAAAACCTAGTATAACAATAAATAGAGCTCAGCATTCTTCAGATACTCCAGTAGTGTAAGCACTGGTACAAGTGCAGAGTTTAAACACTGCTTAAGAGGATACAGCTGTACGGGATGGAGTGTGTATATGTGTTAGGTAGGCAAAAGTTAGGAGAGGGGATGCTTTTGTAAGAGCTGACTCTTCAAGAGTTTCTTGAAGACGGAGAGGGATGCCCTTGTTCTGGCAGCTCATTCCAGCATCAGGAGCTACAAATAAGAAAAGTAATTTCACAACTTTACAAAAAAAAGTGACAGATTTCAAACAAAACTTCTTTTAAAAGAGCCACTAAACTAATTACAACATATTCCTCACCATCTACACATAAATGTAAACCAGGCGTTTTAAGTGGAGGTGGGCTGATGGATGCTCTCAGCACTACAGCAATACCTAAGTGGTTGATGACTTTGATAGATGCGCAATAATACTACGTTTGAATTTCCTGTTTTTGCTGTTAATCACTAAGTGACGCTTTCATGTTTGATTCGCCATTGTAATAACTGTAATTATCTCGATGAGAAAGGGCCCTAATTAAAACCGCTACCCTCTGATTGACGCAAGTCTGCTGCTCTCGCTCGAACCCGTAGGACTCGGACGTGACGTCACCACGGCAGCGCTGTGGCGGTCTCCACGGCAACGCTGCAGTGACGCCAGCCCCTTCCAGCCCCCGGCTCGTGGTGGTGGCGCGCGCTCCGAGTGGGCGTGGCCCGCCGCGCTGACCCCGCCCCCTCCTCCCCTCTCCGTGTGGGCGGGGCTCGGAGGGAGGGAGAAACACGACACCCGGAGGACTGGAGAGAGAGAGGCACGGACGGGGGGGAGGAGGGAGAGGAGGAGGAGAGACCAGCACTGACTGACTGACTGACTGACTGAATGGTGCGAGAGAGAGTCGGAGAGAAAAGTCCGTAAAGAAAGAAAGAAAGAACAAGACGCAGCGCTCCGCGCGTCGGTTTTTAACCGTCAGAGAAGTGAGAAAGAAGAGAGCTCCGCGTCGGAGGGATGTCAAACAGCGGCGAAGATGCGGCACCGACGGAGTGAACAACCGCCGGACAGTTAGCGACACAACTTGTTTCGAAGAGGCTCCTCTCGGCTGGACGCACACGGGACGCTTTCACGGTGTTTTGCGCCGCGACCCGAACAGATTTCACCGCGGCGAGAAGTAGGCGAAGAGGGAGAAGAAGTAAGGTAGCAGCGAGGTGTTTGGCCGCTCGGATCCTCCGTGGACGGTCGACGCGTTCGGCGGAGAAACGGAGCGAGCGCGCGGCGTGACGCTGTAGCGGCACGAGCGGCAGCGAAGAAAAAGTTTTCGCGTGTTTCTTCACCCAGTTTCACCCAGTTTTTCAGATTGGGAACCAGAGGAGGGAGGAGGAGGGACAAACTTTTCTTCTTTTCCACGAGCAACTTTCTGTGGAATCCATCCGAGTTAGCTGAGAAAGAAAAGCAGCAAGCATGAAAACACCTGGAGATACTGGTAAGTTTGCGTCACTCTTGCCCTGATTTTGTTCCCCTCCCCGTCTTTTATTTATTTTATCCACCATTGTCTTTCTTGTTTACCTTCTCTCCGCGAACAAAAGCTAACCGCGCTGCTGATTAATGAACGAGCCTGATAGTTATCATCAACACGCGCTCAAGAGAAGAAGTAGAAGGGAAAAACCTGTTGATTTCGGCTATTCCAGACTGTGATTTTTTTAGCTCTTAGTCGTGAGATCTAGTACAAGTTTAGTACTGTACTCCTGTTCGAGAGGAAGTGGTTTGCACTACTGTACAGTTGTTACATCCTCTGTGTCACCCTGACAACCTCATTTCACCATCCACCATCAAACAGTCCTACAAGACCTGCATGTATGAGGACCTGCATGTATGTGAGGGTGTTTTTCAGAACAGATGTGGTCAGACCAGGAGTCGATGTCTAGACATCCGACCAGATGACATTTATACCCATTTGTCAGGTACTGTCTGTACTTACTGTCTGTCAGCATAATTGAAGTGAGAGCATCGAGGAGAGAGAGGGGGGGATTTCCAGCAGTCAGCTGAGGTGTCTGTCATTTTGTGTAATTCCTGAAATGCTTGCATAAGTTTCATTTTGCTCCCTTTAACTGAGCACAAAGGCGTTTTTTTCTCTTCTGCAGAAAAGGAGGAAGTGGAAGTGCAATAATTTCTGCTAGCTACTCAATTTCTGATTTATCCATGAGTCAGTAATAATCTGCGTCATGTGTAGGCGAACCAAAAAGCAGCGTTTCCTTGTTTTATGTACATTCAGTTCACTTCACGGGACTTCATATGTGCCAGTCCAAAGCACATGCAGCGCTCGCACATCAGCACCAGAGTAGGAATAAGTCAAATGTACAGATATCAACAGGTGCAAATTTGCATTGGGAATAATTGACTTAATGGAAATTAAATACAACTCAGTATGACATCTGTATATAAATACATTTAATCCATTTAATTTTTATTTTGGGAACAATATAATGCCTTACTAAGTAGTTACTGGTAGGCATCAGTGTGTGTTTGTGTGTGTGTGTAACTAACTAAACTGTGTAGGACCCTTATCCACATTGGGACATTCCCCCTCCCCTCCCCCACTATGTCCCCTCCTGACTCCCGCTGTATCCAACCTCAGCCCCCTCAACCCTCCACATTCCTACACACACACACACACACACACTCTCTCTCTCTCTCTCTCTCTCTCTCTCTCTCTCTCTCTCTCTCTCTCTCAGACACACACACACACTCCCTGCAGCAGCCCAGAGGAGCCTGCCATGACATCACACCACATCCCACCACAAGTAGCCCCTTTATTACAAGGAGCACAGTGTGTTTGTGTGGCAGCAGATAGTTTAATCCCCTTCTGGGGCAAGGCACTGGAAGTTGATTGTGCCTAAGGAAGATGTCCAGAACACTGTACTACAAGATGAGGGATAACGGCAAAGTCAGTTTTAAGAAGCTGGAGTTGGTGAACATTGTGGTAAGTTTATAGTTTGTTCAATTTGTGGCTTAGATGGATTCCTCATTGAATAACTAATTGATTAATCCTGTCATCGGACGTTGGTAAACATAGCAGCCCTGAGATGTTATCTAACGACAAATCTGATCTTATAATGGCACCTTTAAAACTGAATTATTGAACTGGTTAATCCACGGCGCCGCGCTGATCTGACCTGATCTGGCAGATCTCTCTGCTGTTTGCAATCAGGACACAAGTTTTAACCCTTAACCTGTGTTAGATTCCCCTCCACACACACACACACACGCACACACACAGACCACATGCTGACTGGCTATAAGCACACTGCCCCAACGCTCCAGTGGAAGGATGTATGGAGGATAAAAAAAATGTAATCATCCCGCTTCCTGGGATGTTTGGTGATGAGGGATTACATCGCATACGTTAAGATAAAAGCCTCTGTGGCTTGTTATCTGTTCTCTCTGTCCAGCTCCAGACGCTCACTCTCCTGTTGTCCCACAGTCCCTTGATTAGCCCGTAAAAGGGGAAATTCAGTGACATGTCGGCAGAAAGACTTTGACAATATATAAAGATTTATTATGAAATGGGAGCAGCACGTGGTTTTATCGCAGGATTAGAGACTTTACTGAAGATTCGAGTGTCATTCATGTCACCCCTAATGTCTCAGAGGACTAACTGTACAAAGCAGTGCAATATTGGACACTCTCTGTCCTTTGGATTGAGGAAAACCCTTGCAAAACAAACATGTAGTTGTCCTGGAGGGACAAAAGGATGTTTTATGTATAGGTTTTATAGAATTGCAGAGGTTAAAAGATGAAACATGACTGCAGTTGATAATATGCGTTACTAAATATTTGTAATACTCTAAAATGGTTTGGTCAGTTTTGACCAGGAGAAATAAACCACACAAAACTTTGTGAAAATGTAACAGACAAATCAGCAACTACTGTAGTATGCACTTAGATGATTTGAACGTTTAATATAATATATTTGAGTAATTTTGTAAGAAATTACATAAGAATTCTCTTTCTTTTTATCTAATCTGTTTCATTTTTTAATAATAAAACGAATAACCCTGAGTTTTCCTCATTCACACCATTTTGTAGACCAGGGAACTAATAGATTAATGGACTATAAAAAGATCAGAGTCCTCCACACTCACTTCTGTCCCCTCATCTTTCCCAAGGGTTGCAATTTCTCTTCCTCCACCTCCATCATTCTTTTTCCTCTCCCTCACTGACAGGATAAGGACTGGTGTGTGTCTTTGTTTGATGGAATTGCATAGTGGGACCCCTGGCTCTGGAGTGGCCATTGTGTGTGTACGTGTCTGTGTGTGTGTGGAGTGTGGGACAATGGTGGGAGTGGGGCAGGCCCTGGGGCCGATTGTGTATGGACTTGTGGGGCCAGGGACCTCTCATTGTACTCATAATGGTGCAGAGTGGCTCATAGTTTGGTGGTGCTTATGACAAGTGAAGAGAATGCACTTCTATGCGAGTGCATGTGAAATGAGTGTTTACCATTTATTCTTCACACACACACACACACACACACATGCCCTGCTCTGCCTTGTTTTGATGTGTCAGGGCAGGAGACAAAAGATTATGAGTAAGGAATTGAGATTTCCCCTTTTCCCTGTGTGGATTTATGTGAGTGCAAGCATTTCAGTTTACACACAGACACACACACACACACACAGACACGGCTGTGATGATAAGCGCAGTGATTAGCCTTATCTGTGAAAACTCCCCGGCAGTGCTGACCACAGCAAAAAAAAACCCCAGCACCTCCCATTACCCCAATACAGTTTTACAGCCCGCTTTATTGGAAGGACAGCGTCCTGCTGTGATTGGGCTCAGCCAGCACGCTCCGAGCCCGAAACAGATGATGTTCCATAACAGACCTGGTTTTCCTCCACCTGAGAAAGATGTCAGATGGTGCAAGGCGCCAAGAACCTGCCCTGATTGCTAGCGTGAACATATCGAGCTGGAAGGAAGACTATTAAGATGATGTTATTCCTGGGGGGAAAAAATATGGCTGTGTCTTTACTGTGTTTAATATGAGACCACTCTCAACTGACTTCAATCAGGGGCCACACATTTTGCTTCTCTCAATACTTTGACAAAGTTGAAGTATCTTTGAGCACTCTATCTATTACACACAGACAGACAGACCCTTGGTCCGAGCCGAGCTTTTTAATTTGAGGCGATTTCGTACGGATGGACATTGTGTTTTCGTCATCACAACAGTGTGTCATAAAAAGTTTCCTCATGGTCGTCCTTCGGTGCTGGAAATGTCTGTATTTAGCCAGGAATGTGGCCAAAGGGAACAATGTGCTCAGCCAGTCGACACTAATGGACCTCCCCACCATTAGTCCTGCGCCGCCCTTGACCAGGGAGACCCCGGCCGGCCAGGCAGCCTCTACCCTCCGCAGCCTCTGCCCGTCCCGCTGCCCCCGGGGGACCCGCACATTAACCCCTCGCGTCCAGCCCCATAGATAATCGAACCCTCGGACGAGCTTGATCATCTGAGCAAAGCAGTTCAACTGATAGCGCAGCTGCAGCCCCAACAGGCCCCCCCGCTCCGAATCGAACTCATCGGCTGTTGTTTTGGGGCTCCTAATGAATCGGGCGTGCGTGTCTAGATGGGGATGAATAACTGTAACACTTTGAAGAACATACATGTGAGCACGCCTGCACGCACACACACACACACACAGCGCTGCGTTTTATTGGAATTCTTGGACCTCCCACATTCCTGCTTAGAAGGTTAATAGTTGCCGGCTGTGTTGCATTACACATGAGGGGAAAACACAACAGTCACTATCTGTGCGAGCCTTTTCCTGAACACTCAGCAGCTTGCAAAGGCACGCACGCCTCCGTACGCAGGCGTGTTTTACATACCTGCACAACAATCAGGGATCGGACGGCGCTTTTTTTTTTTGAGCCGAAAAGCTGCTTTTTCTTTATCGAAAACCCGGGACGCGCAAAAAACAGAAGAAGAACCGCGCCAAGGGTTTTTCTTTTCAGACGGGTATCAAAATTCACGTTCCAGAAGGCGGCGGGGGTGTGTTCGACCTGCGCCGGTGGTGCAGCTGCCTGTGTTTGCGCATGCATGTGCATTGTAATTTAATCTGGGGAGTTTACAGGGCTGCATTGTTGCAGAGGTGACTCAGAGCGGGCCCGCATTATTGTAAAAGTATATCAAGTGTGCATTATACGAAGGAGACGAGGGAGGGATTTTACTGTGTAATGGTATTACTGGTGACCAAAGTATGTATGCCGGTGCTCGTGGGCGTGTGTGTAAGAGGCGCCATTGAAACTGACACACATACACACACACACACACGGGTCAGGATCAGGTAACTCTACTCCTCTGATCCCTCCAGATGAGAGGTTTTATTTTGGATCCTCACCACACAATGACCCGTCCTTTAGGTTACAGTCCCCAGGCACTTAGTCAGTCCTCCTTCACCCTCTGTTGCATCACCCCTGTCCTCCGACACCACATCCAGCCCCGGCCTCGGCCTCAGCCTCGGCCCCGGCCTGGGCCTGTTGCATATAGTTACTCATAATCCTCCAGCGATGCTGCTGCTGCTGCTGGTGGCTGTTTTTGACAACACTGAGCCGAGTGGTGTGGTAATACACACTCCTAATCTGCTTAGATTGACCCCAATAATACTGGCCATGCTGAGGGCGTCTTTTCACCAGGGACACGCCCACCCTCAGTCAGCTCATGATGTAGTTGACAAGAGGACAACTGCCTCAACTCCTCTGTCCATCTGTTTATCCCTCTATCTGTACACCTGTGTATTTACCTGTCTATCTACATGTCTATCTGTATCTCCATCCATCTCCTTCTATCCATCTACGTCTATCAACCGGGACCGACAGTGCTAATCACGCACCATGGAGCCAGTCAGCTGCTACATGCTCCAGTGGTTTCGGAGGGTTTGAAGATTGACATCTGACCGTTCTGGCTTCTGTCATAATTTGCGCCAGATAACGCAAATCCAATTTGAGCTTGAATTGAAATGTTTCTGCGGCGCTGTGGATTTGGTGGATCCAGCAGCAGGACCCCCAGTTGAAGTAGAACAACCAGGATCCAAACAGAGTTGACATTTTTAAACCTTAAAAAACACCCCTCCTTTCTTAGGAGAGAGGAGCAGTTGTGAGCGGTACATGGTAATTTGAAGTTGATTAGAATGTGATAAGGATCTGTGTGTGTGTGTGTGTGTGTGTGTGTGTGTGGGGCTGTGCCGGCGTCTGTCCCGGACCCTTCAGATCGGGGAGGAGGTGCTGAGCGGAGCTCCTAACCCCTCTCTAACCCCTTAAGTCCAGTGCAGTCAGCAGACACTCCCTGCAGAAAGGCAGCAGTGTTTGAATAGTTCCTCTGGCTATTTTTATCTGGGAATCTGCCTCTGTGCTGGACCCAGGCAGTGAAGGGGGGAGGAGGAGGAGGAGGAGGAGAGGCGATGGGGTGGGGGGTGTGGAGGGCAAATATCTAATCTAATTTCGGATGATGGGAAGTCACCAAAAGGACTTCTGTGCCACTCGCATAGTGTCGATATTTTGTGCGAGTGTCTGTGTGTGGTTGGCTGTCGGGTATTGAAATGCTGTCTGGCGCCAAGTTAAACTTTCTCTCTTGTCACCCCCTCCTCCTCCTCCTCCTCCTCCTCCTCCTCCCCTCTCCCTTCCCCCGTTCCACCCTCTTTTTTTCCTCGCCGCTCTCTCCCTCCCTCCCTCCCTCCACCCCATGTAAGGAATGCAAGATCACGTTCGACGTTTTCTTTTCAACCAGTCTTTCCTCTTCCTCTGCATGTCTGTCTTCCCCCTTCTCTCTCTCTCTCTCTCTCTCTCTCTCTCTCTCTCTCTCTCTCTCCATGTTCAGACCTGTCCGGTCGTACGTCAGAGCTCATTTCTGAACTTTGAGCCAAGTCATCGAGTGCGAGCTGCGTGAGCCGAGAAAGTCGTGTGAATTAGACTCGATGGGATTCTTGTTTTTCGCGACTGTGCAAACACCCCCAGCGACCATGGAATCTGCTCTTCTCAGAATCGATCCGGGGCCACTTAAAAAAAACTTGGACCTGTTTGCAGGATCGTATATTTACAGATATTGCTAACTAAGCGCACACTCCCTCCAGCAGGGCAGCCGTCGCTGTGTGTGTGTGTGTGTGTGTGTGTGTGTGTGAGGGAGGGTGGGAGGGAGGGGGGTAGAGTGATAAGTGGGAAAAGGACATCCTCTGCCTTTTATCAGCTGTGACTGCTTGATCTAATTTCAGCCTACTGAATAACCTCTTACATGCACAGTTGTGTGTGTGTGTGTGTGTGTGTGTGTGTGTGTGTGTGTGTGTGTGTGTGTGTGTGTGTGTGTGTGTGTGTGTGTGTGTGTGTGTGTGTGTGTGTGTGTGTGTGTGTGTGTGTGTGTGTGTGTGTGAGACGCTGTGTCTCGGTGATCAGCACCGTCGCCTCGCAGTGAGAAGGTCGCCGGTTGGAATCCCACTTGGAACAAGAGCCTTTGATTCACAACAGAAACCTTTTTGTTTGGTCTAAATTAAAACTGAAAGTGGTCCCTAATCTGCCCTTCCTCTTGATGCTGCTTTTTAAAAAACTTTTTAGCCTTAAATTGTGTGCGACATAGAGTCTGGTCATGTTTTTTATGTGAAACAGGCTGTTTTTGTCTGTTTGCGCACACATCCCCGTAGGGGAGTGAAACCTTTTTAAGCATCGATTGACTCCCTCCCTCCCCTCCCGACCCACCCACTCACCCACCGTCCTCTCCTCCCCTCTCACTATCATCCCTGTGTCACCAATCCATGGACTAATACCCCAGTGGCAGCTCCTCTTCCATTAAGCCTCCTCCTCCTCCTCCTCCTCGCCTCTCCTGCTTCATGTCATCCTACCCTGTCTCTCTCTTGTCTTTCACCGGACACCCAGATTTTTTTTTCTTCTCTTTTTTTGTGCCACCCACACGACTCGATGACTAATGGCCGTCAGACATCTCCGAGATCTTGTCAGTCAGTGTCGAAATGCATCAAAATCCTGTTCCGGAGTCTCTGAAAACCCCTAAAATATGAGACAAAAGTGAAGACCACAAGCTGGCATTAAGTGCAATTTGGACATGAAGCACTGTAAGCATATGTCCGTCCTCTCTTCCCCCCTCTGTCTCTCTCTCTCTCTCGCACACACACACACACACACACACAGCCAGGGGCTCTTTCCAAGATGTGTATTCATGGGCAGTATAAAGCCTGCACTCACAGCAGGACAAATATCCAACTCTATTTTTTGCCACAAGCCATCGTCCTCTTAAATGTTCAAAAGACTTGCTTCCTCCGGGGCACCAGCTTTTCTCTGAAGCTCTCCAGGTGTGTGTGTGTGTTTTCTGCAGCTTGTGTGTGTGTGTGTGTGCCAGCCAGAGAGGAGCTGAATAATGCATCGGATCATTGGAAAGGTATTTATAGGGAAAAGCAGAGTGATTAAACTTTAATGACAAAGTCGGCCATCAGCGCTGACCATCATATAGCATATCCTCTGCCCCCCAACCCCACCCCAACACACACACACACACACATGAACACGCACAGAGATACATTTCTGAGGGAGTTTGTCCACAAGTGAAATGTGCCGGCCCGCTCTTATGTGCTGTACCACTCTCCACTCACTTAGTGCCTCGACCCAAACATATCCTCATGTCCTTTTTGTTTATTCATTTCAACCTGTCGTTGGCTACACAGTGGATAAGTGCTTAGCATGGTCGGCAAGCTGCAGGAAGGTCCACCGGCTGGACTCCATCCTGATGCCTCGCAGTCAAATAAAGTGACCAAGCTGCGTTCCTACACCCACGTTTATCTTAGTTATCAAAATTAGATTTGGAACAAGTGTCAAATGGAAAGGGCCATCCGAAAGGGGTTTGCGTGCTCACCCTGTGTGTATAGTACAAAGACTCCCTAAATTATTTCTAGGTGTGAGAGTGAATGGTGTGCGTGTGTGAGTGTGTGTCCTGTAATGGATGTAGGCTCCAGCAGACACCTGCGACACCGTCGAGGTGCAGAGGAGAAAGAGTGATGGATGGATGGATGGATGGATGGAGAGGTGGGTGGATGGACCCCAGTCACGATCCCGACATCAAGTTCTTTCAGTCAGAGCTTTGGTAAGATGGAGTCAGTTAAAAGTGACATGACACACTCCATTTAATTGTCTGAGCGTGAGTCATTTCCTGTAGTTTAATTACTGCAAAGTGTTTGTCAAAGACTCTGCCTTCAACGCAAAAGGGTTCAGTGGAGAGGAAAACATATAGTCTGCGTATTCACAGGGTTTTTCCCATATTCCTGGAAACCCTGGAACATCTGTGACCAATTTTCCAGTCACGGACATCAAATCAGATTGTCTATATTGTCAGAGATAAACAGACGACGTGCAGCTTGGAGCATGAATATCAGTAAGAATTACATGAATGAATGAGCAGCAGTAATAACAACAGTGTTGTTATTGCACAACCTCAGGATGCAAGATTAGTTTGGCAACATGAGGAGTACATCTTTATTATGAAACAAATCTGGGTAAATGTACAACATTCAAGGTACAACTGCAGAAAATGACGCATCCCCTGAGCCCGGAGAGGTGGGGGGAGGGTTTTGTATGAAGTGACTGGGAATGTCCTGATTCAGGTTTTAATAATTATGAACCATCTTACATCTGCATCCCCGGTTCACGACTTCAGGGTTAAGCAGCCTGACCCTCCCCACACACACACACACACACACACACACACACACACACACAGATCCCTTCTTGTGCATGTGTGTGTGTGGCGCTGCCTCTGTACAGTACCTCTGCCCTCGGTCACAATAGTTTTATCCGTGTCCATTTTTAGCATCAGATGTGGCCTAGTGAAATTATGTAACAGCCCAGCATGGCTGCATGCGGGTGGGCACACACACACACACGCACACACACATATATATAGGTCCACTGTACATACACACACACAGCGTTTGTTGTTTTAGGGGATTAGAGCTTTTGATGAGGAGAATAGTGAGCTAGATCCCCTGACCAGTCACAGAGAGGCAGAGAGAGAGAGAGGGAGAGAGGATGGCGGGGGGGGTGGTAGAGGGAAAAAAAGAAAAGAGCAGCAGGGGGATTTACAGAGAGGAGGGAGCCAAATAGGGACAACTGGAAGCACGATGGAGGGAGCGAGGGAAAGTGCTGGGTCACAGGTGTGAAGGACAGGCTGAACGCCAGCAAGTTGTGACACACATCGACAGTTCAAGTCAACAACGCGGCCATGGCGCTGAGATGCAAGGTCCCGCGGCCAGCCGGTCCGCACACGTTGAAACACCGGGACTTTGTGTACGGCGTTACCATGGAGACGAGCCCGAAAGTGCAGAGTCGTGCCTGCTGAGAGACGCCAATCATCAACGCTGCCGAGTGCAGGCGGCGGAGAGGAGCACAGGCGATGATTAAGACGCGCTTTAACGGTCATTTCCCGTCAATGTGCCCCGTAAACAGGCTGATTTACACAGGGGGTCTTTGTAGTCACATGTGCATCCTTTCTCTGCGGCTGGCCCCGAGCTGGTATCCTCACTGTTCAGTGTGTGTGTGTGTGTGTGTGTGTGTGTGTGTGTGGGTGGGCGTGTTGTGTTCGCCGGGTTATTGCGTTCGTCTGGCCCGAGTATTAGCCAGGTTCTGTGCAGAGGTACACTCTCTCCCTGAGGTTAGTGCCGAGAGGAGTGTGTGTGTGTGTGTGTGTGTGGGAACGTGGGATGCGTGCCTGACCGTGAGTCACGGACGTCCGAGGCGTCAGCGTGTGAACCTGTTTTGGTTGTGTGATACAGGGCGCGGCGATAAATCACAAAAAAAAAAACCTGCCACCGGCCGCGCTCCTAATCCCAGAGGTGGCGGGGCGTGCGCGCGCCTGCGGATAATTAGAGGAGATTACCAACGCGGCACCGGGTCAGTCGGCTGGGGGATTGTGCAACCGTGCCTCGGCCCCGGGCTGACCTGGAGTCAAACCTGGGACGTTCCTGCAGCGGCGGCCACCACTTGGACGCCGTGCTGCCATCAACGGAGACTTGGGACAGACTTGTTTTCCGTGGCTGAAGATCTGAGTCTCGCGTCTTCTGGAGGAAGACGACACAAATCCAGTTGTCGCTTTAACTGAATTGTCTCCGTGACGTAGTGTTTTGGTGGATGGACAGCAAGATGGACCCCGGTTCGAATCCTTGTCGGACAGAGGGTTAGGGTCTCTGTGTCTGTGTAGATTTCCCCCAAAGTGTCCCCAAAAGAACAGATTTTGGCCAACTGATTTGATTTTTAATACAATTGAACTTCACTTGCAGTGTTATCTCACAAAAGTTTGCTTAAACAAGCAAACAAACCCACATATACTCTCAAAACGATCCCAGTTTTTTGCCATTTACAGTATGTTGTTTCTTGTCTTGTAAACTATTTAATTAACACCTCGTGCCTTTTGTATATCACCCAAATCTGCACAATTGCTATTGGTTTAGCACCACTACTGCTCTATACCTGCACAGAATATACATGTGGTACTTCTCCATTGTTTTCTGTTTGACTTTATTTCTTTCCACCCCAACAGTTGTTACAATTAGACACACTCAAGCCTTGTAAATCAAAATGATGGAAGAGAACAGTCTGATAAACAAAGTCCAATAAGTCTAATAAACAAGCTTCAAGTGAGAGTGTAATGGAAAAACTCTCTTTGTATTCATTTCATTTTGATTTTTATTAGGCATCGATGTCAAAACAACACCAGAGAAACCAGATTCAAGTACAGGGAGAATGCAATTGAAATGATCGGGAAATGTATATGGATGGAAGCTTAAATCTGATCGAGCCCTAGTATTGATAGGTGTGTGTGTGTGTGTGTGTGTGAATGCTGAGAATCTCACCTATTGTGTGTGTGTGTGCATTGTGGGGCTGTAACAGTAGGCCGGTGCAGCTGCCTCTCGGTGGGGAACCCCCCGTGCTATCTTACACCTTCGCTCAGACGTATCAGAGCACTGTTTGAGCCCGGACAATGGCTCGTATGTGTCCACTGTCTGTAGGGCTGCTCGTTGCCTTTTGTGCCTGAAATGTAACCGAGAGGTCTCACCATTGTATGTGCGCGCACACACACACGCATGTACCCACGTACCAACCCACACACACACACACACACACACACACACGGAGTCACAGACAGAGACACAGCGAGGTAGCGCCTCATGTTATGAGTTCCACCAAGCGGAGGTAATCAGTGTGTACACTCAGCTCTTACATAACACCATCCAAGCAGTACATTGACAGAGGGGAGAAAGTTCACCTCTCTCTCTCTCTCTCTCTCTCTCTCTCTCCCCCCCTCCCTCCCTCTCTCGCTCTCCCTTCCAGTCAGTCTTTTATCTCTGTGAACTTACTTCCTTCCCCATACCTCATTCACATCTCTTTTTTTTTTCTTTGTTCGCTTCCTTCCCCTTTCTGTCTTTCTCTCTTTCTTTTTCTCCTGGCACCTGTTGTTTATCTTCACGATGAATCATTTGCCTATGCAGCAGCAATAGCCAGGGAACGGAAAGCAACAAATATGTCTCGTTAGATGCAATCAATGCGTGTGACATAAGAATGTTTCGTTTTATTTTGTTTTTCAGTTTAACAGGATTTTCTGTCTCTGCATTCAGTGTTGTAACCGTGAATCCATCACGATGTGTTTGTGTCCAGCCCTTTCTGTTGTTTTATTCCTGAAATATTGTTATGAGCGATTCATTGTTATGAATAAATTAATTGTCAAGTGTTGGTAAATGGTGAGAGATAAATACCCTTCTCAGGGTGCAAGGGGACATCCAATATTTTGTGACGTACAGGCTGTTTCTGTTTCTATCGGTTTTGAAAGCTAAGACGTGGCGTCTTGTTGGACCCTGCTTTGAATTCTGGGTCGGGCCGAGGGCCTCCCCGTAGTTTACCTGTGTCAACAATATTTATGTGTCCCGTGATGCACAGGTACCTGTCAAAGGAGCTTATGTGACTCAACGTGATCGGTGATGATGTGAGACACCTGTGGCATGTCTCGCTCCAGGCTCAAAAAGGGTGTCAAAAATGTGTCCAGTCTGAGTCCAGAGCAAGGAAACTGCATCGGTGCATGCGCCTCACAGTGTGCGTTCTGGACTCGGGCCAATACAGGAGCCAAATCTCTAGTCGACATTAAATCTTTTGTTTCCCTCAGAATAAAACAAACTGTCAAGTCTCTCGGAGGATCTCGTGTCAAAGTAAAATTTTCCTTAAGAGGCTGCAACCGTAGAGAGCTGTCTCGCCACTTTCGGCGGAAACGCAGCTTTGGTTGGGTGAACCAGAAGCCCGTCCTCACAAATGACACTGATGGAGGTCATAATGCGACTTAGCAAGTCTGACCTTAAATCTGGTGAGAGGCTGGAGAGGGCTGCTCTGATGCAGCTGTGTGTACACCGCCGAGCAGATAGGTGGCCACTGGTTAGTCATGATGCTGGCAATATAGAGACCTCTAAAGCATACACACACACACACACACACACACACACACACACACACACACACACACACGACCCTCTGCATCCAGTTTGTACCATCAGCTGCTCCAAGGCCTCCTGTTGCACACCTTTGTGACTCTCTCCTGCTCTTTTCTTTTCTCCCTCACCCTCCGTTGCTGTAATTTGCTCCTCTCTCAAGTTACATCATCAGCAGCCTTTCTCTCTCTTGCTCTCCCCCTTTCTCTCTCTCTCTCTCCCTCTCTCTCTCTGTCTCTGTCTCTGTCTCTCTCTCTCTGTCTCTCTCTCTCTCTCTCTCTCTCTCTCTCTCTCTCTCTCTCTCTCTCTCTCTCTCTCTCTCCTGGGCTCTTGCATAACGTCCAGCCTTATTTGCTCCAGCTGAGGATTCTAATCTTTCCCACGAGGCAGAGCAGCGCGAGAGAGCGAACCGGGGGACGGGGGGCGGGGGTGGGGGGGGTTGGTAGTGGAGGAAGAGGAGCTGGACGCGACCTTTCCGACCTGCCTTTTGCGCGCCGCCTCGTTAAGTCAATCATCGCTCCGACCAAATTAACGAGATCTGGGGGCGGAGCCTCGTCTCCACGGCCACGATAGCTGAGATGTTATGCGGCTAGGGTTAGCGCTGTGCATCTAAAGAGGCTGCTCATCAGTCTGTTGTGTCTGTGCGCTGCAGTAGGTACATCATGCACGCACACACACACACACACACACACACACTCACTCCTTCGGAGACCATGAAATTGTGTTCATTCCGTCATTGTAGCCAATTCATGATAATGGGAACAGACAATGACATCTAAGTATATCACATATAACACATGCAGTAAAGTGTGTGTGTGTGTGTGTGTTTATTGCAGCTGCAAATGCTCCACGCAGAGCAATGTTCATTGAAGCCTATTCTCCTTCTGTGATTTCTCTCAATCCCCCTCGTACACATCCACAGCGGCACAGAGACAATATGCCCGGCTGGCAGCGACGTCTGTGCGAGGTGAATGTTACGTAAGGCTGATCAACACTACTTAATCAGCTTTAGTAGACATGCTTAACAAGCTGACCAAGTGGGGTGAGGCGCTTTAGAGGAGGGGAGGAGGGGAGGGAGGGAGGGAGAGGGGGGTGAGAGCAGGGGAAGGAGACGAGGCGAGGTGAAAACAGGAGAAACAGAGCGAAGGGTGAGAGTGGGAGAAGTGGTGACAGGCGGTGACACGGCATGTGTCTCTTGTCCCTGTTTACGATGGGATAAACACACACGCGCACATACACACACACACACACACGCTGTGCTCTGCCCTCTGTGTTCCCCCTCACAGCCCACTGTGACGCTCCGTGGCCACTGCCAGGACGCTCTGCATGCATGTGTGTTTGTGTTAATATTTCTTTATGCCAGTCTTTGTTAGGGTCCACACATAGACCCTCACACACACACACACACACATACACACGCACACGTAACTTGATAGTTCTTACAGTCTGTGCACGAGGAGCTCGTTAAGACTGAACTAAGGTTGGTCAGTTTTGGGTTAAATCTGGGCTATATTCAGGATGCATGTTTGGTCTGTAAACCTCATTTCTAATCATGTAACATCAGATGGTGTCAAAGATAGGTTGGAAAAAAAATTGTAAATCTCTGCAGTCAGACTTAAGAGGACCAAAAGGGTATAAAACAGGAAATAAATCTGGGTTAATGTGCAAAGTAGATGAAGTACTGTAGGAAATGACAGTTCTGTGAAACATCAGGGCAAGTATTTACTGTAGCAGTTGAAAATGTCCCAAAAAGTCCTGGAAAAGGATTTGAAGAAAAGAGCGGGAAGTCTAAAAGTCCGGAGACTCCAGAAGATGCGAAGTGTACCGCCCTCTCCCTGAGTTATTCGTTCCTTTTTGGACTTCGCTCCCTTTGGCTTTTGTTTTAGCCTACAAATTATTCCCATTTTTCTCTAACGAGCCTCATTCTGCCTTCCCATTTGTCTGTGCTTTTCGGGGGCAAATTGAGCCAAATTATAACGTTTTGTTTAGTTTTTTTCAGCGCGTACTCTCTACTTGCGATAGCAGTCTGTTTGCCCTGGCGGTTCACCGCTGTCAAGTAAACGGAGAGGAAACGCTCTGCAACTCCATGATTGTGCTTCAGTCATGATGGGGCGTTTGTTCTGCCCGTGACAGCGACTCCGTCCGTAGCCCCTGCTCCGTCCCATACCTTGTATTCACTCCTCGGCACTAACTCCACTGCTCTCTCCCGTTGACCTTTCCCCGGTTTCCTTTCCCCTCGGCCCTCCACGCTCTCAGACGAGCCTCTCGCAGGACGACTGGCAGATGCGGACAGAGCTTTTTCCTCCGTCTAAAATTAGCCGAGATAGAAGAATGGCAGGAAAGCGCGCAGGGCTGGACGCTCAGACAGGAGAGGAGGAGGGAGGGGTGGTGGGGGGTTGTGATGGTGGGGGGGGTGATGGATAAATAGACTAGAAGTGGAGGAAGGAATGGGTTGATGGGACTGAGCGAAGTAGTGTGTATTTTTGGTGCTGTTCACACACACATTGCTGACGCACGGGAGCTCGCTGACTGAGGTCACAAACTCCACCACCGCCTGAGACTCTGCATGTCTCGGGCCCAGAAAAACACCGCCTGCAGTCACAGTTTGGGTACGAACACAATGTGAAATTAGCATAATGAATTACAGGGCGTCCGTGCGTCATAGATTGACATATTTCACAATTTTTTGACATTCTCGACCAGCTTTGCAACCTGAAGGTGTTGCATGGCAATTTAGAGTCTCCAGGTTTTGATCAGCTGGAGATTCCCATTCAGACTGATGTGAGGTGACCTCTCATCTACTGTACAGCCTTCAATGGTAGTCAAAAATACATTGTCACTAACTAGGACTTTATTGACATATTAATCAACAATAGAGTTATGAGCAAAGCGTAATTTATCACAGCCCCAGTGAGATTAAGTAACGAAACTGTGTTTCAACAGCTCTTCAACTCTTAACATCAAAGAGTTGAAGTGTATCAGAATCAGGTTTGGAAAACAGGATGACACAGTAAATCGGTGGATAATGCTGTCACCTCATAGCAATAAGGTCCGCGGTTCGAATCTTGGTCGAATCAAAGACCTTTCAGTTCAGAGTTTGCATGTCCTCCCACATGTAAATGGATGGACCTGGTGGAAGTCTCCCTTTTTGAAAAGGGCATTAACAATTTTAACCATATTCTGCACCATTTTACAAACCAAGCAACCCATCGATTAATGGACAAAGTGATCAACTGATGGTTCTGATACTGACCTGGGTGTCCATTACCTCACCGCAGGCCAGCTGGGACACTTTCCCATGGTTGATGTTGTCAGTTAGCGGCATGCTAGCAGGTTGGAGAGTGGATGGTTGGAGGCTGGTTGTTGGAGGCTGGATGGTGGAGGCTAGACGGTTAGAGGCTGGAGGCTGTGCTCAGCCAGGTGAGGCTGCTCTCCCAGCAGCAGTGTGAAGGTGTCAGGGACAACAGTGGCTGTTGGCAAGCTGCCGGCGTCCCCTGTTCACTCATTACCCAGGAGCCCGTTTAGAGGCCGGCCGCCCTCTGCTTCACCCTTAGGTGAGGCTTATGTCTCTCTAGATAGCCTCCAACCAGGCGTGTGTGTCTGTCTGTGTGTGTGTGTGTGTGTGTGTGTGTGTGTGGTTTGGCTCAACCAGTGACAAGTTTGTTGTTGTTCCTACTCGGGAGTGTGCGCCCATCAGTGTCCCGGTTCTTGTTTAGCAGAAAACCTCTGCTGCTTTTATGCCTCTCTCGCCTCTGTTTTCCAGAAAACACTATCCGAGCGTGCATGTGTGTGTGCGTGTTTGTGTTGGTACCGTACGACACACACACACACACACACACACACACACACACACACACACACACACAGAGCGCAGTGGATGCTGGGTGAATGCTGGGCAGCAGCACAGTTAGCAGCAGTGGGGAAAAACATGATTCCCCAGGGCCCGCCACCTATTCCACTCTCACCTCCAGTCTGAACAACAGCACGTGCCTCATAACAGGAGGCACACACACGTTTAAAGGCGAGCTCGACCGAGAACACACTGTTACCTAAAGGACAGAGAGAGGTGTATAACAAGTCCAAAAATGTCATCATTCATGTGGAAATTGTCAATATGGAAACGTTGCTTAGACCAGAAAACATGTGAGTTACTTTCTGATTCCTGCTCCTCTGATTCTGATTCTGACATATGTGGCTGGATGCATTGCTCCAGTTATCACTTTATTCGGGGGGGCGGGGGGGTTGCTAAGCTGCATCTGGACTGTTCAGGTGAGTGTCAGGCAAGATAGCCGATCAGAGCAAAGCCTACACGTGGTGGCCAGAGAGAGATGAAACAGAACAGAACTACATTCTTGGTCTCTTTTCTCTTACCTCTTATTTCTTAGCTTTAACATTTCCCAAAGAAAGTCGAAATAAATGCAGTACACTGTGCTCCATCTCCAATTCTCATCCAGTGCCATATAGGCAGGTAGTAGACTAACACAATGAGGCAGTAAGTCTCAAGTCGGCTTCATCATAGGTTAAAACGAGCCTGGCCGGGTTTTTTCTGCCTGTACAGTCCATTAGTGAGGTCTGCGTCACCAGCTGTAGGTCCATTTAGATACTCGCTGATTTGAAAACAAATGGACCAAAAGGAAACAGATGAATAGTCTACACCAGTCTAAATGGATGTTTATTCAGGGGCCAACAGCGCCCTATTGATTATTGCACTTCCAGGTATTTCAAAGTGTACCTCGAGATGTAGATAAGGAATAAAATGAGGACAGACATTCTGAGAAAAAGAAAAGTGGAAATGGTTACGGGTTTATTTATGTAAAATCAAAAGAGTCGGGATGTAAAACACAGCTGCCGTTTTATAACAAGACTGGAGCTTTTTCCTGAGTCCTCCCAGTGAAAACGACAGAACATGAGATCACTGACGAGCTTCTGATGAACTGATGGCTCCATAATGAGCAGAGTCGCCATGAAACTGAGATCAATTTCCCCCCAACCTTTTTTATTATGTATCATGTACATAGTGAGAGGAGTCTTATATTACTGCAATATGCTATTTTGCTCCGTATTTTATTGTTTTATGCTCTTTTATGGACGTGTGCCTGCCTCTATGAATACAGGCTGAGTTGAAGAGAGAAAACGTTCAATCTTCACACCATGAAGTCGTGTAAGAGGTGCAGAGTTGAAGTGGTAGTCGAGATGCAATGGTAGTAGGACGAGAATAAGGAGAAGGGCAGGGTTGGGGAAGGAGATTGAGTCGACACTTGTCTGAATATAACAGAACAACATATGCACAATACTGTACAGTATTGCAGTAGATATTGCACCGTGACTACTGACTGAGGCATGATTGTATCATAAGATCACCACATTCACGGGAATATATTTACCAACGACAACAGAGCAATTGCAGGCAAGAACTTCATTTTTAGGATGGCAGGTTGGTATCTCGGCTCTGGACTGGTTAGAGCAGAGATCAGGTGTGTGGCTGCTTTGTCTCCCACTTTACCAGAATGTTAATCCACTGTGGAATGTGTGTGTGTGTGTGTGTGTGTGTGCGCGCTGCTAAGACAGCACGCTTCTTCCTACATGTCTGTAATCACGACTCACTTTGTTTCATAATAACGTTGTTTATTTCCTAGAGAAGGAGAGAGAGAGGGAGGCACAGAGGGAGAGATGAAGATGTCGGTGGGTTCCAGACAGGCAGCGTGTAGCTCAGACCGTGTTCAGCCCGGCTCCTGATGCCAGGCTGCTGCACGGCCGCTGGCTGGGCTGCTTCACACTGCCGCCTTGTTTGCCTTGAGCGGCCCCAGTTTTTTTGGAGAGGGTGGAAAACTTCTGTCTTGTTAGCAGCCAAGGCTACTGGGCACACACACACACACATAAAGAATGAGGGACACACACACTCACACACACTTTTTCATGGTGCGCAGAACTCTGTCTCCTGACGACTACCTGTTGCTGGCAGATTCAGCCTCCCACTCCTTTCTGTGTGTGTGTGTGTGTGTGTGTGTGTCTCCATCCTTTCTACCCCTTCTCTTCCCTTTTCTAATACCTGCTCTATTTGAGTCAGTGTTCCCGGCTTGAAAGGATTAATTGCCCGTTTATGCTTTATTTTTTTGTTCTGTTCGTTTCTGGGGGGGGGGGGGTTATTTTTAGGCCTTAAGTGTCTGGTTGCTAGGAGACAGTGAGGGAGAGAATGGAGGAGAGTTTGCGTTGTGAAGGCTGAATTACACACACACACACACACACACAAACTCACACTCTGAGTCAGCACTGACACACACATAAATACACTTACACAGGGTGTTTTAGTCTGTAGCTGTTATTGTGGACTTGTTTTTCTGGTTCGGTGTATCTGTACAGCGAGTTGGCAGCACTCTGTGTGTGTGTGTGTGTGTGTGTGTGTGTGTGTGTGTGTGTGTGTGTGTGTGTGTGTGTGTGTGTGTGTGTGTGTGGTACATTTAGGTTGAAAGACTCTGCGTCCTTTCTGGTACCCACGGCTGTCACACACACACGCACACACTGTGAATATGTACACACGAGCCCACAGGTACAGAGCGGCTTGTGCAACAAGTGTGCGTCACCCTTTTCCATTCTTGTAATCAGAGCGGCGACAAAAGTTATCAGCTAATCAGCTACCGAAGTAAGCGTCAGCTACGTATGGCGGTAATCCGAGCACTTAGAAACAGATTTTTTTCGAAGGACGTCTGTAAGAAATCAAGTCCGGATATTTCCTGGTTCCTTCCGGCTGTTATGACAGCGAACTGAATATCCTTGTTGGGGAATTTGAGGACTTCATCTCAACGTAGATCAACAATTTCCCGACATATTCTAGACCACAGAATTGTCTAACTGAAATAAATTGCACATCTTAGCGTCTTGGCAAAAATCCTTATATATGTTTTTTTCTGAATTGAGTCGTTTTTTTTGTGTTTGTCTCTGACTTAGCTTGTGATTCTAGCCAGATTTGTATTGTGCATCGGAGACGACACACATGGACACACAGACACACACACACACACACACACACACACACACACACAGGAAACAGATCTGTTGTGGTTGTGCATAACAGTTGCTAACATCCTGTCCCGCTCTAGTGGCACATTCCAGGAAACCACCTCCCAAAAGTACCACCTATCTCTGAGACACACGCACACATCTGACAGTAAATACGATTCTATCAGTGCATCTCATTTACCTCCTGCGCAGCCTAGTCACCTGTGGACCTTACAGGCACCGCTGCTACAGGATCCACCCATCGAGCTGTTTAGGCTTAAACACCATTTAGTCATTGTGTGTGTGTGTGAATGTATATATACGCTACATATGTGTGTATAAACACATCCCTTCTTCTGAATATGAACATAATATGTTCTTCTAAAGAGTATAAAGAGGAGTGACTGAGACTGAAGCTGAAGCAGGCTGAATGTAACGTTTTAAAAACGATAGATTGAAATATGTTTGCGACCTTTGTTTGAAAATTTTCATGGTTGAACCCTGATGAGTGGCGAGGGAGTCCTATGGTGTATGTGACACCAAACTGCCCCTAGGTGGGATAAGATGACGGATATATAGGAATGAAATGCATTTCATCTCTTTGCTGGAACTAATAGAATTCATTCAACAGACACACACTCCTATCGGCCTTGAGATAATGTGTAATAAGTCTGAGTATGGCGCTACACACACACACACACTCACACACAGGGCGCTCAGATGCAGCCTTCCAGGCAGCGGTGAGTGGAGGCAGTGTGTTGTTGAAGCAGAGGTGAAGTGTCAGCCTGGCAGCTCCCTGCCAAGCTGCTGGCCGCTGCAGCACATTAACAGCAGGCTGCGAGCTGGGCCGACACTGAGGCAGGGGCAGAGCGGCGCCTCCGGCCCCTAGCACGCCCCTGCCACCTCTTAACAGCTCTTCCCTAAAAGTGGCTTTGAAGGAAATTATTACCCTATCATGGGGAAATTACGCAAGGCCACCGCCCCCCAGCTCTGATCCACTGGTTTATTTACTGTGTTTCCCACTCAGGTTCGTACACCAAAATGAAGATGATCCTGATGTAATGGTCTCCTATTGGGATGTTGCTATGCTCCAGTGACAGATAGTGGCGTATTAGCATTTGTTTTTATTCTGCTGCTTTTCTATTCCGAAGGAGTTAAAGTAAGATAAGTAGTTTATCCCCACGGGGAAAGTGTTCTGTCTGGCAGCCAAAGTCACACAAAGGAATATCACATTCACAATACACAACAGTCATAGCTGCGAGACGAGAAGAATGGTAATAATAACAGAAATTTGGCCGTGGCCGCTCCTCAGTTCAGCCAAGGAGCAGAACTGCACAGTCCAGGACCTCGACAAGTGTTGAAGGTTCCCGCCAAGGGGAAATGAAACATGTTGATCCTGGTCTGGTCCTCCGGATCAGACAGACCACTTCCACAGAGATACGTAGATTAGGTCTTACCCAAATCACCTCCGCAGCACTTTTAATAGTTATGTTCAGCTTCTGCGACATAATCACACGTCTGTTCAGTCTTTGCAGTCCGCCGCAGCGATCCCCGGTGCCAAACACTATCTTTACCTGTTTTCGAGCTCTGAGGCTTTCCACACGTGTTTAACGTTTGGAGGAGAAAAAACAAACCAAAAAAAATTAGACAAAGATATTAGATCAATGTCCACCGGCAGCCTCAGGTGTCTCTCTGTCTTATTATCTAGCCGCTATTGTTATTGCGGCTCCTTTGCATATTAACCTGTGTGACTGCATTTCGGAGTGTGTGTGTGTGTGCGTGTGCGTGTGTGTGTGTGTGTGTGTGTGTGTGTCTAAGGGGAGCAGGTCCTGGGAGCACTGCATCACTTTGGTGAGAGTAAATATACCTAACAGCGCCCTGAGAGCAATAGGACTCTCCTCTCACTGACACAATATTATTCTGCTGCTCTTAGCACGCTCTGGGGAACACACCCACACTTACTGTCCCACCTGGGCTGTTTATGAGCGCGATTACACACACACACACACACAGAGTGGAGTCCAGTTGTCCAGCCCACCTGAGAGCGCATCAGGTGCACTGCCTCAGGGCATCGTGTGTGTGTGTGTGTGTGTGTGTGTGTGTGTGTGTGTGTGTGTATCTGTGTGCGGACAGTGTGTTTGTGCTGGCCGGACTCATTTGTGTCTTTTTGCTCTTTTAGTCTTCCAGTCCCTTTGAGAAAAGTCTGGATGTGTGTGTGTGTGTGTGTGAGTGTGTGTGTGAGTGTGTGTCTTTTCTTAGATCTCCCAGGAGGGACACCTGCTGTTGTGTGTACATGTTGCTAGTTACACCAGCGTTGTCCTGTGTGGTTTGATGTCAGACCTGGGAAACCAGGCGGACCCGCTCGGCTGATCAAATATTCATCGGGCCCAAATGTTCAATCAGCAAAACTCGACCATTCTCGCCGCTTTACAGAGGCTTCATCACAGATCAAGCGCGTTGCAGATCGTGCGAACCCCTCAGCCGTGTTCTGTTGAATTTCCAAAGCCGGTCTGGGAACTTTTTTGGTCCCAATCAAAACATGTCTTCGCTGTAGATTCAGCCCACTCAAGACGAGTCAGAGGAAACTGTGACGAAGTAGAGAGTAGCTTCTTGGTTCAGACGGTTCGACACGCGTGGAGATGCTTTAAGCAATCCTCAGGCGCGTTCACAGAACGGATGTCGGATTGTGTGTCGGCGAGACGGGAGATATTTCTTTCAATTACGTGCTCGATGGGTCGGTAAAAACCGTGTGTGGGCTCAGTTTCATTCTTTCAGCTCGCGCACTTCATCTGATGGCTCCTCTTGCATGTGTAGGACTTAACGAGCCGCTAATAGCCCCGTAGCGGAGCTCGCCGACAGGCCGCAGCGGCTTCTGAGGCAGAGCATCCCAACAGACACCCCTGCACCCCCATCCCCACACACACACACACCCGCTCGCTACTTTCTTGCCTCTTTCCAGCGATATCCTGGAAAAGGCGTCCATCTGTTTACCGAAGGACGAGCGCGGGAGCGGGCCAGCGCCGGAGCTGCTCGCTGGATGTCACTCTTTGTCCCGCTCGTTCCCTCGCGTCTCTGCTTTCCCCTCTCCGTCCCCATTCATGCGCCGTGCCCTCGCCCTGCGTCTGCTCCTGCTTCTCCCACTGTTGAACAATAACCCCAGTGTGCGTGTGTGTGTGTGTGTGTGTGCGTGTGTGTGTGTGCTGCTATTTTTGGCCTGTCCAAGGCCGCCGAGCACTCTCCTCTCTCCTGCTCCTCCGTCTCCTCTGCAGCTATATGTAAGAGCCTATAGAAAGCATAAACTGCGGCGGCCTCTGAGAATAGTTGAGCAGCCTGCCAGGCGTACATGCTTTTGCATGGGATGTGCGTCTGGCCCCACACTCGCACCCAGGTGAAGGCGGCCGGCGCCGCTCTTCTAACAACACGTCCTCTAAGGGAAATCGGTCCCCATCTGGATTATTCACAGCAACCCACATTTCTCTAGATGATTGTTTTCCAAACCAGTAAAACCCACTCACTGCATGTTAATGTAAAACCCACGGCGGTGTGTAATTAATCACACAGTCTGCCTCGCTTGTTAATTATCATCTGGTTTTCAAGCTCTGCACCTCTTTTGGAGGGAGATTTGAGCAGAAACCGTGTCAACAGCAAGTCGCCGGTTTGACGTCTTTCTTTCAGCCTGTGGGAGCGTCTGGCTCCGGCCTGAGCGGGCACAGAGAGGGAAGGAGGCGCGTGGAAACTCTGCTCCTCTGTCACCTGCAGATCACAGGAGCCGGCTTTCAGTCGAGCGCCTCGCAGCACACGCTGGTAGCATGAGAGCAATGTGTTTGTGAAAACTATTTCCAGATCAGCCGAACTCGCACCTGCAGTCCCCCAAGTCCCATCAGGCTATGCGCGCACAAGTTATCATCTTGTGCGCGCCAGTCTCCGTCTCCTCCCTATGAGTTACTACTCTGGTGCGCACAGGTTGCTATCTCGTGTCCATGAGATAACGATTTGTGCATTTGTACGATTACCTCATGGGCACACATTGTCATTTTTATACAGCATTCAGAGCGAGGAAGTCCTTTTGAAGTACTCAGACATGTATACAAATGTATAGTAAATGGTAAATACAGTCTGCTTGAAAAAATATCACCTGGTGGGACTTTATTTTTTTAAAAAAGAGGTGATTGGTCCAACGTGGAGCCCTCCAAGTGTCCCCAGTTGATATGTGATGTTTCAGCAGGCTGCTGGAGCAGTGAGTTGTATAATTAGGTGTTTTATACAGGATTGCTATGCAGTCACAGTCTCCAGAAAACGCTGTTTTCCTCCCTATGATAAACACCCCCCGATCAGAAGTTTTCTCTGTCACTCATCTCTGCCTGTGTCTCACCCTCATGTCTTCCGTGGGTATCGGCCTATTGAATTTTTAATGGACTTGGTGGGAAGAGTCCAGACACTTTGGGATTCAGGCGTGCGGGCTCTGATTACCCTCCTCCTCCTCCTCCTCGTCCTGCTACTGCTCCTACAGACCCCCCCCCCTTTCTCTGCCTCCTCCTTTCACTCTTACTTTCTCTGTCTCACCCTCTAAGTCTTTTATTATCCCTCCATCCCTCCCTCCCTCCCTCCCTCCCTCCCCTCCTCGTCCCGGTCTTGTGTTTCTGTCCCTTTCTGTTCGCCGCGCCCGGCGCTCCGGGCACTTTCACTTATCCAGGCAGCTGTGACAAAAGACAAGGCCGAGTATGCCTGTGAATGAATGCGCTACGGGCAAATGCTGACTGTCTCTCAATTTTTTACAGACTCTCAGCGCTGACAGCAACAACCCCCCCCCCCCTCCTCCCTCCTCCCCCCCGCCCTCTCAAACACACACACACACACACAAACTTTCCCCAGTCTCTTCCCACTTCCATGCTAAAGCTGCATGGGTTTAAAGTGGAACGATACAAGCCAACGGCTGCTAATGGCTGTTCAGAGGTCCTGGCCCGGTGTAAAAAAAAAATCCTGAGTCTGCAGCTCCCCTGTTAGTTTGGCAAGGCCCCCGGGAGTTGATTTGCTTCTCACAGCTCTTGGACCCCCCCTGCCCTCCCCTCCACTCTCCTCCCCTCCCTCCTCATCTCTCCTCTCACTCTATTACTTTGTCTGACTTGCCTGTCTGTGTCTGCCTCCTCCCCATCAGCTCTTTGCCCTCCGACAGTCAGCTGGTCAGATGTTGTCGAGCCCGTCTCCGGAGCGTAACCGTCTCAGCCTCAAACGTCTCTGATGGGGAGGGGGGGGTAGTTTATCATATTTCTTGATCTTTTCAGGCAGCTATCTTTCCACCCGTCCATGATCTCGCCGGGTGGTGCAGTTAGGGTCTGCTCGCTGCCTATCCAAGCACATTTCATTCACTTTTCAATCAAATTACATCAGCAGCTCACCTGCAGCCTGAAACTGAGCTAAAAGCTGGATTATAGAAATCACACATTCAACGAGATGTAGAACGGTCAATGGTGGGATGAGTCTGTATTCTACCAGGGCAGATCAGTTGTTGCTCGTGCTACTTCCACATTGGCTTACTGAGGTTTCTCAAAGTTTTCTCAAAGCCGCATTGTTTACACTCCGTTACTCATCCTCCTCGTCTCTACTGGCATGTAGTCAAATGTTTTTTCTCCAATTACCTCCGTTCAAAAAGCCTGTAAACTTTTCGCAGTGTTTAAGTGATCTCAGCCAAACTCCACCACCCACGCACACACACACACCCACACACACTTTGAATATCTATTTGCCCCAAAGCTGCCCTTTACCCAGCATTAACACATCGGGTCCCTTCATCTTCTCAACTCTTTTGTCATTTTTCTCTTTCTTTCCTTTCTCTATCCCCCTTTTTCCTCACCCTGTTGCTTTCATCTCCACCCCCCACCCCACCCCTTCCCTCGTTGCCCTCATGGTGTGTGTGTGTGTGTGTGTGTGTGTGAGAGAGAGAGAGAGAGAGAGAGAGTGGAGAGGTAATTGTTGGACTGGTGAGCGGCACACATAGCTGGAATAGCAGCGGTGTTAGAAGTCTGCGAGGGGCCTGCCACTAAGATCACACAGAGGAAAAGAGGCATCCGCACTCCTAAAGAGGAGGAGAGGAGGGGGGTGAGGAGAAGAGGCATCCGCACTCCTAAAGAGGAGGAGAGGAGGGGGGTGAGGAGGAGGTGGGGATGGGGGTGGGGGTGGGGGTAAGCAATCTGATCTGGATGACAACAGACTACCAGACGAGCTATGATCTCATCCCTCCCTTCACCCCCACCTCGCTCCACTTCTCCTCCTCCTCCTCCTCCTCCACTATCCACCCCCTCTCTCCTCTCCCACTCACACCATTGTCTCATCCCACTTTTGTTTCCCCCCTCCCCTCCCCCCATCTCCTCTTCTTCCCCTTCTTCTACGGCAACTTTTCTTCTCTCTGTTCTCTGCTTGTCCTGTCACTCACCCCATCTCATCTTGCCTTCTTCTTTTTCACTCCACCCCCCCACTCTCTCGCTCTCTCTCTTCATCCTCCTCCACTTTGTCTCCTGTGCATCACTTTCTATCACCTGCTCCTCACTTGTCCCAACGCGCACACACACACACACACACACGCACGTCTTGACGCACTTGCACTCTCTAGTGTCCCAGGGCAGAGATTAGGCGCACCCCTATCGTCAACCCTCCACACCAGTCTCTACATTATTGATGCAGAGTCTGTCTGTGTGTGTGTGTGAGAGAGAGAAAGAGAGAGAGAGAGAAAAAGAAGAGTATGCATGCTATAATGGCTATCTGGTGTCTCCCCCGGGAGAGAGGCAGGGAGGGTGAGGGAGGGAGAGAGTGGAGGTCAGAGAGGTTAAGTGTGGTGGAGGGGGTTAGGTCATGCTACTGCAGCCTCTTCTTCCCCAGCACTCCTCATCTCCTTGATGCCCGTTCTCTCTCTCTCTCTCCCTCTCTCTCTCTCTCTCTCTCCTTTATCCCGATTTACACACAGGTCGTACACATTCCTAAAATTCCCAGCTGAGATTCTCCAGCCGGGTGTTGTACAGGCCTGATGAAACAGATCAGTGCATGAGTGTGTGTGTGTGTGTGTGTGTGATAGCTGATCCAGTAAGAGTCAGCCCGGTTTGGACACCGGGTTGACAGAAGGACAAAGACACCTGTTCTTGCTCTCAGCATTCCTTTAAACATAATCCCTCACTCTCTCTCTCTCTCTCTCTCTCTCTCTCTCTCTCTCTCTCTCTCTCTCTCTCTCTCTCTCTCACTCACACACACACACACACACACACACACACACACACGATATGCAACAGTCCTGAACACACACACACGCATACGCATCACGTCAATCGTCTTTGATGTGCAGGTTGTGACAGGTAAACTAATGATGTACCGATATGTAGAGCATGCCTACAGTGTACATCACCTGTCTGGTCACTGTGATATACTGTGTGGCTGCTGACAGCCGACCACATGTCGCCTTTATCCACACACACACACACACACACACACACACACACACACAACTCGGCTGCTGGTCCAACAAGTTTTTACATGAGGTGCGTTTCACTCAAGGACGGTGAAATATGATGTGTGTCAAAATACAGTAATAGCGAGGAGAAATAACCGTTTGTCGCCTCCCTCTCATCCCGTCTCGTCTCGTCTCTATCTTGTCTTATCGTATCTCCTCTCGTCTCTTCACGTTCACAAAACAGTCACATTTTGCTAAACGCGCATTACAGTATGTAGAAGAGACATCATGCCGCCCAGTGATGGACAGGCGCATGTTCTCTGCCCATAGTCTTTTAATAGTTAACTGGTTACTGTAGAGCGCCACTTCATCACTGGAGCTGCGACTGTGATATGCATGCCGCCCTCTTGTTCTCGGCTGATTGATTAGCCACTTTTCACTCTTCCACTCGTCAGTTTCCCGTGTCTGGAAATAACGCTTTGTTCTCGGCCATTCTTCCTGCTCGGCCCGGCTCCGGTGTTCTCGCTCTGCCTCCCGCCGCGTTTCTCTCCAATTGTTTGCATGGCCGGGGTCGATCTCGCCGCCGAGCGCGTTTTCTAGTGTTCGAAAGTGAAAGACAAAGGGGAGGGCTGGAGGAGAAAAAGGAAGTGGAGGGACCGTGTTGTTTCGGTTGCGCGCTCGGCTCTACCTACGTGCGCACACGCGTCTGGAAAGTTAAGACACAGGCAGCTTCTGTTTGTGCCGTTCTAACACCCCGCGGTCACTTCGCACGTCGCGATGTTTGTTACAGAGAACAATGATCCGCAAGTCTGAAACCGCGCCTCAGCTGCCCGCGCAGCCTGTTCCTCATTAGCCTCCTACTGTCCACTTAATATTCCACAGCCATGTAGAAGAAGAAAAAACAAACAAACAAACAAACAAGAATCCTCGTCTGGATCGCGGAGATTTGGAAAACGTGTAGGCATCCGGCGCTCGGAAATCTTTGCTTTGAATCTGAAAACGATCCCCGAGTGGGTGAGTGATTCATTGATTACAGCTCAGCAGGCCGTGATTGGAGGAAAATCACCACTTCCTAGCCTACAGTGGATGAGTAACGAGACGTATAGGATGATAACTTTCCTCTCGGGCCTATTTTTAAACGGCAAGATGGAAACCTTGAGCCGAGCAGGAGGGGAAAAAAAAAACGAATAATGCATTTAACTGGTGTCGGCGAGAGGTTTCTGTAGCAACACTTAGGCTCAGAACCGTAGATGTCTGGCAGATGTGCTGTCAACATTAGCAGAGTGTTACGTAACAGTGGCTAAATGGTCAGAGCGGGCGAGCGCCGCAGATTATTCCGGGCTATCTATCTCCGCAGCAAATCCAGCGACAGGCCCGCGCAGCCGTAATCTCGTGATTTGGGCTGATGGTTTGTTTCCCCGTCTCCCGCCCCGGCTGCCTCGTCTCCTCCGCTGCCATTTGCAGGCGGTGTGGTTCAACTCTGGTTTCATGCCTCCAGCCTCGACTGAGATGAGACGAGATCAGCCCTGACCCCGGCCCCCAAGCACAACTTCAGGTGTAGGACAGAGATGGTTAAAAGTAGAGAATGAAATGGAAGTCGCTGCGTCTCTCATCCCACTACAGCTAACATGCTGGGGCAGGTCCAGTACAAGAATATGTACACAAAAAAAACCAATTTGTTCCTCATTTAAGTCGATCTACCAGAGGGTTACAGGCATCTCCTGGTACACCAGGCGGTTACAGCCTTTGGCTTTTTCAGTCGACCAATCTGCAGATCAGTGGCAATAAAAGAGCAAACAAATGTTATCTCTGGGTCTCAGGCTTATGAAATTCACATGGAGTTTCGTCACTCATTGTGATGATTCACTCTGATTCGTGCCAAGTTTTTTTGTCTTCTTTTTCAAGTTGAACCTGGCGGGTCATGCGTTTGTCTTTCCCCATCCGTCCAGCAGTGAGGGCGGTCAGCTCTGACCAGCATGCCCGCGGTGGCAGACATGAGCACACCTGCGTGTGCATCTCTGGCCGGACGCTCGGGAGTGAACGTGAAGCTCCAGAGAAACACGACAGCAGCCGGAGCGACGGGCGAAGCGCACCCGCGCCGTGACACTGTTGCCGGGTGGATGCTATTTCCTCGCCGACTCCGCCTCCTCACTTCTGTGTGGAGGGCGATTGTTGATAAAATAAAAAAATCCCAGCCCGGGCTAAATCTGGCCGAGCGTTACTCGGAGACAGTCAATTCTCCTCGCACTCGTGTCAACTCTTCATGACCACCCAGGCAACAGAATGTTAGTGGGAGACTCGCACAAACATTTTCAAACACATGCACTGGCAACCAGAGATCCTCTCAAACTCCAACATTTGGGCACACACATGCTCACTCACACACACACACACACACACACACACACACACACACACTCGCATGTAAGCCACACGCCCACAGTCTGTGCGTTTCCCTCAGGCCGAGGGTGGAGAGAGAGAGAGAGAGAGAGAGAGAGAGATGGATGGATAGACAGGAGAGATGACTGGCCGGGTTGTTTTCCTTTGCTGGTAGGAAAGAGTGAGTGAGAGGAAAAAGGTGGAGGAGAGGTGGAAAGGTTTGTCACGGGCCTGGCTGTTCCACGAGGCCCACTAACGCTACAACTTCCAGTGTTGTAGTTTCACTGCTGCACACACACACGTGTGTGTGTGTGTGTGCTTCCTGTGAAGAGCTGCTGTGGTGAGGCGGTGGCCTAATGACAGCAGGGGAATGTGGTTTTACACAGAAACCCTAGACCGTGTCTGCATCAAGCTCGTCTGGGCTTTCGCTCGAAAACTATTTGCGTCCACCCGCGTGTTTTTACGAGTCTCTTTGGGTCTTTTTTGTGTTGGGTCGACGCGTCCGTGGAGAGGGAAGCACCTGTGCCGGCCTAGCATGTGGCGCGGGGCGGCTCTGTGACGGCCCAAACCAAACAGCCTTTCAAGTCACGACTGCAGAGAGCTGCGGCCACGTCTTTAAGCGGCTCCTCTCACCGCTTGGTTTGTGTCGCAGCACAAAACGGGTGCGATACGCACTCCTCAAGACGAAACCAGTGAGATTTAGGAGAGGCAGTTAATCACAGGACCATGAGTGAAATGACAAACTCAGATACAGATGACTCCGTAGTGAGTAAGGAGTTTTAACTCCAGAGTGGATCCGCTCAAATACAAAATGCTCTGATATCGGTTTATTGTCACTTCACAAGAATTCGGCCTCGTTTATTTACCGTTAACAACCTGCCGCAGGTTAAGAATAGTGTGACAGGCTGTGTTTGTGTTGGGTGGAGGGGGGGGGGGGGTAATCACAAATCATAGCGTAATAGGAGCTTCCTGGAAGAGCAGTGACTCAGGACTCTTAAAAGTGCATCAAAATTAGCGAACGCTCGTGGAAAATGAGAGAGGAGAAAATCAAAACGTGCCGGGAAATGATTCCTCCTCTCTCCCGCCTCAGCTTCAAAGCTTCTCATCACCTTTGTTTATGAGATCGCCTTGCTCACTGTCTCTCCTCTTGGGTGTTCTCCCATCCTCCTTCTCTCTCTCTCTCTCTCTCTCTCTCTCTCTCTCTCTCTCTCTCTCTCTCTCTCTCTCTCTCTCTCTCTCTCTCTCTCTCTCCATCGTATCAAAAACCGTTGTTGGACAAACCCACGAGTCCTGTTTTGAAAGTTAGACCGCGGGGCCAAAGTCAAAAATAGAGGAGGGGGGGCTTTAAAAGTAGCGGAGAGTCTTTGCAGTGTGAAATATGAATGAGGACTCTCTGTGCTCCACTAAGCTGCTCTGTTGTATGTGACCCGCACTTGGCCAGACACCTCTAATCCGCTTTGCTCCCACAGAACCGACTCCACTCACCTGAAACTGCTACAGCTCCTAATTGTGACCGTACCTCGGCCTTTCATTTCCTCCCTGGTGAATACAGTCAGAGCGTGGCTCCGCCGGCCCGGGTCTAGATAGACGTCTGGTGTACCACCCCCGTTATGACGGCCCGCTCTATTTGTCTCTTGTAATTAACAGGGTTTGCTTTTCCAGACTGGGCGTACAAGCCCGAGTCCAGCCCGGGCTCCAGGCAGATCCAGCTGTGGCACTTCATCCTGGAGCTGCTGCGGAAGGAGGAGTACCACGACGTGATCGCCTGGCAGGGCGACTACGGCGAGTTCGTCATCAAGGACCCCGACGAGGTGGCGCGGCTGTGGGGGGCCCGGAAGTGCAAGCCGCAGATGAACTACGACAAGCTGAGCCGGGCACTGAGGTAACGTCACCGTTTTGTATCCCGAAAGTGAAAAATCTCCCGTCTCCCGAGCTTCATTTGGCCCCAGCGATCCTGCTGCTCGATTTCCAGGTGGCCCCATAAATGTTAAGCATATGCTAAATGTTTAAGAGCCCACATGCTCCGGCCCTATGACTAATTTACTGAGACGCTGTGCGATCAAACGCGCGGAGCGCCGCTGTCTGTTGAGAGGAGCCGAGGCGCTGGTTTGAAGACGCACTGCTCTTTGATCAGAAAACGTCTTAAAACAGCCAAGATGTCAAGATAGTTGCAGCTCTGGGACCTCACATGTTGTTGTTGGAGCCTCACTCAGTTCGCATGGAGTCACAAGTGTATACGTGTGTGTGGGTCTGAAATGCTGTTGACCTGCACTACAGACAGTACCTGTGAGGACTCCTGGTTGTAGCAGTTTGAGACACCTAACAGAGCTGGGTTTTTCCCTCTCTCAGAGAGTTGCTAAGGCCTCCAAACAGAGCTGCTGAAAAAGACGGAAAACAAGAGCCAAACCTCAAGGCCACCTGTGTGTGTCTGTGACTTTGATGGAGGGCACCGAGACTGTGAAACGACACCACAGAGGATGGTTTACCCGAAGTAGTCGTACTTTAACGTGACCTAGAGGGGTGTGTGTGTATAGTAACATAGAAGCTATGGGACAGTGGTTTCATCAGAAACGCCTCGGGTGCTTCTTTTTAGTCCTGGTTTCAGACGTGGCTGCCACTCACATGAATGGTCACCGTCAGCCGATCAACTTACCAGAGGTTAGCAGCTGTTTTGCTGAAGTGGTAACCTGAGCATTGCAGCCATGGAGAAGAGGAATTAGATGATGAGGAAGAACCAGATGTGATGTGGAGATGGTAGGCAGTGTATTTTATGTCACACTGGCCCTGTTTTCTTATATCTTCCATGTAGTGGTGGTGTTTTGGGATCTTTTGGGACAAGATCAACTAAGAAAGTGATTCTAGCTCCCACTGAAATGTGTGCGGCGGGATTTTGATTCATACTGTAACTGTCGGGAAAAGGTCGGTAATCCAGAGCATAATCTGTGACCCGGGCGTTGGTTCCAGCTTCAGGCTGGATGCATTTCATTCATCTTTTTTGACTCTTGGGCTTTTCCACTCAGACGTGCCGCCAGCCGTGGCTGCCCAGTCGCTAATAGCATTTAACCAAGTCCTCGCTACTGTTACAGGGACGACCTCGGGATTGACCCAGACAAGTCGAGTTACAGCACAGCGGGCCGCTCGGACGGTCCTCCCGTTTTACACCTTTTCTTGGTTGAACAAAGCCCATTAACGTGTTACGTGTTGGCAGAGATCTGGCACCGTCCGGTCGGTTCACGACCTCAGGTCCAGGGCTGAAGATCTCATTAAGATATACGTTCAGTAATAAAATAAATCCAAAAAGTCCGGCTGTGGTTGAGGTCAACCCCTCAGCTGGAGGCGAAGCAGCCTGGTCACTCGCTCTGCGTGACCCTGGATTGTTGTTTATAGCAAACAGGCCGAGCACTTAGAAGAAAAGCCGCCCCGGGCTGTGAGAGGATGCGGTCCAAACGGGATGGAGTAAATTAACAGGGACTACTAATGTGTACATGCGCTGGACGCACATGGAGATGTGCCGAGGATTTACAGTTCCAGAATTAGAGAGAAAAAGACTAAAGATGGGGGGATAATTGTGGCCGGGCCGGTGTATTTATAGCCCGTCCATCCTTTAGAGCTGTAACAGATTTGGAGCTTAGTCCGCAGTAAGTGCTTATATATAGCGGGTCTTAGTGCCCTGTGATGGAGCGGCCTCTCGGGCTGATTACCACAAAGTTTTTCTACGCTGGAGGAGTTTCCCCTTCTGGCACCCCGGTGTCCTCACACACCCTCTCCCATCCAGGTCGTCCACCTCCACGCCTACACGATTAGCCGGCTCGGAGCGAGGAGGAGAGTCAACACACACACGGGCACACACACACACGCACACACGCACGCACACCCCGCACCAGCGTCCGTGTTGTCGACACCAGAGCTGCCGCGGGAGACGCCTGGAATGCATCGTCTCAAGACACACAGACATCAATAGTAATGCGGCGGGAGGATTGAAAGGCGCTACAGATGAATAAGTTATAAAGGAGGCAGGCAGGCAGGCTGCACACACGTGCACGCTAACAGTGCCCATATGGAGCAAACTGCTGGAGAGCAGGGCCACCGCGCGCCCCTTCATATGGAGACAACCTGGAGTCTGCTAATAACCACCACAGTCAGCATGTGGCGATTAGCACACACACACACACACATGCTCACATGCTCACACACTTGAAAAGACTGCTCTGAAGTGTTCTTTTATCACTTAGCCTTTGTAATTATTATTTTTGCCGCCGTGATCTTATTCTTTCCTGTCTGCTGTGCACATGGTGGAAATTCCCTTCATCAGGACTACTGTATTGTGTGTGTGTGTGTGTGTGTGTGTGTGTGTGTGTGTGTGTGTGTGTGTGTGTGTGTGTGTGTGTGTGTGTGTGTGTGTGTGTGTGTGTGACGGCTTTCCGTAGAGGGGGCACAGGCTCAGTCCATGCGTCATCCTGGTCTCCCGCTCCCACGGCCGCTGTGAAATTCCCACTCCTGTTGAGAGGATTACACTCACACTGTGTGTGTGTGTGTGTGTGTGTGTTTGTGTGTGTGTGTGTGTGTGTGTGTGTGTGCACGTGCGTGAGGATATGTTTGGTGTAGAGAGCGCTCATACAGCCATTTTGGAGTCTTGTTTAATTTATTAATCATTGAATTAATATTCTTGTTGTTCTGTCTCATTATATGGAATCAAAAGCGTCACATTTGTTTTTATCCTCCCATTTCTACATTATAGGGGGGACCTAGGATGGAAAACCTACTTATACTTCCAGCAAAGACGAAAGAAAAACTTGAACACGTCATCATTCACGCATACTGAAATGGATGCTAGAACTAAATCTTATCTTTGAAGTAATTTGCGTCTACCCACCTCAGTTCAGCTGTGTCAGAAAATGAAGGAACGAAGGAACGCTGAAGTTTCCAGTGAAATGTCAGTGTGCACGCTTCCTGGTCCTTCTCAGCATCTGAGTCCTCCACCGATTCCGGTTTAAACATACAAAGCTGAGCCCTGTAGCAGTATCACTCCAGTTACTTCATTTGGGGGGAAAGTTGTTAAGCAAGGAACGTAAAGTCACGTGACAACCAAAATTAAGACCGTAAAAGTGCTTGTAAAATATCGTCTGAGGCAGCCAGTGTTCCCTGGCCTCTATATGAAACCCAGAGAGCAGGGATGAGCTCCCCATTCCACCGTGCTAGGTCGTCTTTATTACTCCTCAACCTCTGAGGTCAGTGCCGCCCTACGTTTGCTTCGCAATGAATGGATTTTAATCTCGATTTAATAAAGTAGAATTCACAGGCCACGGAAATAAACGTGTCCACTAATAAAAAGCCTGAGGCCCCCGCGTCCCACCCCCTGCCCCCTCCTTCTCACAACCCCCACCCCGCCCCCGGTCCCACCGCCTTCATAAACGAGACTTTCACTGATCTGCAAATAGTAGCGGGAAATGAAGCCTGTTGCCAATCAGTCATTGCAGAGTGCCGGCTTAATGAGTGTAATCACGCTAAGAGGTCCCAGCTCCTTGAGACCTCTAGAGCCCCCCCCCCCTCCACCCTCCCTCCCTCCCTCCCTCCCTCCTGTCTTCCAGTCAGTCCCCCCCCCCCCCCCCGCCCCGCCCCGGCTCCAGCACAGGGGTCAGAGGTCGGGGGGGGGTTTGCTACGCACAGCTGGCAAAGATTAACAACACGGCACATGTGCACAGTGGCGTACACAAACGCGCCATTGTACAGCGGCTCTGGCCTGAGCACATGTTTGCACTGTTTTCTTCATTTCTACCGTTCATCTAAGCGTGATCGGCCGCCGCAGCTGGAGCCATGCCCGCACAGCAGCACAGAAATACACATTCTAGAGCACAATCCCTGCGAGGGTGCTGGAAAGCTCGGGTCGCCCCACTCACTGCGCTGCAGACCGGTTCCAGGCCGTGGGACCAGGCGTGACCGCCTCAGTCTCAACCCCCCCCCCCCCCCCCCCTTTTTTTTTGTTTCATATAGTGGAAAACTGCAGCTGCATTCAGAGCTGAACTGGAAATGGCCACTCATTTGTGAGATTACGGTGTGACTTTTTGATCACCTTACCCACCCCCCCCCTCCATCGACTCATTCTGTGTAATGATATAATCGTCTGCTTATCTACGCAATGCCGCGCCACTTTCATTTTCCCGTTCAGGTGTGCGGTTAATGTCCACGGACCGCGTAGATGGCGCCCACCTTCATCTGGTAAAGACCGTTTTCATTCCATCCGAGAAGTATGGCTCACATTTCCATACGCAGTGATGAATTAACAGTTTGACGCTTAAGTCTGACTTTGCTGTGTGAAAGCAGCTTATATCATGGCGTCATAGTAATAGAATTAACAGTACCATTCATCCAGTGAACTACTTTTAATTGGCTTTGACATGTTACTCTTGCATAATCCTCGCTTTCCTATTCTTCTGAGAAAATACCTAGTCTTTTTTTTCCCCGTCTATGTGAATTTGTATGTATATATCTGTACGTCTGGTACCCTGAAGCGGGCCCTCGCGTGCTGTCGGACGCAGCCTGGGCGGCTGCAGGGAATACTGCTGCATGTGCACACACAGTGTGAACCCAGCGGGCTGGACGGGCCTGTTTGTGCACAGCAGCAGCTCTGTGTGGAAACACCCAGGGCCAGAGAGAAAGTGCCGAGGGAGCACCCAGGGACAGCACCGCCGCATGTCAACGTATGCTCGTCCCGCATTGTGTTTGCATTGTCTCCGTCCACGGCACGCATGAGCGTTGTGTGTGTGTGTGTGCTTGTCTATGTGTGTGTTATTGTCCCCCCCTCGTCTGAATGAGGCCTTTATTTTCTGCGAGGGAGGAATGCACACACGCCAGAGTGTGCTCGAGTACATATTCGCACCCACAGAGCATGTGACCGGCCTAATCGGAGCCTGACCAGATCCTCCTCTACACACAAACACACACACACACACAGGCAAACACACAGGCGCACGTGACACCTTTGCCTTATCATACCCCCAGCTTAGCCTACATCTCCACAACACACAACACATTTCATTTCCTTTTTGAGACTCTAAACGCCGGCTTGGACAACAAAGCGGTCCTCACGTGTGCGACTTGTATACACACACCTGAGTATGAGCAGCTGGTGAGTGTGTGTGTGTGTGTGTGTGTGTGTGTGTGTGTGTGTGTGTGTGTGTGTGTGTGTGTGTCAGTGTGTGTGCGTGCAGAGAAAGATCTGGCTGGGATGTGTGTGTAACAGCCAATGCTGACGAAAGAGGCAGAAAATAAACACAGGGCTCATGGGGAGTATTGTAATCCCAACTTCCTGTCACAGTCAGGGCCTATTTACAGCCCAACAATGGGCAAGGCACAGCCTGTCCACGCACACACACACACACACACACACAGACGCACACGAGCGGCTGGCTCTGCCTCATTTTTAGCGTTGACGTGAGCGCGTTTTTGTAGAATGATAGCGGAGTAGATCGGTGAGCCGATACGCATATCGCATTAGCAGCTGGACAAGAGGTTGTGCCAATGCAGAGAAGCCCTTTGTCCTAGATCCACGTTTAGTCATTCAGTGGATGTTTTATAGCTTCACTCAGGAGAGAAAACCTTCAAGCTCCACCGCAGCAGAAATCACAGTCCATTCAATGAGTGCGGCTATGCATTCTTCAGACCGCGTGTGAACAGACATCATTCATATCCGTACAGACAACGTTTAATGGCTCATATACACAGCCGAGGTAATGAAAGGTGTAGCTCGGCCTCTGACTTATCGAACGAACGGAACAAACATCACGAATTTCGTCACGACAAAAACTACGGTTAGCTGCATCAGTCAGTAAAAGACAGATTTTACAGAAGGAGAACTCAGTCTCACATGCCTGGTAGATATGCAGAAGACCGCCTCCAGGCGCCTCCTTACTGGCTTTACCATTAGCTTTAGCATCATATTCTTTCTGAAACCTCCATCTCATTAGTTTCACCATCAGACACATGTATGTGGAGGTGCTTTTGTCCCATATCGGGCATACCCAGTGGTAGGTCAGAGAGAGAGTTGAAGAAAGCTGGTTTTTCGATCATGACACAGAGGTTTCTCGCAGCTCTTGTCGGAGCAAGTCCTAGAGGAGTCGGTGTTGATGTGATGAATGTTGTGTTGTGGAGCGTGTTTGGTTTGCCCTCATCCTAGTGGCTACGTCAGAGAGACGATCAAAGGTCTGCTGTGGCGGGGGCCATGCGGGAACAGCAGTTATATATATCAGGGTATCATCAGCGTAACAGATTATGTGAAGCAAGTGTGTGTGTGAAACACGTCAACACCTAACAAGAAGAATGCGTCTTTGGACATCGCCTCGTAACTGTGAAGTCGCTGAGATGTCAGGATCCGAGAGTGTCTCTAAAATCAGCAGGACATCAAACGTGAAGGGCGGGGGGGGGGGGGGGGGTCATACCATCTCGTATGACTCTTCCCCTCTTTCCCCCTCTCTCCACTTCTGTCTGCTTTGATCGTATATCGTGTTTTGGACCGTGGCAGGTCTGTGTAATCGCAGCCTTAATCCCCGGCCTAGAATCTCATACAGTAACAACAGAGTTGAGAGGAAGCCTCCCCTCCGTTTCCCTGAAAGGCTTTGCCTAAATCCATACTCGCATTGATTGTTCAATCTGCTCTTTTGGTTAAACAGGCAGCCGGATAAAGCCGCAGTCTCCTCTGGATGATACCGTTCTGGGGGGACTGCGTGGGGGAGCGCGTTTAGTATGAAGCCCGAATGAGGTGGCGCTTATTGAGTCAGGATATGAGATAGGTGTGTGTGTGTGTGTGTGCGTGTCTGTGTGTGTGTGTGTGCGTGTGTGTGTGTGTGTGTGTGTGTGTGTGTGTGTGTAAGGCGAGTGCGGTGGGCAGCTAAACACAAGCACTCAAAGAATCTCTTTCTTCTCTTTTGAAGTGAGTTCAAATGCTCTTCAAAGACTGTCTACTCGTATGACGGCCTAGGAGGAGGAGGAGGAGGGGGTGCGGGGAGGAAGAACGGCCGACCATGTGCTCCGAACACACGGCTCCAGTCGCCGTGGCCGGGATTACGCAGAAGTTGTCGTCTGTTTCCAACTACGAGTCTCGGCGCTCTCGGTGCTGGTGTGCAGCCAGCCGCACACGGCACTTTAGCTGGCCGCTCTCCTACTATCAGGCCGCCACGAGCCAGGGTCAGACAGATGTGTCAGCACACTGATATCATTGGCTCGTGGACAGGGGCCACATTCGTGCAGTTACACCCCCAGCTGCCAGTTCAACAGGCACACCCTAAAGCAGGGCTGCAGGCTTCCAGGAAAACCTGGAGTAATGGTGACTAATCATGCCTTAGCGCTGCTATGTACGTAGGGTGAAGGCAGGTGATGCCTGTGTTTATAGGTAGGACAAAGTGTTTCCCAGGTAGTAGTAGTAGTAGAAGACGTGAGCCTGCAGTCTGTAGCCATGGATCGCACATCTGTAAAATCAGACTTGTTAGGGTGTGAGAGAGAGGAATCAACATAAAAGCAGTCTGGGTGGACGTAAAATACAAGGCGCAGCGGAGAAAATGACACGTCTCCACAGCCTGAGTAAGATGTATTAGGTCTGTCGATGGGTAGCAAGTGGAAAGGTCCTGGAGAGGTCCTGGAAAATGATTTCCAGATAAGAGCGGGAACGCCATCCCCAAAAAGCTCTGACAGGTCTGAGCGCATTTCTCTGCAAGTGATCCTGCGTTCACAGAGAACTCTAGGAAGGTAGTAACATCCATCTTCAACCTGGCCACATCCATCCCGCCTTCTGCCTACTGCTCGCCATCAGCTGTTCCCAATGAGCCCGTTTACCTGAGGAATGTTCCAAACGGGATTTCTCTTCACTGGAGCGCTCCACACTTTTCCCAGTATTTTCCCCAGGCATGGAGGAGATGCTCACAGAGGTGGGATTAGCTGGCCTTTGTTTAGGTTTGAGGAAGAGCTCCAGCTCTAACGTGAGGTGTCCTGAGATAACAGACCCGAGAATGAGCCACTTTGGCCTGAGCACACGTTTGTGAAGTAGGTATCTGTCAAAGTATATGTGCCAGAGCCGGCAGCGGATCGTACCATGGTGGAGGTTATAGTTTTCAGTTATTAAGAGACATGTTGCTTCAGCTTCACGGTCATCTCAGAGGATGTTGTGCTGTTTGATTAGCGACAGGTGTCCTCGGCTGTTTCCGTCCGTCCGTTCTTCGAGATGCTAGAGCGTCGAGCGCTGACCGGGTCGCAATCAGAACGAGCCCTGATACAACATTTTGGTCCGTAACGGAGAGCAGAATCTGTCAGAACAGAGGCCGGAGACCACTTGTTTCGAGCTGCGACGTCTTGAGATCGACTCCAAACCGGGAGTGATGCACAAAAGTCTTTGCTCCCACTTTTTGGGATCCATATTTTAGTTGAATGCGTGGGCCTCCAGCGCGGCCCTGTTGACTTTTCCATCATCAGATAATTCGATCACAGTCCTGTTGTGGTTTTTAATTCTGCTTGACTTCCTGCCCGTCTCTCTCTCTCTCTCCCTCCCTCCCTCTCTCTCTCTCCCTCTCTCTCTCCCCACCCCTTCCTTCTCCTTCCCAGCCCTTGTGAGTGTCTCCCCTAGAGCAGAAATTACATGCTGCTTTGTGCCTGGCGTAAACAATGTTTTCAACAGTGCGGGCCTGTCCTGTCTCTCCCTCTCCCTCTCTCTGCCTCTGGGGACGAGTGCAGAGAGCTCAGGGAGAGAGAGGGAGAGAGAGAGTTTGGATGGAGTGGGGGGAGGTGGATTGATGAGAGAAAGAGGGGAGAGGTATCAGAAGGATAAAGGGAGAATAAGAGGAGGAGGAGGAGGAGGAGGAGGAGGGTTGAAAAAGAGCAACAGTCTGTTCCCAAAGCAGTCTGTGTAATAAGCATAATAAGAGGGGGTGAAGGGCGACACCTCCCCTCCACCGAACACACACACACACACACACACACACACACACACACACACACACACACACACACACAGGCTGGATAACCACCACTCAGTTTAATGATAGTCAATGAGCTCTGATTAACTGTGCATTACCTGAAGCCCCCCTATCTTCGTCAGCACACTTCACTTAACTTGTGCCAGCAGACACAGAGCTATAAAAGCAGGTCGGCGCGCAGGCAAATGTGCAGTCTGGTTACCAGGGGAAGAAAAAAAAAAAAGAAAATCTTGAATTGATCTTAAAATTGCCATGGGTAGTGTTGAAAAGATAGGCCTTGTGTTTGGGAGAGCGTGGTACACGAGCTCGCCCTGCCCCTCACAGACAAACGTACAGGTTTCTTTTCCCTCCCTCCCTCCCTCCCTCCCTCCCTCCCTCCCTCCCTCTCTCCCTCCCTCTCTCCCTCCCTCCCTGCCTCCCTCCTTTCTCCTCTCCTCTTTCTTTATCTCTTCCTTCTTTGTTTCTTCCACTCTGTCTCGGCCCTCAGCGTGTGTGAGGCTTGGCAGCCAGGGATCTAGAGGTTACATAAAAGTGGATGTGGATCTGAGTAAGAAAAGCGGAGAGAGAGAGAGAGCGAGAGCGAGAGAGAGATGTTACATAAAGAGCTGTAGCTGGACAAAGGTTAATAAAAATGGAGCCTTGTACTGTAGGCAGGAGCCATGGGAGAGAAAGAGAGAGAGAGAGGAGAGAAAAAAAAACAGAGAATGGCCATTACATAAACAGATAAAGATGGGGTGAATTATTGGTGGCTTTGCTTCGGTGTTACATAAAGAGATGGGTCCATCTAGCAAAATGAATAACGCAGTGTGGTGTCGTGTGTGACACTTAAATTACGAAATCTGAACTTAAAATACCCCACAATACACTTATTTTCCCCCCTAATTCCTGACCTTGATTCTCTTTTTCCAGCCGTAGATTAGTGAGGGTTTCATACAAATATATGAAGTACACCATCTCGCAGGGCCATGCAGAGAAGAGTGACCAGCATTGTTCTTCATATGGTGGACAAAACGATGTGTTCGATGCTATGAGAGCGGACTGTATGCATATAAATGGGAAGGCACGAGGTTGGAAGGTTGGAAAGCACGCACAAACCCCAGTTTCAGGTGCGTGAGGATGAGTGAGGACCACCGAGCTGTAACGTGGTGTTTGTTTATCTGCACGTACAGCATCCCTGCAGTTTGTCCTCGGCCTCTCATCTCTCCGCTCCCCTTTCGCCCCCCCCCCCCTCTTCCTCTTCCTCTCTTCCCCCTGCCCACTCCCTTCTTTACTGGCTCTGCTTTGTGCAAATGTCATACAACACTCTGTAATATCTATCATTAGAAGAGGGGAGGGGAGGTGGAGGGGAGGTGGAGGGGAGTGGGGGGGGGGGGGGGGGGGGGGGGGGGGGGGGGCTTGACATGAAAGACTCACGCTTATTAAAGTGTGTGCTTGAGCGTGCACCCACATCTGTCACGCTCCTAATGACTCCGGAGGAAAAAAATAATGTTTAAAACGAGGTGTGGATTAAGAGTTGCACTCCAATAATTGTATCAGATAATACGTGGTTGTTTATTTAACAGCCCGGCTTCCTTTTATCGGTATTTTTTATTTATTTGCCTGGCTTTATCCTCTCTCATCAGATACTACTACAACAAGAGAATCCTCCATAAGACCAAAGGGAAGAGGTTCACCTACAAGTTCAACTTCAATAAACTGGTGTTGGTCAACTACCCGTTCATCGACATGGGTTCCACTGGTAAGCCTGGATAGACCCTGGTGTGTGTGTGCGTGTGTGTGTTTGTGTGTGTGTGTGTGTGTGTGCACTCAGATATCTCTTAATCCCACAATAGGATGGCATGATTACATAGGATTACGTTGGAGAACATTATCTATCATTTCTCAGTATTCCCTCTCTCTCACTCTCTCCCTCCCTCTCTCTCTCTCTCTCTCTCTCTCTCTCTCTCTCTCTTCCTCTCTTCCCCTCTCTGTAGGGAGCAGCGTTCCTCAGAGCGCCCCTCCCGTGCCCACCGGTGCCGGCACCCACTTCCGCTTCCCTCCCTCGACTCCGTCCGAGGTGCTGTCCCCCAACGAGGACCTGCGCAGCCCGGGCGGCATGTTCAGCTCGGTGGCGCGGCGGATGGCGCGCGGCTCGGTCAGTGACTGCAGCGACGGCACCTCCGTCAACTCCGAGATCGAGGAGGGGAACACAGGGGCGGGGGAGGACAGGGGGGAGCGAGGGGTGAGCGGAGGAGGAGGAGGAGGCGGAGGAGGAGGAGGAGGGGGACCGGGAGGATACAGAAGCATCATACATCCTCGTCTGTCCCATGAGACCTTGTTCCGTATGTACGGCGGTCCGGGGAACCCCGGGGGGCACCCGGGGTCCCGAGGCCCGGCCGGACACCGCATCCACCCCGAGCCGCTCTCCCCCTTCCCCGTCTCCCCCCTCCCCGGCCCGGGGGGGGCGGGACTCCTGGCCCCGCCCCTGTCGCCGGCGCTCTCCATGACCCCGACGTCCCACCTGCCCTACACGCCCTCCCCCACCCTGTCCCCCATGCTGGGCTCCCACTTCTCCTTCAACCCGGAGGACATGAAGCGCTACCTGCAGGCGCACACGCAGTCCGTGTACAACTACGGCCTGAGCCCCCGGGCCTTCCTGCAGTACCCCAACATCGTCATCCCGCAGCCGCACCGGCCCGCCGCCGACAAGGCCGCGCTCGCCGGGGAGCGAGCGGAGAGGGGCGAGCGAGCCGCCACGGCCGGCGGGGGCGGCGAGAGGGCCGGCGAGCGCCACCACCACCCCAGCCTGGCGCACCCGGCCCATCACCACCCGCACCCGCCGCACTCCGCCCACCCCCACCCGCACTCCCACCCCGTGCACCACCCGCTGCACCTGGGGGAGGAGCCTCCGCACATGTCGCCCTTCAAGTTCAAGCTGCAGCCGCCGCCGCTGGGCCGCAAGCAGCGCGACGGCCAGGGCCAGAGCAAGCCGCGCCAGAGCTCCATGTCCTCCGGCTCCGGCTCCGGCTCCATGTCCTCCACCTCCGGCCTGGGCTCCTCGCTGTCGTTCGGCAGCGACCTGAGCTCGGCCAGCGGCTCCGGCATCATCTCGGCCTCGTCCTCCACGCAGTCCCTGAACAGCGCCGGACTGCCCAAGATCAAGGTGAGAGCCAGGACTGAGACTGAGTTGTCTCGTCAAGATTCAAAGAGTTTTTATTGTCATCCCAGTCTGCAGTTACAGTGCGGTCACAGGAGCAAATGTAATAAATAATAAAATAGTGTAAACAATGAGTAATACTTCTGGAAAGGAACCTCACAAGAAGTAAAGATACAAATAGAAATCCAGCTGATATGAATGATGATAAAATGATGGTGCATGGACTTGATTTGCAAAATGACATTATTTTTGCAAAATGACATTATAGATAATATAAGTTCATAAGGCATAATATAAGTTATTATATTAAGGCATAATATAATAATACCAGGTAAAATTTACATTCCATCAACAGAGCTTAACAACAAATTCCCCTGAACAAATAAAACATGCTGTTCCTGCACAGATCTGTTCCATGTTTATCTAGCAGCTACACACATTCTGATTGGCCGTCTCACCTGCCACTCACATGAATGAACAACAGAGCGCATGCACATCCAGGTTTGTTACTGAGGCCAGAATCAGGGGAGAAACCAGGCACACGCACTCCACATCTGTGCATAACGTTTCACTAGAACTACAAGTCAGGGTCAGGCTTAGGCGCCTCCACTCACTGTGCTTTAACCGAGGCAGGTTTGCACCAACGATTTTGCAGATTCACACATTTTTAAATCTGCATCTCCATATCCAAAATGTACGCATGAATGAGGCTGTGATGTTTGTTTGAGGCTGTCCTAGATCGTAGGTCCCCTTTAAACCCCTACAGCCTGTATAGGCTGGAATATAAAGCCTTTATAAGATGGCAGAGAGCCTCTCCAAACATGCATGTTTTGGATCTTGCATGGCAAACATAATTTAGCACACAAAAGATGACACACCACAACCTGATGTCCTAAAACTTGACAGTTGCCAAAATATCTTATGTAACCTAATCTGAACCATTTGAGTGCACACTGTGTGTAGAGGCAGGAACAACAACCTCAGGGTCCAAGCAGGTGAATGAAATCCTCTAAAAATCCTTGAATTCTTCTTCTCTGTTTCATGTTTTGAAATTTGGATAAAGCACATTTTTCCCCAAATTAGTTTACTATTTCATCCATATGATTTCATCCTCTTACATAAAAGAATTTAGGTAGCGTAGCGCCGTCTCTGGCATCGTGATTAAAGCAGTGAAGTAATCATCTTGAGTATTTATGTATTCATGCGATTACGTAACTTAACGCAGCTGTATGGTGCCTGTGAAGGGTGCTTGAAAAGTGCTTGAATTTGACCTGAGAAACGGTGCTTGAACCCAGCACATAGGCACAGTGTTCGACGTGGAAAACGCCACAAGGTGAAATGAAACAACACAACACTTGTACATCCACACTCACCATTCACACGATCAGCGTGAACATGGATATTTTTGTTTGGATCGTGGGAGGAAAAACCCTCGGTCCGACAGGGATTCAACCCAGGACCCTGTGGCTGTGAGGCGGCAGTGCTAACCACTCTGAGCCCGAGCCGCTAACTACAGAACATCTCAGCATCCACAGATCTTATCCTCATGTTTACTCACTGTTCTTTTTGTTTTTGCTTATTTATCATATCAAATACCACCTTAAAAGGAAGATAGATAGATACGTAGATTAAATTTGTAAATAGTATGGGACAAATGGGTCAACAGTGGGCAATGAATGAAAACAATGAATGAACCTTCTTATTGTGTTCTCTTAGGCTACCTATGCTGTTGTTGTTGTTGTTGTTGTTCCTGGTCAGAAATCAGATTTAGAAGTCATCTGTATTGTATATTATATAATGTTAAATTATCTAATGCAGTCTTCATTTCAAACATGTGTACAGTGATGTGTACAGTGAACACTGAAATCAAAGCAAACACAAGCAAACTGAATATATATAATCATATAATATGAATAACAAGAATATATAGAAGAAAAACTTAGTACTTTTACTGAGTGCTAGTTAACTGCTAATGATAAAGTTCAACTCAAATTCTTATGAATGTTATATTTTTTTCAGAGAACTTAAGACATGAAAAAAGACACATTAGGAGGGTTAAATAGATGGATGAAACAAGTTCCTAGTGGACTGATCATTTTGTGCCTCTGTCTGGGTCCAGGTGGAGCCCATCTCTGACATCGAGTCGGAGGAGGAGGTGGAGGTGACCGACATCAGCGACGAGGACCCTGACGAGCGAGACGAGGACTTTGAGCTCTTCTCCCGCCACTCCAGAGCCCCCAACCACCACCACCACCATCACCAGCACCAGCAGCACCACCACCACCACCACCAGCACCACCAGCGCCTCTCCAATGGCTCCGCCCCCCAGCACCAGCCGCACCCTGACGAGGACCTGGACGAGGACGTGTTCAAAGCGCCGGCTCCGCCCCCTCCGGGCCTCCTGCCCTTCTTCAGCTCGCAGCGCGGCGGGGGGCTCCCGCCCGCCCCCCTCAAGACCGAGCCGGTGGAAGCGGGCGACGGCGCCACCCCGCCCCCGCAGACGGGCCCCGCCCCCCAGACCAAGTGCATCCCGCTGAAGCTGCGCTTCAAGAGACGCTGGAGCGAGGACCAGAGGATGGAGGCGTCCCAGGAGGAGTCCGATGACAAGAAGGTGCGCCCGGAGGAGGAGGAGGAGCGGGAGAGGGAGCGGGAGCGGCAGAGCAACGGCCGCATGGAGACGGAGGAGGACGGGACGGGCAGCGGGGACGGGGACAGCCCCCCCCCGCTGGTCTACGAGGGCTCGCTGCACCGCGCCACCGCTCAGCTGTCCCTGGAGAACAAAGACTGCTGACTGGACCAGGAGCTGCTGCAGGAGCCCTGAATGGCTCCTCTGTCCACACTGGCAGACTGAGAGCACAGCCCAGCACACACACACACACACACACACACAAACACACACACACACACACACACTGAACCAACACCTCAGAGACAGCCCGGCTCTTGTTCTGGGGGGGGGGGGGTGTCAGGGTTCCTTCTGGGACACAACCACCAGGACAAACCAGAGGGAGCCTCCCACCCACTCACAGGTAGAATCAGCAGCCAGTCGGCACCTTCCTCAGGACACACACACACACACACAGCCCAGCAGCACATAGAAGGTGATGACCTGCACCCCCCCCCCCCCCCCCCCCCCCCCTCTGTTCTACTACCTTTTCCCTACAAGCTGACGGGACCTGATAAGTGCCTGTATCTGAAACCCACAGCCACCCCCCCTCCCCACACACACACACACACACACATACACACACCCCTATAAATGTGCTCATGAAGCCCTTGTAAAGTTGAGCAGATACTCATTCAGAGGTGGGGAGGGAGGGAAAGAGGGAGGGGGGGGGTGTTAAACTGTCTCCGAATTTGAAGAGTGGGGATGTTGACTCTTAAACCCGGCCCACTCCGCTCAGGGAAGCCTATTGCTGTATGTTTAATGGAATCGTGCACACACACACACACACACATGCGTATACAATAAAAAAGACAAAAAAAAGTGAAGGGGACTCAAATCGGACGCATCGCTTACACTCACACACACACACACACCCTCAGAGACTGTGACACACTGTTCACTCTCAGAGCTTTTTGACTTTTTATATACTCTTCCTCCTGCTCTCTGTCGAGGCACACCTGTGGACTCCACTCACAGAAATCATGTAAAACACCCCCAGGGAGATGTGAGTCGGGGCGGGGAGGGGAGGGGAGGGGGGAGAAAAAAATGAGAAGGCTGGTGGTCCTTGGGGGTCCTACCCCCCGCCCCCCCCCCTCCCAAAAAGACACCAACTTGTTAACTTGCCTCCTCAAGGCTCCTCGTGTACTGAAGATAGGTTTTCTCTCCAGTCCCAGCAGCACAGACTCCTAGTTCACCAGCTGAAGCTCCTCTAACAATCATAGATAGTGTTAACCTAAACCAGCAGACACACACACACACACACACACACACACACTGCCTTTGGCTGCGCTCTCTCTCTCTCTTTCCTCAGGTCCTGAGCATGTCACTCTGCCAGGCCTGTAAACGACAGGAGTGTGAGAGCTGGAGAGAGCAGGGAACATCCTAGACCTCACACACACACACACACACACACACACATAGAGTAACACACACACACACTCACTGCCTCTCTATGCCTTGTTTTTATAGCATGTATAAAAGTGCAAACTGAGCTCTAATAACACACGTACAGACTATATCTTTATATATTCTAAATGAAATTATTGAAAAAAAAAGTGAGATTTTAAAGGAAGACGCGTTTTAACGATATGATTGATTCAGGATTTTGTTTTGTAAAGTGGATTATTTCAAGTGGCAAAAAAAAGAAATTGTGTCACGCCAACACTCCCCCATCCAACACCCCCTCACCCCTCCCCCTCCCCCTCTAGGAGCCTGGGACGTTGCTCTTGTACATTTGTTTCATAGACAGACAAAAGGGGAAAACAGCAGCAGCACAGCCCAAAGTCGGCAAAATTGAGAAAAACTGAATAAAAAAACATCAAGAAAGGTTTAAAAAAACAAAACACAGAGAGAGAGAGAGGAATAGGCAGGAGCGGAGCAGACGGCTCATGATTCAGACGTGTGATTGGCTCGGCTGTTCTTCTGCAGCAGCGGGGTCTCCTGCTGGCCCCGGGCCACCTCCCCAGGCTCTGTGACCGCATGTGTGTGTGTGTGTGTGTCAGAGCGAGGGTGAGGTGTGTGTGTGGGTGTGTGTGTGCTGGAGTAGTAATCCTGTCATTTCTGCCTGTTAGCGTCATGCTCCAAAGTTCACAGCAGCTGTGTATCAGGCCAGGGGTCAGAGGTCAGGGGAGGGGAGGGGGGGGGGGGTTACTGTAAGATACGTGGGAACACGTGAGTCCCTTTTCTCGAAAGACCCCTCAAGCTATGCACGACACACACGCACACACGCACACACACCTGACATCATCCAGGAGGCGGGCTCCTGACTGCGGCCGGGTCGTCCCGGCCGTGTGATTGGTGGATGGGAGCCGTCCCCGGCCAACCAGGAGACCGATCTATAGTGGGTGAGAGGGAGCGAGAGAGACATGGCCTCCGGCCGCTCTGTGTGGCCGGGCTGATTGAATTTCCTCATCAGACCCCTGTGGTCTGGACTGGAGCGAGTTGCAACACACACACACACACATGCTCGCTCACACACACACACACACCCCCACCAGGTCCTGTCTGTTTTTTGAACTGACCGCTGCCTTACTTTTCACAAACCTGATTAAGCACAGGTTGGGACGCTGTGTAAAGTGTGTGTATTTACGTAGACAGATATACACATAAAGAAATGTGTCAATCATTGCCACCTGGCCACGCCCCTTCATTTACAGCCAATCATGGTGTTCTCGTTCCACCTGGTTTGATTGAGAACTCTGTCCGGGCCTGATAGGGTGAAGACCTATGACATATGTACACACTCACCATTCACAGTTTAGAGGTTCGTAGGACCGGGACTTGAACCTGGGACCTTCTTGCTCTGAGACGACAGTCACCTGATTAAGAAAAGAGAAACAAACAAACATAACTTAGAAAATCCAGTGAGGTAAAAGATGAACTGAAGTGACTTTTTTTTACGCAGCGTCTCAGGTTTTCTGAATCGGGATTGTTGGTCATATCTCAGTCTCACCTGCTCTGTTCTACTCTTTTCCCCCCTCTCCCTCTCTCTCTCTCTCTCTCCCCCTCCCTCTCTCTCCCTCTCTCTCTCTCTCTCTCTCTGAACCTCTCCCCTCGCTCCGCTATAACCGCAGCGTGACCTGCCTCAGTGGACAGGCCGATGGGACGGTTTGACCTGGGCCGTCTTGGCTAGATCACGTTTCTCTATCATAAGAATAAAGGTTTTTCAGTTTATTTTTCTGATGTTGATATTGCTATTGATTATTGTTGTTGTTCTTATTGTTTTCATCGGGTTATTTACCTCTCCACCTGGCATTATTATTATTATTATTATTATTATTATTCCATGGCTCTGTTAGCTTTGTATGTCGTGTACATCGACTTTGGATGACGTGAACCTCCCTCCCCCACAAGACTCATTCCCTGTTTCAAACTTTCAAGGCCGCCCCTCAAAACCAGAGACCTTCTTTCTCTTCATTTTTAGTTTTTACAAATGTAATATAACAAAAAAAAAATTGTGTAATATTATTTCGATGCTGACAGAGAATAACATTGGGGGCTGAGAGGGAAGGGCGGCGGCAGAGGATTTTATTTAGAGGCCGAGGGGGAGTGATTTTATCTTTTGTTGTTTTTTTTTGTTTTTTTTGTCATGTATTGTAATTTTTATTTTATAATGTTACTTTTTTTCTCTCTCTCTCTCTCTTTGCTCTTGTATATTTTTGGGGAGGGGGGGTGTACCATTTTAAAAAGACAAAATGTGTATCGTTTGACTGTGTAAAGGTCTATCTCCTTCCTCTTTCAGTCTCTCTTCTTTGGCCTCGTCTCCCCTGAGCGGTTGCGTAACTCTCAGAGACAGAGATGAGCGTTAATACCATGATGTAACATTGAATTTCTCCACTTCTTTCGTGTTTTTTTTTTTTTCTTTTTCCAAACTTGTAATTAAGCTGTAATCAGGGTTAATTAAAACTGGTTAAAACCCAATATAGAAAAGCCTCTTGTTTGTTTTGTGTCCGATTGTCGTCTCCTCCATCCATATTTATGAACCAGTCCGTCATCAGACGGCGGAGTTTTGTGTTTCGTAAACAAAGAGATTAACCTCCGACTCTTTCGTCTCGTTGAGTATAAGTCGACAGTCATATGAGGTCTTTCTAGTCTCACGGATATCGTAAAACAAACAAAAAACAACTCAATCGAGTTTTTTTTTTATTATTCTTGTTATTATTTTTTATGAAATCCTCCCAAAAAGTAAAACTTTCCCTAGGAGGAAAATGTCACGTAACGAGTGAGATTTCCTGGGAAATCTGCTTTGTGGTGGAGACCTCTGCGGACATTAAGTCCACTCGGTTTCATCCATTAAATGCAAGGCACTCTTCACCCTCACACACACACATCAGTGTGATCTGGTGTGTCGGATTTGTGGTGTAGATGATATTTATAGTTGTGCGTAATCTCCCAGGAACCTTTCTGTTTCCGCTACCTTAAAACGCCCTTTCGGGTCTGCAGACGAGCCCTTAATGCCCTTTACATCTGCTCGGTTTCCACAGCAGCTCAGAGAGTAACAAGTACAACAAGTAGCATTAGCCCTGAGCTTTTTGTATGGATTAAATCAACTATATTTAACTCATTAAAGTGCCATGAAGTGGAGAATAGTTTGCATTGGACAAAGCTGGGCCGAGGTCACCGGCCACTTAACTTCAGCCTGATATTTTGATAAACTAGTTAAAACTGTTTTGACAACTTATTTTTCACATTATAAGGTGAAATTTTGATACTTCCAGACGGTCTGATTTGCTCCGTCTTCGGCTCAACCCTATGCACTACAAAATCCATGTTTACGCATACTGATAACAATCTCACCCACTCTGGATTCTCACCAGGTCTGGAGCTGAGCATAAAGTAGAAAAAATATACATATCGTTTATTTATTTTTTGGTTAAAAAAATGTTCTCCAATTCTCCATTACAAACTAAGCAAACAAACTTCTGAATCCTTTGCAAAACCCACCACAAAAAATGTCATCCCATTGATATTCTAGGCTTCTACTACAACCCCAAAGTTCCATAATCTTTGTGACTGTAACTGCGTGGAAGAGGAAGTGCAGCCATTTACCCTGGTCTCCATGATCCCTGATGGCCAGGACGGATAAATTAACACACACACACACACACACACACACACACTCACACTCACACACACACACATTGATAGCCTGGCCCTGTGAAGTTGCAGGTTTACAGTGATAAAGGAGAGCACTTTGTCGGCGGAGCCGCTGCCCACTCAGCCGCATGATGCCCGCACAAGGCTTGGCCATTTACCTTTTAACGTGACGTCAGCACCAGGCCTGTTGTCTTAAGCACTTAAAGGCTCATTCTGTATGTAAGAGGAAGAGCAGGGAGGAGGAGGAGGAGGAGGAGGAGGAGGAGGATGAGCCACTCCCGGGTGGCTGCAGAGCCTCTGTATCTAATGTCAAACGGGACATCCGACCGGCCATTATCTCAGCCTCTTTGTGGCCGATGGTGATGGTCCTGCAGGTCTGCTGGAGCCTGTCACAGGGCGGAGGTAGAGGATACCTGCATCCTGGACGGGTCAGCGGTGGAGTGAAGGACCAAACGGTGCATGTCAAGTGAAAATAAAAGTGTAAGTGGGAGGTATCCTGGATGTCCTGCAGAGCAGTCCAAGGGGTGATTGTCGGGTTATTTGTGCATTCTTCACTGAATGCATCTGAAGTCCTCAGTAATATGTGCACTTGCATATTCAGTGCATTTTAAGCATGTGAAGTTCTCAGAGATGTGTAGAAATGTACAGCAAAAGACAAGAAATCTCACCATTAGGGCTTTGTTGTCATGTTTGTGTATAGAAAACTATGCAAAGAAACATATGTAAGAACCAACAGAGGGTTGATGCGTCATATAAAACATAGTCATAGAGACTTTTACTTTTAACAGATAAAATGGTCTTCTTTTGTCATGTTTGAAAACAAAACTGTTTTCCTTGGTTGTCATCATTAAATACTGTAGTATTAATACTATCACAACAATAATGTTCCAAAATCTTTCACAGAAAGTACATTTTTGAGAGATAGATAGATAGATAGATAGATAGATAGATAGATAGATAGATAGATAGATAGATAGATAGATAGATAGATAGATAGATAGATAGATAGATAGATAGATAGATAGATAGATAGATAGATAGATAGATAGATAGATAGATAGATAGATAGATAGATAGATAGATAGATAGATAGATAGATAGATAGATAGACACATTCATATTCATAGAGCAGGGAAGAGGAGTTAAGGTGACCTAGAACAGTTGAATGAGTGTCCTCGTTGTCCGGGTTTAACACAGAAGTTATGGTACAATAGTTTCATCATTTTCTGCTCAGATTTCTTCTTTATCTTTGTCAGACAATCACACGTAGGCTTTATCTTGATTGGCTGTCCCGCCTGCCACTCACATGGATGGTCACCTGAACAAGGAAGGGAAAAAACTCAGCAACTTTTCCTTTTTTCCCAAACAAAGTAGAACCTGGTATAATAAAAGCAATGGAGTGTGTATCTCACAGAGAAACAGAGTTTTATTAGAAAAAACTGTATCTAACTGTCACAAAAATGTTCACATCTAGATCACAGTATCTCTTTGCTCAGATTTGCCTTTAACTTCCATTTAAACATCTGAAAACTACACTTGAATCAGGTCGTGATGATGATGCAACTTCAGACAGGAATAGACTCGTTTTTTTTGTTGTTTTTTTTTTTCTTAACAAAACCAAGGTGAAAGTGGCTTTTCATTGGCGCTCTCCTTGAATGGTCTGCTTACATGACACAGAGGGAGGAGGGGTGAGGAGGAGGAGGAGGAAAAGGAGGGTGGGGGGGCACAGAGACGAAAACCACACTGTTGCTGAAATGCCCACAAGTCGTCGACGTGTTTGACCTGTGGGGGAGAGGTCACGAGTGGACGAGGGGGTTGGGGTGGAGGGGAGGGTTTCTGTTTCGTTTTAACCAAGCAGAGCTTTAAAGAGTTCAGTGGCACAGATTCCTCAGTGCCCTGAATATGTCAGTGTTTGACACATGGTGCACATAACCCGGTTTTGCCCCCTTTGACCTTGTTTAGGGTCACTGTATGTGTGTGTGTGTGTGTGTGTGAGAGAGAGAGAGAGAGGGGAGATATCTGGCCCCCTGAGCCATCTTGTCGCTTCATTCACAGCAGAGAAAGAGTGTGTGTGTGTGTGTGTGACAGAGAGAGAGAGAGAGAGAGAGAGAGAGAGAGAGAGAGAGACCACAGGAACCACTGTACTCTCTCACCTGTGCCACATCCCTCTCCCTTCGCTTCCTCCCAGCGCCTGCTTTCGCAGAAACCTGCGCAGGGCCGACTCTGTGCTCCACATATAACCACAAGCTATGCATTATGCACACGCTGCACAGAGCAGAGGCCTCCGAGAGGGCACACGCACATACACGCAGACACACACACACACACAAGTATAGAGGTCTGTTGCATCCTTGTTGAGAGTTACGGCACGGCGACACACAGAGCCCCGCTGTTGACTTCACCACTTCCTCCAGTGTGCGGAGAAACGCTGCAGCGAGTGACGGCACTTTGTCGCAGACGTGTGTGTGTGTGTGTGTGTGTGTGTGTGTGTGTGTATGTGTGTGCGTGTGCACACATTGATGTGGTTTGTTAGAAACTCTGGTGCTCGTATTTCTGTTTTCTCCTGTTTCTTCCCATCAATCTCTTGGTTCAACGTACGTGATCCTTCCAGATAAGAATATGAAAAAAAATCGCATCGATTTTTCTCCCTTTTTCTCATCCGGAGGTGTCTCTTACTTATTGGATTGGTGTGTGGAGTAACAGAAGATTTGTAGTATACGGAGCTATGTATTTGGAAAACTAAATATGAGTTTATTAGAATTAGAAGAGACGTTAATGATACCCCCAACTGTAATCTACAGTTGTTTTGGGGAAATGAATGGGTAGCACGAGGGGATTTATCCATTGCACATTCCCTAAAGCACAAAATGGGGTCTGGATGTTATTTTATTTTTATTACAGTTTTTTTAGCCCTTATTTATCCAGGTAAAATGCTTGAGAACAAACATGACCTGGGGGGGCTGTAGCTATGGGTTAGTGTCTAGTCCTATTCAACTGCTGTGAATCACTCACAGTTTTGAGGTAATCCATAATATAATCAAAGAAATTATGCTGCAAATTATATGTTTGGGGCATGTATTTCTTTAGTCTGTATTAGATCAGTAAAGCTTCCAACATCGGTGGAGGATAAACGACGATAATGAAAGAGGCCAAACTTTTGTACAGCATCGAAACAAAAATGGTTTCCTCTTCCCCCACTATTCAGGCATTTCAAATTGTATGTCTCCCCCTGTCGGTAGGAACGATGCACTGCACATTAAAGTTCAGCATCCTCGTGCATAAGTGTCTTCAGGTCGCCACAGCAGTTTCCTCCTGCCGTTTTATGTCACTTGAAGACACCTGACACATCTCCTTGCTCTAGTTTCATCATCTTGAAACAACTATGACGTTCCACCTCATAATATCGGAGAAAAAATGCTCTGAACAGACTTCAATTCTTGTCTGATGCAGGCAGGAATCTCTCTCTCTCTCTCTCTCTCTCTCTGTGTGTGCATGTGTGTGTGTGTGTGTCCAAGGACGCCTGTCCAGCAGCAGAGTCCCGTCCTCAGCTCTTGGACATGACGTGGACCCCAGAGGAACAGCTGAGCGGTGTTAGGTTACTGTGAACAAGAATGCAGCGAGCACAAGGGCCCACTGTTCTGCACGCTGCAGCTCGGGTGGATGCCAGCCTTCTGCACCACCTCTGTCAGCCATGGACGATCCCCAGATCTCCCCAGATCCTCCCAACCGACATCAGTGCACCGTACAGGACAGACCTCTCTGCCCATGGTTCTTTTGAGGTGTCACATCCATTTACTTTAAATTGATAGTCTGTGGCTGGGACCTCCCCCTAAACCTCTGACCAGTGTTGAGGAGTAACAGATTACATATTTAGAAAATATGAGAGGGAGTGAGTTACTGTAATCCGATACACTTTCAACAGATCAGAATCAGAATGTATTACAATTGTGCCACTATGAGGGATTTATTTTGGTGTTCGGTACAAAAACAAGCAAGGTGGATGACATATATACTCTAGGGAAGCATATGACAACAATATGACCGCATGAATGTCGAGATCAGATGATAAAGGTTTTGAAATTTATGGATTGCATGATTCACATGTACCTTTTTCACATGTATATTAACTCAAGAAGGCTTCTAGAGCCTCTGGGTTATTGTCTGATGTAATCAATAGACAATTCTGACTATTTTAATTTTGACCCGATCTGGCAGAATATGTTACGAATCCCGTTTTTAGGGCATGCTGTTTTTCAATCGACGTTTTGAAAGGTCACGCCATCGACTCTGCCCCCTAACCCTGTGTGGTCTCAGAGCAGCGTCTAAGTCACACATCATGACTCCTCGTTGCTTCCTCCTCCTCCTCCTCCTCCTCCTCCTCCTCCTCCGGATGCACGCTGACTCACAGTTGCACTCCGTAAAAGCCCAGGGTGCACCGAGAGTGCACAAGTTCAGCTGACTTAGAAGTCCAGTAACAGACTCTTGCTCTTCCCCTGCGTAAAATCCTACACCTTTCTTTTTTTTTCATTTTTTTGGGGTGAATTTTCCTCAGCCGCCCCTGGCAGCCTGCAAGGGTTCAGTAGCTCATCAGCAGAGTTGGCAGGGTTACATTATCAGTGTATTCCACTATATATTAGGTAGTGGATGAGGTAAAAATGTCATTTGTAACAGATTCTGTCAGACTGGTCGATGTAAGTAGCAATTGATTCTAAATTATTCATTCACAAACTTTTAGTTCTATCTATCTATCTATCTATCTATCTATCTATCTATCTATCTATCTATCTATCTATCTATTTATCTATCTATCTATCTATCTAAAATAGATGCATAGTAGTTGTATTTTGTGCACTAAATACAGTATGTTACTCTATTCCATGTGTTCTTTTTCTCCTCAAAATTACTTATGAAACACGTCTGATAGCTCAAAAAGAGCAAAATCACAGTTTTATAATCAACAGGAGATGTATTGTAAGTGAAGGAGATGATATAACCTTTCACTGCTTAGATGGGTCAATTTACTTCTAAACCATGTAAAAGCAGCGTGCTGGAGTTGAGAGAAATCACTAAAATCTGCTAAAATCTAATGATTACCCTCCATGTCTGTAGAAAAACAAGATGCCAGCCCGTCTGGTAGATGTGAAGATATCTGCGGAGTGAGACGATGACTTTTCATGGCGTGTAATACCCTGAGGCTGTTCCGCTACATGTGACGAGCCTTTGCTGAATATCGAAATCCCAAAGTTGAGTCCGAAAGACTCCAAAGTTTTGTCCATTTATGGGAGAAACACTCTGAAGGGAAGTGCAGTCGAATCTCAGTGTCTTTCTGTTTATGAGAGTTTAAATGGGGCATGTACGGCCCGGGTGAGAGGTCAAGGTGGGGGTGGGGGTCGGAGGTTGCGCTACTGTGAGTGTTTTTGCTTTGAGGTGCGAGACGTTTCTGCAGTGCAGGGATGCGGTGAAGTTTAGGTTTAGTTTACAGCCAAAGAAGAGAGGGATGAGGAGGAGATTCTTCCTCTTCATGTCATTCTTCTCCTCTGTCCTCTCCCTGTTTTTCTGAGCTGCTGTCTGCACCTGCGTTGACAGCCGAGCACAGCAGGGGAGGAGGGTCTCTGGTGTTTGACTGACAGCCCGGCGACGAGAGCACAGAGCGAGGGTGAGGGGTGGAGGTCGGAGGTCAGGCTCCCATGGAGAGGGAGGGGAGGGTGGGGGGGGGGGGCAGAACGGAGAAGAGGAGAGTGGGGGTCTCGCTAACGAGGTGGGGCAGTCTGAGGGGTGGCAGAAAATATGCAAACATGAACAGTTGTTCCAAGACAGAGTTTTCTACATTAGTAACATGTCAGTTAAGGGTGTACATACATTTTAGGAGCGAACTTACAGTCCTGAACTTTCGTCTGCTGAGGAAGCCTGGGAGGGTGCAGTTGAAAGTGCTGGAGAAGCTTTGAGAGAGGACTCCAAACAGGGGCGTGTCCGGACATTCTTCATAGGGCCAAAAAACCATTTGTCTTGATCCATTAAGTTTGAAAACTGTGGTAATCATCAGATTCTCAAATTTCCTATGGCACCTGAATGCCCTTCTTCACTAGGATGGCACCTGTTGACCTAGTGATATAGCTGTAATAACTTTTAGGCAGTTTATATCAACTTCACTTTACTGCGTCTGTATAGATCTCACCTGCAGATGCTTAAATCTGCTTCCTTGTTGTGGGATGGGTAAAGGCATATTCTATTCTGCTCTACTCTAAAATGTGTATTTTGTTAAAACCTTTAATGTATTTCTTCCATTAGGAAGTATTGTACAAAACGTTGCTTTGACACACCATTGTTTGATGTTTTGAACTTGAAATCTGATTGCACAGAGAGTCAGATGCGCCGTTGGAGAGATAACAAAGTCACATGCATAAGTGATGCGAATTCATGCTGAGAGACACAGGTCTGTATCAGATATCAGACCTCAAAAGATGCGGTGCGCATGACAGTGCTGAAGTGAAAACTACAACACGCACTACGATGTCCAGAGTGACCTCTCTTCTGGATGTAAAATGAAATGAAATGTAAAACCATATCTGGAGTTTCTAGGTCTCATCCAGGCTGCCTATAGTCTGCATCCAGCTGTATTCACTATTTTCTGTGTTTCTGCTGGTTAAATCTTGGATCCAAGTGCAATATCAACATGCTCATAAAAGACGGATGGAGAAGACAGATTCATAATAAGTAGCCCAGGAACAAGGTGCCTTGTTGTTCAGAGTTTGTCCACCAGAGAGCACTAGTTATATTATTTTTAGACAGAAAACCCTGTCAAGTCTTTAAGGCCAGACTCTATGTGAAGTTGATATTATGTGTGGACAATTTGAGTATTTCTAGAACTAAAGAACAGTAACATCTTACTAGAAAAAAACAACAACAAACGATATATAGTCAGAGGAATGGTACTGTTTTGGGTTGGCAATTACATGTAGAGTAGGTACCAGTACTAATAACTTTAAGTCCCAGCTTCAGATGGAAACTTTATGTCCCAGGGGTTCAGTACTGGGACCATTGTTATTTATACAATAAAATAAAGACTAGAATAAACCTTTATCTGTCCCACCATGGTGAAATTTCAAGCATAAATGACATAAATGATAAATAATAAACTCTAGGGACAAAAATCAACTAAAAACAACCATGTGTTGTGAATGACTGAGTAAGTGAAAGAATGAATGTGATCTAGTGGGAGCAGATGGATCGTGTAGACAAACTAATCTACATAAGCTCTACAAGGTTTCCAAACTGCTGAAAACATAATAAAAAATAATATAAATCTTGAACAACCTCTGGTTGCATTTGACAGTAAACTAAAAATGTTTCGGTTATGATGAGGTAGACACTGAATCTGAGCAAAATGAATTTGATGATGTTTTTGCTTTTCCAGGCCTATCACGACAGCAGCAGTCTCAAAACAGAAACCAAGACACTCCTCTTCCCAGGCTCTTCCACCAACTCCTCCAGGAGGATTCCCAGGCGTTCCCGAGACAGCCGAGAGATATAATCTCTCTGTAATTTCTCCAGCGTGTTCTGGGTCTGCCTCTGGGTCTCCACTCTGAGAGATGAACCTGGAACATCTCCCCAGGGATGCATCCTGGCCACCTCGGCTGGCTCCTCTCACTGTAGAGGAGCAGAGGCTCTACTTTGAGCCTCTTTTTGATGTTTGAACACTTCACCCTCTCAGTGTCCCTGAGGAGATATTCACCATATCCATACTACATGGCAATCGCATGGTAATCGTTGGAACGTAGGTAGACTAGGAAATTTTGAGCTTCACCCTTGTGGCTCAGCTCCTTCTTTCACAGCCCAGTATAACATAGACATCAATAAGATGCTGCCCCAATTTGTATGTCCACTTCCCGCTACATTTTCCACCCACTCATCAACAAGAATTTCAGATTTAGAGGTACTGATTCTCATCCTGGTGGCTTGAACATCCGGGTAAAAGCTCTAGGTCACCCCTTGACGAGGCCACCAGGACCTCATCATCCAACAGCGAGCTTCTAAAATGCCTGAGCAAACATCAGGGATTCAATAAAATAAATACTGTGCTTGATTGTTTCAAATATTTTTGTGTACATGTGCATCACAAAAGAGATGTTAAATGTCATGCCACCCTTGAAATCTGGAAGTTGCAGTAAAGTGCAATGACAACTAGATGTCACCCTGCGTCAACATTTAATCAGCAGGCAGCCACCCCTTTCAACTCTTCTCTCTCTCTCTCACGCACACACACACACACACACACACACACACACACACACACACACACACACACACACACAGCGATAACATACTCTTACCAAATATCCAGCTGCTCCTCTCAGCCAATCAGAACTTTCTCCTGGTTCTACACATCTCTTTGGCTCCATCATTATCAGTGTGAGCTATACGCTCAGGCCGACAGGGGGCGCAGTTCATGTGAGTTTCCGCATGGTTGTGTGTGTATGTGTGTATGTGTGTGTGTGTGTGTCAGCATGAGTCTGGTCTTTTACTACACACAGAGCAGTCTGTTATGTAATGTTTACTATTATAGCACTATATCTTTGTGCAAGATTGTTGCTTCCTCTGTGCAGACTTTAATATCAAATATGACAGAATGGTCGTGCATCTCGTGCCCAAACCCCCACTCCACCCCCCTCAAAATGAAAGAAAGTACCCGTATCGCACATTTCGGGCACACACACACCGGTTCGGTTCGTCTCTGCCACTGCCTGCAAGTTACAAACACGGGGTTAGTCGAGTTTACGCCAGGCCCGCCCCCATGGTCCAGCTGGTGGCAACACTCTTGGTGACATCATCGCCGAGTGCAGCCATTGGCTGCGACGCGTCGCACACCTGCCCAATCGCCTGGCGGTGAAGTGACGTAAGCCGGGAGCCGACCCGTTCGTTTCAACGTAGTGGGCGTGGCCCGAAGATGATCCACGTCAGAGCCAGCGGGATGCTGAGTCGTGATTGGCCCACAGTGGTGAGAGCGAGCGTCTGTTGCTGAGAGGAAAGGGAGAGGGAGAGCAGCTAGAGAGAGGGGCACCGATGCGTCGGCTGTGCCAACCAAAAAAATTGCCCTGCTCCTTGAGTAAACTTTTTACACTTCTGCTCGTGTTTATTTCTTTCCCTTGGTTCACTTTGTTTGCCTACATTTATGACAACAGACCGCCGCTGAAATGCACTTTTCAGCCGTTTTGGGGTCGTTTTGCCACTCAGAGTTGTAACAGCCGCATTGCTCTGTTTCTATCCTTTACCTGGAGTAGTGGAAGAGTTGATGCATTATCACCGTCTGCACGGGGATGGCACTTGTGCTGTCAATTATGGTAAACATACTCCTTTTCAGAAGGGGAGGGGGCATTTGTGCCTTTCTATTGGTCCTGCGGTGCCTGCTCCCTCCTCTCGACCCTCCCTCATGCTGTTCCTATGGTTCCCAGCGCTCTCATTGGATACTGTAAAGTTTGGGACTGCACACCGGTCTAGCTCAGCATACCCTCTACTATTGGCTCGACCCCCACGTCCATCAACTGGATTTTGACAGCAAGCCACGCCCTTTGGTATGTACCACCAACTCCGATTGGCTACTGTACCTGTCAGCGACCTCTGATTGGTCAGCTCCCCCAGCTGTTAGTGGTTCATTCACCATTTTGTGACTGTAGTGGAAAAGAAGAGCGATAGTTTTTTATATCCCTGTTTGAGTTTCTGCGGGGGAAAGACATGTTTTGCGGAGGAAAAGTAAAGTGCGCGTCCGGACCACACAGCCATCAGAGCCGACAGCGGAGGGATATTACCGAGAGTTGTGCAGAGAGTCTCCCCATCGGCGAAATAACACCATAAATCTTTCTCCGAGGGAGAAAAAGCTTCTGTTTGGGGTGAGTTTTAAACTTTAAGTTAAGCTGAGTTCAACACGGATGAGAACATTCCGTCTTGCACGGTGAGGGAGTTATTCTAGAACCAACTGCCAACGGTCGGTAACGGTCGGCCGTTTGTTCTGGTACCGTCCCGGAGAAACGGAGTGACACCGAGCCCGAGGAAGAGCCGAGAGAAAGGGGAGGGGAGGCGGTGGTAGTGGTGGCTGTGGTGCTGGTTTGGGAAGAGGAGGGGGAGTGTAACATCCCCCCTTAAAAACTTTCTCAAATGTTCTTTTACCGCAGTCCCGGGGACGACCGGGAGACACTGTTTTTCCGCGCCCTCCCCGGTTTCATTGCGGTTGGCGTTGAGTACTTTTCCGTGACCCGACGGACGGCCGTCGAGTTGTGCGTAGTAATAAAAAAAAAATAACCAAAGAAAAACAAGCAATTTGCCGACAATGTCAACCCTGAACTGTTGACTAAAAATGACGGGGAAAAGCTAATTTAGTGTCTGTGAAATGGAGCCTCCCGGTGTCTCCTTGCGGTGACATGAAGTGGATCCTAGTAGTCTGCTGCCTCCGCCGCCGCCGTTGTTGCGTACTACGACTACTACAGCCTCCACTACTACTAACGCCACAGAGCTGCTTACTAGAGCGAAACACACACACACTCACACACACGCACTCTCACACACGGAGAGACGCGGGCTTCCTTTTTGTTATTTTTATTATTATTTTTAAAATGTATTTTACACCCTATTTTCGGGCAAGTTCTTGATCCAGACCAAAGAGGGAAAAGTGTCAGCTCACTGTCTCCCGGTCGAGGAGTGGTTGCGTGCGCAAGTGGCGATTTGCGTGCTCGGAGAATTAGGGCCCGGGTCTTTATTTGTGCACGATAATCAAACGTCACTTGAAACCGGTTGTTTGTGTTTTGTTACCGAGCACCGTGCAGTAGCAGCAGCATCAGCGGCAGCAGCAGCACAGACCGGCTGACTGCCTCCAGTCATAATACTCCTTTGACATTGTGTATCTCTCGTAGTACTCCGCACAGATCAGCGATGGAGACAGCAAACCCGTGTTTTCGGTCCACTTTTCTGCAATGCAATCAGCTGACAACACACTTGACTCACACAGTCATCATCTGTGTGCACTTTAGATTCACTCCGTGGCATGCATTCCTTCATATCCTCATTATTTTACTTGTTTTTTTACCCCCCCCCCCACACACCGCCAAAATAAGAAGAAAAAAAAAACGCACAGCCTAGTAGAGCCATTGATGTGGCTATTGGCAGTTCTGCCATTTGGTCCCAAACAGGAACAGTCACCTCTGATCTATGCTACTGCCTCCTGATCAATATGGGCCAGAGAATGCACAAATGCCAGGCCTCGGTGTTTTCTCTTTTATTGATATAAATGTTATATTGTACAGTCAGATATGCCACCCACAAAACAGCTGCCAGGATTCATAGAGTACGTCATAATGGATGTTCCTCCACAACAAGCGCAGTCACCGCTTACACCAAAAATACCCTCAACGAAATGTTCGTACGATCGCATCCCACTCAACCCAAAGTGTGTGTGTTTGTGTGCGTGTGTGTGTAACAGAGAGCATGTTTTTGCTGCTTCATGTATGAGTGTGCTCCCCGGTGACCCAGTTAAGGGCAAAGCCACCCTGCCATGCGTTGCTTTTTGGGCGTACAAGGGCCAGGGTCGTCTCCACCATCACCGATGTCTGTCTGTCTGTCTGTCTGTCCTTTTTGTGTTGCATGTTTCTCCATCTCTCTCCATCCTCGTCTCCGTCACTGCAGCCCCTGTGCCCGTACAGACACCCATAAAATGCTTTTTAGGAGAGGGGGATGAGCGAGCTGCAGTGTGCCTGGTAACTATACACTCGTGCTGACATATAGTGCAAATGCAGCATTGAACAGCGAAGACACAAACCTGAAGACAGCTAGATATTGTGTACTATAAACAGCTCGACTCCCTCACACACACACACACACACACACCGTGTGCCATGTTGCTGTGGGGGCATAGGCTAAATCTCTGCAAATGGCCGAATGAACTAACATCAAGCTTGGACGTCTGTTCTATTTGTATAATTCAGTGTCAACTTTCTTGTAACGGGATTTTCTTATGAATGACCGTCCTCGGTTTATGAGCGCGTGTGACTATGTGTGTTTGGCGCATGCATGCATGCATGCATGCACGCACGTACCCCCCCCCTTTCCCACCTGCTAAAGCTGCCGTTTGCATGGAGATCCATACTTACATCACCTGCCCTTTTTATTCTTTTATTATCCGTTTTAATTTCGTATTTGTTTTTGCATAAAAGTGACACGGATCAGATTGTGAGAGGGTCATCAAAACAGCCCGTCCGCAAGCTTTACGAGCAGCTTCTATCCCTAAGCCAGAACCGACCTGAGAGCACACGACCCCCACACACACTACCTTACCGTATTGTCACACTATGAGCACTTTATACTTCCTTTATCTTTTGAACATGCACAGATATTTTTATACTCTTTATACAATTTATATATCTATATATATAAATATGTATATATATTTGTGTGTGTGTATGTGTGTTGTAAAGCCATTTTGCACCAAATCTTGTTGCATGTTCTTGTAAAATGACAATAAATGACGTTACATGCATATACACACACATATAGACATATAGAAGTAGGTCCAAGGGAGATTTTAACAGTGTATGCATGACTGCACTGTAAATTCCCAGGAGAGCGTTTAGTGTGTGTGTAAAGTTTGATGTTGCTACGCTGTGGAGGGAAGGGGGCTGGGGGGGGGGGGGGGGGGGGTGCACTGTGTGTGTGTGTGTGTTGGGTGAAACAGCATCTTTTTAGCAGTTTAAAGAGAGGGATCCGGTCAAACACCATGGAGACAGTTTACAATAGTTTGAGACCGACTGCACCAGGACCAGGACCAGCAAATATCTCACACTCTTTGACCTGCTCTAAATCCTGAACGGCATCGTCGTATTGAGGATTATGAGTTTATGTTTTCGGTCCTAATTTCTCAGCCACAACTAAACCAGAGGGGTGCCTGCGATGCAGACTTGCTCTGGCGTCTTGGATTGTTGCTCACCAACTATAACAAAGCTTTAAAGTCTGCCTGTATTTCAGATTTAGGGTCAAACACATCTCCAGTTTGTGTAAGGGTGTGTTTTCTCTCGATCCTGAATTTAGTTCCATTCAGAGGACGTCATTCCAGGCACATGCATGAGTTTTACATCGACACAAGAGTAGGAGTAAAATAAGAATAGAGCGTGAGGACAGTTTTATACCCAAGTGCACATTTGCGCTGGGTTTGAGGCGCATGCAGCAGCAAGTAAGCGCAAGGGATCAAACAGAGAATAGGGACGACGTGAGGTGTTACAATCCCGTTCCAGTTATGTTACATAACGTTGTGTGGCAGCACTGGAATTAAACATACCTCATCAATCAAGTCATTCATGTTGTAATTTACTGTAATATATCTGGTATGTTTTATCTGGAATATCAAGACTTTTTTAAGAATGGAACACACACACACACACACACACTCTGGACGAGGCAAACTCTGCTTCACAGGAGCAAATAGATGCCGCGTGCAAGCTGACGAGCACCCTGGAGCAGGGGGTTCCCACACATCCTGGAAAACCTGGAAAATATGGAAAACCAGGCACCAAAATTCCCAAATTCCACAAAAGTGTCTGTGATTGACTGAACACACGTATTTGTCGGTGACCTGCATGTAGACAAAGTGTTCATTTTCAGAGTGGTGAACCAGGCCACATCCTTTTGGAAACGCTGGGAAATTAGTGACCAATTTTCCAGTCATGGGAAAGGTGTGGAAAATGACAGAAAAAGGTAAAAAAAAATAATAAAACAGAGTTGTCCCGGAAAATTATTTCTCCCCTCTCTGCCTCTCTCAACCTGCGAGTAACCGCAGTCGGATCTGAAGGTTTGACATGTAAATTCAGCATAACATCCAAGCATGTTGGAGATGGTTTCGTCGACAATTTACTGCGTACCTTTCTTTAAAATCAGACTCCTGGGGGGGGGGAATAATCATGAAATCGAGCTGAGTAAATGTACAAAATGTGAAGTGTAAGTAGAAAATGACACATCCGCAAAGGCTGTGTTAGTGTAGGGGCAGTGACGACTTGTCTGCCCTGGAAAATGATTGTGAGAAACAGTGGGAACCCTGAGAACCGAAAGTAAGGAAACGTCTGATTCCCAAACTCCCAGGATTTGAACACACACACACACACACACACACACACTAGCCAAATTGCGGAGTGTTTCAGGAGCCCGTGAGCATGACCAAACACATTTTTCCAAGCTCAGATCAGATCCTCCTGAGTCATTCCCCTCGAACAGACCCTCGGCCAAGTGGCTCCGACTCCTTCCTGTCTCTTTCCATCCAGCGTGCGACAGGAACTTCACTGGACCCAGCGCTCCCAGCTCCAGGACTCACTCTGGCGTCTAAACTTTGGGGAGGGAAGGAGGGGAGTTTGGCTCGGCCTCGCCGAGCTGTTTGTCCTCTGCATGGTTTGCAAACGAGGGACTTGCAAAGCATTCACCGCGATTATAAAGACGAGGAGCAGGAATCTCCTTATCTTCAAGGAAGGTGGGAAGACCAAGCAGCTCCGTCTCGTCTCCCAGTGAGTGATGAATAGTTTCTCTAGGATCTCCTTTAAAGATGCCTCTTTAGCTCCACTTACAGCTCATACCCTCATCATATATTACACATTCACGAGATTTATTAATTATATAAGTAAACTCAGAGGAGCAGATGTCAAAAAAAAATCTTTGAATCTGTTTAATAAAGTAAGAAGTGCTCATCGCCCTCAGGTACAGACATTTGTAGTGCTATATTGCCAAGATTTGATATCAACAGCGCTTTGTTTTTTTCCGGTTTATTCCGTAGGATTTCTAACCAACAGTTAATTAATAGTGAACGGTTTCCCTCCGGGGACACACGGAGCACCGGCCGTGTTTCCAGTGCAGCAGGGAGTGAATCCGGGATCCGTAGCTCCGAGCATGCTGGAGAGCAGTAGCAGGATTAATGCCCGATCGCACGCCCACAGTGCATTCCTTCCCGGGCTCGTATCCTTCACTACTGTAACCTTCATGATATGGAAATAGGGGAGTGGAGAAGGAGCTGCCAGCGTTATCCCAGAATCCTCCCAATTTTCCAGTTGTTTCCAACTTGTTCAAACAAGCGTACGAATCTCAGACACCTGCTTAAAAATGTCCCCATTCCCGTGCTTGCCTTTATTATATATATATGCACCATTCCTCAACGTCTTCATCCTCGTACCAAAATGCCACCTTCGTCTCACTTGTCTCCATCTCTCTCGGATGTGACGTGGCTGCGTTGTTGCCAAATGTGAGGGAAAACGGTGCGTATTCCAGCGATGACCTTATGAAGGTTAAGTCACATCCTGGAAACCTCTGTGCTCCTTACTCCCAATCTCTGCTAGTTCAAGTCGAGAGCAGGATTGTGAAAACTCGCCATGGACCTGTTCAATATGTGTTAGACTTCACAACTGCACTTTAGCAATGAGAACCAAAAATCTGAAGAGTCGTGACATTACGATGACCTGGACGAGGGAGACGTCGTAGCAAAAAATAATGAGAATAATTACTGGTTAAATTAGGGGGTGTAAAACCTCGAGTGCCTGTTTGTATGTGTGTGTGTGTGTGTGTGTATGTGTGTGTGTGTGTGTGTGTGTGTGTGTGTGTGTGTGTGTGTGTGTGGGGCTGAGCACAAAATGGAGGGTCTATAACGGCTGTGTGAACGTTGTTTATTAGTAATTCAGGACCAGGAAGAGATGCTTTTCTCTATCTGCAGGAAGTGGAAATGCTGTGTTACGGGTTTGTTATGGCAAATGAGCAGTTAACAGCAAGATCAGCTCCTGTGTGTGTGTGTGTGTGTGTGTGTGTGTGTGTGTGTGTGTGTGTGTGTGTGTGTGTGTGTGTGTGTGTGTGTGAGACAAACTTTTCCAGGGTCCGGAATACAACCAGTGTGAATTTATCCGTTCATATTTGTCGAAATGCGGGCATTTGCATATGTTGTCGAGCTTAGTCGAGCGGCACACACGCCCGAGCAAAAGCGTCTAAGTATATATGTGCGTGTGTGTGTGTGTGTGTGTGTGTGTGTGTGTGTGTGTGTGAGAGAGAGAGAGAGAGAGTGTATTTAGCCTGTAATCTTGCATCAGTGAGTGTGCCTGATCCCGTGCCAGCCTTTTAATTTCCCTCATTCTGGGGCGTATCTTTTCCATGGCAGATTATTCAATTTATATTGTGTTTTTTTTTCTCTCTCTCTCTCTGCAGAAATGTGTGTGTCAGTGGAGGCAAAAAAGACGAGTGGGGAAAGACTGAGATATTGAGAAAGAGTGAGAGAGAGAGAGAAAGAAAGAGAGAGAGAGGCCCGGCGAGTGCTAGAATGACTGTGGAAATTCCCAATGACTATACAAGAACAGCCGATTTGAACAAACAGCCAAACAGCCGCATACTCCTACCCCGCTCTCTCTCTCTCCTTCCCCTCTCTCTCTCTTTCCCCTCTCCCTCTCTGTCTCTCGCTCTCTCTCTCTCCTTCCCTTTCCCTTTCTTTCTCCAGCTCTCTCGCTCGTTGTTGACGAGTGACCCCACTCAGGCCACTGCCGGCCTTTTCCCCTCCTGACGGGAGTTCAAACAAAATGAGTGCTGCGATTTTTTTTGTTTTTTGTTTTGTTTTGTTTTGTTTTCGTCTTTTTTCTTGCTCTGTTGCCTTCGAGGAACAAGTCGCACGAACGTGTAGGAAAGTCGAGATCAGGCGACCTGTAGTAGTAGTTTGAGACGTGTGTGTGTGTGTGTGTGTGTGTGTGTGTGTGTGTGTGTGTGTGTGTGTGTTAGATAAAGGGAAGTACGTATCTTCGTGACAGCATGAGTTTGAAATGTAAGACGTGCAAGCCTCATTACAGGCTAAATGTGAGAGATAGAGGGCTAGATAGCGAGATGTCTCCACTGATACCCAGAGGGGGAATTAAAACATTGTAGCAGCCGTACAGTGAAATACAGCAGTGACAACAGGCACGAGGGAGACATCGCACACTCATGCATCTACAGGAGCAGAGTGGAAATACCAGGAGCATTCACCCAGACGACAACGCGAGATTAAACCCAGCGCCAACAACAGTGATGAACTGAAAATGAGTGACCTTGGTGGTCCACGTCTGCCTTTTTTCTTCTTTTGAAATTTTTAATAATAACTAACAATATAATCATATTTATAAGAACTTTCAACATCCATCCGTTTTCTTACTCGCTTTTTACCTTAACGCCTCCGGCACCTTCAGCAGGACACTCACACTCGTGCCTCAGAGTCTCCAGTCGGCCTGAACACGCGTGTTTTTGGTTTGTGGGAGTCGTAAGTGTAGAAAAACCCTCACAGACGCAGAGAGTGCACACAGCAGGGCCAAGCTGGGCGCCTAGTGCTGTCCACCAGCACAGCGTGTCAGCGCCACTGTGTAGCTTAATGCCACATTCAGAGTGAAAACAACACGATGTCAATCTCAGCCACGCTCGGCCAGGATTACCTGGGAAATTATTCAATAATTCATGCTCTGTAAAAACATAAACATCTTCTTTTTTTTACTTTTATGAATAATTGAGGGTTAAGATACCTATGGAAAGGCCTTGAGAGGAAAACTGATATTTTTATTTATGTTGCTCTAATAGGGGCTCTGGGTTGTCTCTAACTGTTAAGTGTCTTAAGATAACATGGTTATGAACTGGCACTCTAAATCTAATTTGATTTCTGGATAAATAATGCTGGAATTGATATTTTGCGATCTAAGTATTCACAGCGAGAAGGTCCCAGTTGGACCTTTCTGCTCTCGCAATGCAAACATCATGCATGTTGGAAACAGCTGGAAACTCTCAGTTGCCTCAAAGTGTAAGTGTGAGAGTGAATGGTGTGTGTGTGTGTCCTGTGGTGGACTGGTGACCTGACGATACTCCCGTGACACTGCTCAAGTACAAGGGGATCAACATTGTTCAGGGACCAAGGAGTAAGATAGGCTTCGCAAAATTCCACTTGACGGTGGAGAAAATCTCAGAAAGTGGAGGTTTAAATAGATCGTCTAACACCAGGCCCAGCGGCCTCGCAAGGAAAAGTTCAAGTAGCATCTCTTTAGCCCGGCCTCGGCAGCTTACATGTTGGAGAGGGCAAGATAGTGAACCTCAAGCTGCCTGCGGCGCTGTGTCCTCAGTGTGTGAATGGTTAAAGCTACTGGTGAGGCAGACGGACTGTGGAGGATCGCCTCTGCCGCCAGTCCACGGATGGGAGTGAATGTGACTTTGTGTGTCTCCAAATTGCTTTGAGTGGTCACGAGGACGAGAAAAGCGCGATATAAGAACCGGCCCATTCATCGTTTACCCCCAGAGGACCACGGCCGCACCTGTGCACACAATAACTATGGGCGTCACATCAGTTAAAGCTGATATCCTCTCCCTCTGTAAGGCTTCCTCCTCCTCAGTGACAGGAGGAGAGCTCAGAAAGCTAACGTTCCAGTGCAAACCAGCGTTTCCATTTTAGAAATATTTCTGTGGTTTTAAGAGGGTCGAAAACACAATAAATAGTCGTAATGAATGGAATTAAGAAAGTCTTCAAATGTGGACTCGGAGACAGACACACACTCACTCTCACACACACACACGCACACACACACACACAGACCTGCTGGCATGGGCACTTAAGCCGATCAGGCAGACATGACAGATGAGTGAGGGTGTACGTCAGATATTGAGCCAGTGTGATGGCCTGTGCGCTGTAGCACACTTCCAGGTATGACGTCATTTTTGTTCTCAGCAATTTTGATCATGAAGATAATAAACGACCACCTGTCTCTCTTCCCTGTGCTTCCTTTGCAGAAGGCAAAACAGCACAGTGGACACAGAAGGAGGAGGAACAAAATAGCAGTGCCTTAGAGGTGGAAAAAAAAGAGGAAATCTGCAGCACTTTGTGAACTAAAGAGGGAAAAAATGAGACCGGCGAAGAAAAACAGAGGGCGTTCTCCCCCGTTAGCTCGAGGTCGAGGGGGGAGAAGGAGAGGAGGCTCCCAGCCCCTCCAGGAGAAAGACCCCAAAAGAGTCAAACAAGCACCAAACGCCACATCTACACGGAAGCAGACCGCCACTGTCTCTAAAGACGAGCCAGTAACCACCATCACCAAGGAGGAGCCCGCTGAGCCGAGGAAACCTGTGGAGCCAGTGGAGAAGGATGGAAAGAAGCCAGAAGCAAAGACAGAAAACCAGAAGACGGGCACAAACGGAAATAGTGCCATGTCCTCCGACCCCGTAGCATTTCCTACCTCTACCCCGGCGCCTCTCTCCACAGCTTCACCCCTTTTGTCCACCAACCATGACTCCAGCATAGGTTCGGCCCCGCCCCCTCTGTCCACCAGTCACAGCCCCAGTATAGGCTCCGTCTCCAGTAGGAAAACAGCCACGTTCAAGGCTCGTGTACCCAAGAAGAAGTACACGTACGAGCACTTCGCCAACAATGCAAGTGTCCCGACTACCATTCCTACCTCCAGCCCTGCACTCATACACAATAGCTACTGCAGTATTAATAACAAAGTCGGGGATAGCGCAAGTACACCCAATAACTTTAAGACTAGTAACAGTATCAATAATAGCATTAATAAAAGCATTAACACTACAAGTGGTATTAACAGTAGTGCTGGGAGCCATAGTACTTATAGCAGTAGAAGTAATAATTGCTCAGGTAATCAGCCATCAGTGCTAACTACAGATAATAAAGTTACAGAAGGAAACCATTTTGTTTCCGCGGAGAGCAGGGAGAACCGGGAGACCCGGACAACAGACTCACAAGAAAAAGATCTCCAGAACGGGGACAATGAGGCCGAGGGCGCCCCGAACTCAGTGCGCTCCTCGTCCACCGATACGGCGAGCGAGCACTCGGCCGACCTGGACGCGGTGGAAGCAACAGGACCAAGTCTTCTTCAGAAGGACCATCACATCCCACCTCCACTCCATAGCTCGCCCCCTGAAGAGGCCGGACTGTCACGGGCGGTGGTCGAAGCTCTGGCCAAAGGCATGAAAAACCAGAGGGTCATAGCTCGACAGGTAAAGAGGACCGCGGAGAGTGGGGTGGGGGCCGCCAAGACTAAGGACTCCTCGCCCGTGTTCAGACCGGGCGTGGTGCGCAGGGTGTGTGGAGACACGGTGGAGGTTCAGCTCCAAGGAGAGGAAAGCCTGGTTCGATATCCCTTCCACGGCGGGACCATGATGGCACCGCCATCGGGGGCGGACAGCATCGTAGACTTCATTTTAGATGCCCCGCCTCCCGGCACCGCGCCTGTGGCCGTCGGGACGCGAGTCTGCGTGCCCTTTGGCGGAGAGGAGGGGGGCCCTCTGCTCTACAGAGAGGGGCTTATAGCTCAGGTGGACCCCCACCCCGGCGTCTCCTTTCCCTACCAAGTACTGGTGAGCGAAGACAGAGAGGTGGGCAAAGAGAAGGAGAAGAGGAAAGCCGGCGCTCAGGCGGTGTGGGTGTCCCGGCAGAGTCTGAGGCTCCTCACCCCGCCATGGGAGGTCTCACATTTGGACGGTGGGAGGGCCAAGGAGAGGGAGCGGGAGAGGGAGAGGGAGGAGAGGGAGCGCAGGGAGGAGATGGAGGTAGAGAGGGAGGTGTGCCAGCTGAGTATTGGGATGGGGGTGCTGGGCGCTGGAGGAAGGTTGAGCTTTTCACACGAGGGGGCCACAGGGGGGCACGCCTATGGAAATGCACACCCAACCAACCATTCCGGGACAGCTGGCAGTGCCATTCAGACAAAACCTCCAAACATCTCCAAGTCCACTGGCTGCCCCCCCTCTTCCCCCCACCTCGCCGTGGTGCGAGGTCTGGGACCTCCACATCTCTCCACTCTAACCAGCCCTCAGCCGCCCCCGTCCCCTGCCTTACCGGGGTCCGAGCCCAACAGGACCACTCCAAACCTACCTCCATCAAAGACCACTCCCACTCAGACCCCTACTCCAGCATCCTCTACCTCCTCCCGCTCCAGGACCCCCCTGTCGTTGGCGCAGCAGAAGTACAAGAAGGGGGACGTGGTGTGCACCCCCAACGGGATCCGCAAGAAGTTCAATGGGAAGCAGTGGAGGAGGCTGTGCTCCAGGGAGGGCTGCATGAAGGAGTCACAGCGCCGAGGATACTGCTCCAGACACTTGTCCATGAGGACCAAGGAGTTGGAGGCGGCGGGGGGAGAGAGGGGAGGAGCGGGAGGGGGAGGGGGAGGAGGAGGCAGCAGCTCAGGGACAGTCACCCCGTCTGACCTGCGGGGGAGAGCGAGCAGCGAGTTCGAGTGGGACGACACGTCGAGAGAGAGCAGCGAGACCAGCAGCAGAGGAGACTCCAGACCCCGCCTGGTGCTCCCCTCCCTCCTCCCCCACGACCTGTCGTCACGCTTCGACTTCGACGAGTGTGAGGCCGCCACCATGCTCGTGTCATTAGGAAGCTCCCGCTCCGGCACCCCCTCCTTCTCCCCCATCTCCAACCAGTCGCCCTTCTCCCCCGCCCCCTCTCCCTCGCCCTCCCCGCTGTTCGGCTTCAGGCCTGCCAACTTCTCCCCAATCACCGCCGCCCCGGTCCTGCAGCACCGGAGGCACCGGCAGCCCAGCGGGACAGGGGGAGGAGGAGGAGGAGGAGGAGGAGGAGCAGGAGGAGCAGGAGGGGGAGGCAAGGCGTCGACCCCAGTCGGAGGAGGAGAACGGGAGCGACACACTTCAGGCATCCAGCCCTCCTTCCACAGCAACCTCATGTTTACAGTCCCCATGAGCCCCAGCAAACGAAAACCTGAGGGCCCCCCTCCCCCGCCCCTGCCCTCGCACCACCACGACTACACGCCCAAGACTGAGCTGGAGCAGGGCGACCTCAACAACTCCTTCCGGGTGTTGTCTCCTCAGACACCAGCCTCACATTCCCACACACACACCCCTACCTTCTCCCGGCCCCGAGGAGTGACCACCCCCTCCTCCAGCCGTCCGCCCTCCTCCGCCGCCGCCTCCCCTCCCCCCCTCCTCGTGTCTCCCACCCCTCCGTCCCCTCTCACGCCCGACGGAGGGCCCCGCCGCGTCGTCCCCGTGTCGCAGCAGGCCTTGCGGGACTCCCCCGTCATCGTGAGGAATCCCGAGGTCCCGCTGGCAAAATTTACAGAGTGTCCTTTGGGGAGGGGCGGCGGAGGAGGCGGAGGAGGCGGAGGAGGCGGGGGCGGGGCGAACGAGGCGGGGGCAGAGAGCAGCACATGTAAAGACCCCGCCCTGACGCCCCTCACCCCTCAGCCCATCTCGGGCCTCCAGGTCCCCGTTCCCATCAACGCAGGCACGGTGGCCAACGGCACGGTCCTCCTGCGCAGCCCGGCCCAGACCCTGGTGCTGGTGTCCCCGTCCCCCTCCTCCCTGCCCGCCGCCCCCGCCCCCGCCCCCGCCCCCGCCGCCCCCCTGCAGGCCCTGTCAGTTACAGTCAGCACAACGGTCACAGCTGCCGTCCCGAGCAGCACAGACAGCTCCGGGGAGCGGGGCGAGGACAGCAGGGGCGCGGGTTTCGGGGGTGAGGTCCAGCAGCCGGTCCCCTGTCACCCGTCTCCCACCGCCCTGCTGCCCCTGATCCTGCCGGCCGAGAGCCTGCACCCCACCCCGAGGAAAGACATCATCATGGGACGTCCTGGCACAGGTGAGACCGCCTCCATTTTGTGTACGGTGTATTTCCTGGGGGACGAATCAGTCAGGGACCAATCAGTCGTGCTTAGCTCTGCAGCTACGAGGAATGTGCTTCGGTGATTGGTGCAGAAAAAAAAGGTGATGATGTAAGACATAAAACACATAAAACCTTATGAGTACACAGCAGTGTGCACAAGATACACAAAATATACAAATGTAGGTGTTATGTGCACATGTGGAATAAGAATATTAACAGGTGAAAACTCTGCCCAGAAACTCATCAGTTTCTGGACAGATGTATTTGACCAAAGGAGCGTGCATCTTGTAGATGAGGAAAATCAAGTGTAGGATGTGATATTAAATAGGGTGAAAGTGTGTGGAACATAGTGTGTTTGTTACAGGGGAAAATAATAATTCACAGCAATGTTTGCATTGTTTATTAGAATATATTTCTTAAACAAACTTAAGTCCTGCACCACCGACAAATTTACATGCCCATAGGTCCTTCGTTTTCCTTTTAGGATATTCCAATTCTTCCACCAGGCTCAAGGGAAAGAGTAGCTGGGATATTTTTCGTTTTTAGTTTTTTACCTTTGACAAACGCCGTCATCTGACATTTCTAAAAACACTGAAATATTATCACCTTCCTCACACCTACAAATATCTATTTTATTATTAGCTCTGTAGTCTCTCTCTCTCTCACACACACACACACACACACGCTGTTTACTGGCCTTGAACTGGCAGGTTAACAAGCATTTAGCAGGATGATGGCAGCGATTCTTTGCAGCGATAATTCACGTCTGTGGGAAAGCAGCAGAGGAGAGACGCAAGAATAACTTCTGACTTCATGAAAATGATCACTCAGCGAGTGGCTAAAATATTAAAGCACCAGGCAGGCTGCTTTTATTTTGAAGGCTCGTACATATCAAAGCACTTCTGTATCTTCCTATTCAATAAAGTAGCAAATTGGAATTTGTTATTTTTTTCCCCTCCCCTCTTCTAGGATTACCGAACACAGTCTCACACAACCGTGCGACGTTAAAACAAATCAGAATTCCTCAGATTAGTCCTAATCCAGCCGCCGCACCTTCGCAGCGCAGACATGAGCTGAGCTCGACAGCGGCCTGACCCGTCCGTGCAGGCAGCGTGCCGCTCGGCCTCCTCCTCCTCCTCCTCTGAGCCTGTCCCGCCCCGGCCCCGCAACCTGGGGCCCGCCGCTCGCCGTGACCAAAACCATTCACGGTTTGCACTGTACTCGCCGCAATCTCACCCGTCAGGAGCCAGTGGAGTAAGAACAATCACACCCTCGGTGACTCAAAGGCAGATTTAGTCCGGGAAAAGAACTGTTTCGCCGTCATAGATCATATTCAAGAGCCAAACACAGTTGCTCAGATAGGGAAATTACAATTACATCAGTGCGGGGATGCGACCAGGTAGATCTAGGATTAGCTTTTATTTAATCTGTGTTTATAGGTGTGTGTGTGTGTGTGTGTGTGTGTGTGTTTCTGCATTTGCATGACAGAGAGGGAGAAGGAGGAAATGTATGCATGGCCATGCAGGCCAGGGTGCTTTCTATAGGGATTAGACTGTATGTTATACAGGATTAGTTTTGTTGCTGCTGGAGAGTGCCTCTTATATTCCCAGTCATTATAGACGGGAGACGTCACGGCTGGAGTGGCAGCGATCACAGCTCCGCCACACGGCCCGCGTGCGGGGCGTTTTATTTCAAAGAGGAAGAGTCGGAAAATCAGGGGGGAAATAAGGAATAGCAGAGGGGCGAGGAAGAGGAGGGAGCCGCCCCAGAGCCGCGTGAAGAATCAACGTTTAACGTCGAGCATGTGGGCCACACGTATGTAGGCCAGTCAGGGAGTGTTTATGGGCTGATGTTTGGGAGGGAAAGTTACAAAAAAAAAAAAGAGGAGGGGGATTAAAAAGCAGAAAGAGAGTGAGGGGTGCCTCAGAGGAAGAGAGACGAAGAAGGGGGACGGAAATGAGGAGAATGCAACGGCAAGTTTTCGCACAAATCCTGCACGCCTCGCTCTGGAAAAAGTCCGACCGGCGCTTTCGTGTGTGTGTGTGTGTGTGTGTGTGTGTGTGTGTGTGTGTGTGTGTGTGTGTGTGTGATGTGTGTGTGTGACCCTAACGTGCATTATCTCTGCAGTCACTACACACTGCTCCTACTGCACGTCTGCGTGTGTGTGATCACGCGTTTGTTTATCGGTGACTCGTGTCAGGATGTAGTGAAACAAGCTGTGGGCTCGTTCCAGATCTGTGTGTGTGTGTGTGTGTGTGTGTGTGTGCGTGTGTGTGGGACATATAAGTTTCAGTGCTTTGTGTGGGTGTCGAAATGTTCGAGCTCCTGTGTGGGAATATGTCGTACTATGAAGTGTGTGTGTGTGTGTGTGTGTGTGTGTGTGTGTGTGTGTGTGTGTGTGAGAGAGAGAGAGAGAGCATTATTCATCGTCAGGCGAAAATAAGGCTGGCCCTGAGTCGGGCCCTGCACGGACATATAGTGTGGGTCAGTATAATTCACCTGGGCGGGGCCTTTGCCCTCAGTGAGCTTGTCCCGGCCGCTGTGTGGACTGGACGCGAGTGTGACGGGGGAAGTGGACAGGAAAGGCAGCGCTGTCGTTTCGAGTGTACGGTTCCTCCTCAGACCCCTCTGTGCCAGCAGCTGAAAGGATGCGGGGTGAATGAATGAATAGCACGCCTTTGTGTGGGTGCGTGCACGCCTGTCCCTGTGCGTGTGCGTTTACCTCCAAGATCCTTGAGCAAAGGAGCAAAAGAGGAAAAAAAAATGTTTTTTTTTAATTCTGCTCGAAAACGTGTGTGTGTGTGTGTGTGTGGAGCTTCTACATATGGGCCGTAGGATCGTGTGAAATCCGAGGCAAAGTAGGAAACGCCGTGGTGTGTGTTGTGGTACGTTGGTGATTTGCAAGTTTGTGTAGGTGTTAATGTTTTCCTTTCAGCTGGCGATGCATTAGCAAGCGGCAACGGTTATCCTATCAAAGCGTTGTGAGAGGTTAATGAAGTGTTTCTCAAATGGTCTTAAATAACGCGCGTGTGTCGGAACATATTGTGTAAAACTTGTAGAGGCTGGAGAGAATAGGGCACATCCCTTCATTGTGGATCCACGCAGACATTGCGAGATGTTATGCTGCATGCAAATGGAATGAACTCTGTGCGATTCTGCTCTCGTTGGATGTGAGGCGCTGTATCTGTGATTTATCTGCACGTCCGTCCACGTCTGACACGTTTTGCACGCTGGTCTCGATCTCAATGAGACGTTCAAATGAAAAAATTAATACTGATAGTGGTAGTGGGACAGCTGAGACAGATGTGCAAGGACAGAGGAACTTCTAGGACACAACATGCATTTTAGTGGAAAAATTACAGGAGGAAATGAGACTTGTTTGCCCTGTTCCTGCAATCAAATACGAAGTCTCTCTGTTCAGTCCCACTGTGGAAATTGTGGCAATAAACGTAGGCAATATTTAGGTTAAAGTATCTCAGGAAAGCAGTGTACTTCAAATATATTAGAGATCCATAGGGTGAAATAGTGATTTAATGGGGAAAAGACCAGAAATTGGATTCATATTTAATGCCTGGTAGTTCCTCGGCTCTGGGTGACACAGGTTAGCAGTGCAAGACAACAACACACAGAAGTATAGTACGCAGAATATACAGCATAATCAAATGGAGTGCTGGGTGCACACAGGAGATGTGGGAGACAAACGGGGCGGGCTGAGTACGATTATTTGAGAATTAAAAACATGCCGTCAGAGGTTTTCCCCTCATGTTTACAGCTCACACACACACACACACACACACACACACACACACACACACACACACACACACACACACACACTTCAGAGTCAGTTCAGTATTTACTGCCGAGTAGTTACACAACTAAGTTGCACAGCCACGAGGAATGTGTTTTGGTGCAAGGTGAGTGGCATAAATAATCAGCACCGGACGACAGTTTCACACGACGCCTTTGGAGCAAACAAACTCTTACGTAACGACGTGAAGATGCGCCCAGTTCTCTCTGCAGATCCGAGGCAGGAGCCCCCTGACATTGACACTGTCACACACCTCAGGTCAAAGCTGCAGATGCTCCCTGCGCACATCTGCGTCTCGCACATTCAAAACGGGCCGACTAAGTGAAAGAAAACGTCCATTCAGGCGCCTGTGCAACCCCCCCCACCCCCACCCCCCCCCTACCCCCCCACCCCCTCCACCCCCGTTAAAAGAAACGGGCAGAAACGAGCGTCAAGGTGAAGGATGAGACCGTTTTTTATGGTGTCACGTGTCACGTTGCATGCACCGTGTGTGTGTCTGTGTCTGTGTGTGTGTGTGTGTGCGTGTGCGGCCGAGTAACTGAGCGTCAATCATTGAGCACCGGATATGATGCGTGCGAGCGCCCAAACTGTCTGTTGCCATGGCAACAAAGCAAACATCACATTGATGGAGCCAGAACATAACAAGGAATAATCACAAATAGAAATAGCCCGTGTGTGTGTGTGTGTGTGTGTGTGTGAGATGAAGAACTTAGAGCACACGCTCACATGTGTGTTTACACACACCGACACGTTGGCAGCCGCGGCTCCCTCTCCTCTGTCTTGTTTCTGTTTCTGGTCAACACTAAGTGAGAGCGGGAGCGGGTCCGGGCTAATCGCTGGGCTCCCTCTGAATTATTGAAGCAGCGGCCGAAGTGTTCCAGGTTTCAAAATCCTTTCACACACTCGTATTTACAACAGCTATTTCCAACACCAGCTGGTTTTTTTTCCTGTCATTTCGGGGGAATGGCAATGCCTCGGCTCGCCGGCTCTCAGAGAGCGCGGTCGCAGGGGGGAGGCGCGCACGTCCCGCCTCGCCGATAGGACAACTTTGTGCGGCCGCTTCCCCCCCGGTTGGCTACAAACGGCGACTTCCTCCGCACTCAGAGAGGCGTCTCGCCACGCTGCACGATGATGGAGGTGAGCGCCGTCAGTGTCACCTCTTCTTCGTGATTGCACGAGACGTTACGACGTCAGAACGCCACAGAGGCGCACACGCACTGGTCCAGGCGTTCATCACCGTCCTGCCGGAGTGGCACCCCGCGCGGTGGGAAAGAGAGGAAAGAGGATGAAAAGTGAAAAACAACAATGCAGCATGACATACATATCAACAAGAGCGAGAGGAGCAGCGGAATAACAAATCTGCAGGGTTTATCTCTAATTGATAAATATGTGCCTTGCAGTCAAAGCTGCAGCACGAGCAGCACATTGCACGACCCCCGGATGCATGAATCTGCATGTTAACGGCTCGTATTAGGAGTGCGGTTTGAAGAATAGCGGCGCTCATGAACAGTAAAAGCAGCGTAGGAAGAGTCCAGGTGTGCCTCACGCATCACAGGTAGAGCAGCATGAACAGACGGCTCATAAACAGCGGATGTTGCAAAGCTCGTCCCACATTCAGATGTTTTGGACTTGGAACGGCTGAGTTCCAGACACATGAGATGTGTCTGTCCCAGTTCTAAATGCCTCCAACCAGACTGATCATTTTGCCTTTTGTAAACCATTAGGTGTGTGCTTCTGTCTATTTCTGTCTCCCTGTGTCGCTCATGCACAATCACAGTTTGTGCAACACCGAGGAGGCATGTCACGCTCCCTCAAGTACACGTGAACACACTTTTTTTCACAGTTATTTTGCACTTGGATACGTCTTTGTTTCCGCCGCCGCTTTTCTTCATCTCGTCCTTTTTTTCTTTTCTTTCCTTTTTTTTTTTTTTCAAATATTTTCGTTGCTTAAAAATGTTTTGACACGTTTGTTTTAACCCTTCGCGCTCCATCGCATTGCAGTGGCTTCCCCTCCTCTCCCACTTCTCCACGCTCTCCTCATCCTGGTCTACCCGGATACGGATACCCGGGAATAACATCCCCACTCCCTCCCGCCTCCTGCTTTACGTAACGCTTAAAGCCCTGCATATCCTCCCTGGCCATGGCAACAACCACATCTGGATCACACAGCCATCTAGACTGGCACCAAAGCACACGTGAAGCCCTCAAGACTCACCACAAAAGTCGTGTGCAGTGATAATCCTGTTTCCTATTGGGTGAAGCCCACTTTAGGGAGATCCTGCAAATGCATTGGTGCAGTGGGACTCCAGAGTCTGAAGTGGCTCCAAGACTTAAAGTTAGACTGGCGTTTTAGATCTCGCAGCTTCTGCTAGATCTCTGCCGAGCTCAGATTCATTATTCACACTTTCACATGCTCGTCTTGCCCCAAAGTTTGCTACGAGGATAGTTTTAATATAGCTTCGGAATTTCTCTTCTCCTCTCTCCTCCATCCCTCTCTCCTCCTCTCTATTCAGTGCATCTCTAGCTCCACGGTTTGCACTGCTTCTGTTCTCTGCAGCTACCTAGCTTCTACCCATTTATCTGCAGGCTAGTAGTGCCCCCAAATGGCCAAACTGATATATTACAAGAAGCTCCATACAGCGGATGGGGGGGGGTCTAGTTAGAGGTTTGTCTATACATTCATTTTCACACTCACTTCATACCTTTACAGTGTTGCAGGGGTCTACTGGAGACTATCTCCAGGACAAATACTGCAGAAGGGCAGGCTAGACACATACACACCATTTACTTGCACCTAGGTCCAATTTAGAGCATCCAATCGAGCTAAACATGCATGTTTTTGGACTGTGGGAGGACAAAACCCACGCAGAAAAAGGGGACATCATGCAAACTCCTCACAGAAAGGACCTCAGGCTGATTAGGATTCAAACTGTCTTGTTGTGCGGTTATAGATCTGACCACGAAATGCAGCAGCAAACAAACACTGTCCACCTCATTGCTCAACAACCATTTTGGAGACGTATGGTGAAAGCAAAACATTCCGGAAAACAAAGGATTATCCATTTACCTACCAAAAAACAAGCAGCTATTTCGGGTCTCCAGTCACCCTAAACATGCATGTTGTGGGGCCGTTGGAGAAAATCCATGCAGACATGGGGAGAACATGCAAACTCCACGCTGACAGGTCTGACCGGGTTTCACACTGGGGACCCCTTTGCCATGAGACGACAGCACCCGTCTGAAGTTTGTGCTCCATGAATTTCCTCCCCTGCTAATTATTCACTGTCGGGAACAGAGAGAGAGAGAGAGAGAGAGTCATGAATCTGCATATGTAGCCACAGACTGCAAAGTGTGTTCAGGCGATGATGAGATCCGTCCCCAGCGTTTGTTTCACTCGTGTCAGCACAGGACGATCCTCTCCTCACAACCCTAAACAAAACAGAAAAGCAGGGGTTTTTGGTCAAGCCTGAAGTGAAACCCACAATCAAGCTTTTATTTATTTATATACATATACACACATATCTATATAAGATCATTCATCCTTTGCTGCAGCTGCCTACAAGCCCTGCACAGACTGATTGGCTAACTTTGTTTCAGCGCGGTAGACGCCGGTGGTCAGAGGCAGAGGCTGGTGACCAACGGGCGACACAGGTACCTGGGCCCAACACAGCTGTTGCCATGGCAACTGCGAAGGACTGGTGCATCGAGTTATAATTGGACGGCGCGAACGGCGGGGCTGTGGGAGGGAAGAGACACGGAGCACAGGGGTGGAAGATGAATTAAGGGATGAGAGAGACGGGATGGCAGAGAGGAGGCGAAGGCGGCGCTCTCTGCCGGCGAAGGCAAAGGGGAGGAGGAGGAGGAGGAGGAGGAGGAAAAAGTTTCCCTGGCGAGGTCACGCGGCATTGGACGAACGTAATCGGGGAGGTAGAGGCGTGCTTAAGTACGCATCCACTGGAAGAGGCACGATGTCTGTGAGAGGAGACAGCCCATGAAAGCTGGTGAACACCTACACAGATACTGCACAGGCGGCAGGCAGAGGTAGCGGAGCTCAGCCGAAGGGGGAATTTCTCTTGCTCTGTTCTTTTTTTCTCACAGCCTGTCTCTTACTCATGCCTCCTATCTTTGTTACGTATGACTAAACTCTAAAACTCTGCGGCTCCTCACCTGCATCTCGTGTCTGCCTCCTCCTCTGCCTCCGACAGATTTTCTCATGATTTTTGTGCTTGATAGTTTCGTTTGTCGTACCTGGAGTGGCAGGGATATCCAGAATGCATTGAAACTGGAACAATTCGAATATTTAACACCATTCTTGTCTCTAGTTGTTCAAGGTCAAGTGTGTAGCAGATGCTTCGATTCAGGCCTTTATTCTGCTCGGAATATCAAACATTTCCTGGATGGCCAATGGACTGGTTCTTAATGATCAATCAAACCACTTTTATGGACACCAGTCACGTTCAACCATTCACTATTCAGCTACCTTACAGAGTCCAAGCAGGGCAGTTTGGGGTTCAGTGTGTTACCGGAGGATACCTCGATATGTTGATTGATAACATACAATTTGTTATCCTTTTCAAACTATATAGGCCGTACAAAGACAACCATCTGGGATCATTACACTCGCACTAAATACTTGTAACCTAATACTTTTAATCTATTATTTTAGCTGCTGAAACCTAAATATCCCCTGGGAATCAAACCCAGGACTTCCCACTGTGAGGTGACATTGTTAGCCACCAACTGATGAAATTATCACTTGGATTGTTGGGTGTTTGCATTTCTTTATTTGTCTGTATCATAAAAAGGGCCTCGGTCCCACTGCTAGCTCCAACCTAGGACCGTCTTACCAACCTCTCGTCCACCGTGAGACATATATATTCATGCACAAGTATATTTACCATCTTTTGTTACCCATCAGTTCAGCTCTTTTTCGCTGGGCTGAAGGAAAAACTCATTACTCTGCTTTGAATAATTGGTCAGATGTAGCTCATTACTGAGGGCTTGTAATGTTTACTCAGGGTTGTAACCACTGAGCAGCCACAGTAATCCCTCATCTCCACCCTGCCCTCTTTCACCCTCTTTTCCTTTCACTCACACAGCCAAGCTGTCCAACTCCCGGTGCTTTACACAATGTGTTTGCTGGACTGACTTGTTGAGAGCTCAGTGCAGTTGATAAGCCTTAATCTCTCACTCTCTCTTTCTTTCTCTGTCTCTCTCTCTCTACCTCACACACGCACATTCACTCTCTGTCTCTTCTTCTAATGCCTATTAGTCAAAGCCTTTCTGGAAACGCCTCGGCTTAAAAGAAGTTACAGACAGTCACGAGTCATCCCGTCTTTTTTACAAGACATGTTACCGATGCCAGCAATATGAGTAGGTAAAGGCCTGAGAGTGCTGAGCAGCAACTCAAAAGAGTTTTGTCGGTAGCCTTGTACAGTTTTAACAGATCTAAATTTAGATCTAATGTGTGTGCAGTGTTTTCATTCTAGAAGAAGTGAAGGGGTTAACTTTTTCTACTACTGAGGACAGTGGCTGCCAGTGGCCTATTTCACAACCTTATTGGTTGGTTCCCAGACTCCTGGTGAGCTGACTGGCTGCTAACCATAATTAAGTCCCTCCCAGTTTTTCATTTTTATAGATGAGTTAAGCTGAGCATGACCCCTTGACTCAAGCAGCCCAACGGGAAACCAGATCATGCATACGGGAAACTGTCCCCAGCCTGTTATACCCCTAAGAGTATAGATACCTGTAAATACTTTGCCTTTGTCTCCCCCATCTCTGGCCCCACATGCCCTCCCTATTTTCTATTTTCACAAGTTGTTTTCTCTCCACCCACACACCCACCCACCCACCACCTCCTCCATCCCTCCCTCCCTCCCTCTCCTGCTGAAACTGACTCTCAGTCTATTTTTACTCTCTTGGTCCTCTCCTCTCTCAGCCCTGTTCCACCCATTCTCCCTCTCTCTCGTTTAAACCACCCCTACTCTCCTGTTTTCAATTCTCTTTTTTTCCTCCCTCTCTTCCCCCCTGTCACCCTGAGTGTTGCATCAGAACATTTATGTTTCTGTCGAGAGGAGGCATATTTGCGTGTTGGAGAAATGGAAAAATGTTAAGTGATCAGAAAATTTACACGACCGGTCTCTCCATCTTTAACTGTGTTCCAAAACATACATAAGCACAATCTCAATTCAGTCTTTACCATTGCACGCCTACATTTAACTACTGTGAAAAAAACAGCTGCATAGAAAGCCTTAGTAGGCTTAATGGGTGTGGATATACTTCATCCTTCATTAACACCCATTTAACCAGACTGCAGAGCCCTAAAGCAGCGTGGAAAGTAAAGTATATGGCTCTCTAGCGCCTTCCTGCATGAGAATGGTCTACATGGGTATCTTAGATTCTTGGTCGAGCATTTGTAAGAAGGAGGGCTCTTGTTCAACTTCTGTTAAGCCATTGGTTGGCCTACATCTGAGTGTCGGCATTTGATTGGCTACTTACAGCATCAATCACGGTTTACTACGCATTATGGGCCAATGACAGAAGCCGAGGGTGGGCTCACTGAAAGAAAGACAAAATACACCTTTTGAAGACGTTATTTTATGGTTCAAAATGTTTAAAGACGGCGTATTGATGGTTGTTTACGTATGTGTGTTTTATTCATAAGATAGTTGCCGTTTTAGTGCCAAAAAGAGTCGTTGTTCGTAAAGCCGGTTGAAATTTGCATATGACTGGCATTCCAGCGCACACTCCGACCAATCAAGACCAGCGGCGGGTAGATGACGGTTAGCCGTCAGGACCAATAGGAGAGCGAGATTCGCCTGAAGGGGGCGGGACAAGGCTGGGCGAGGTTGACAGGACGAGGAGGGGAGGGGGGAACAGGAGGAGGTGGGGGGCCGAGCAGCCTAGTTTACAACAAGAGGAAGAGAGGGAGGGAAAGAGAAAGAAAGGGCCGAGAGACACGAAAAATAAGGGAGTAAACTCGTCCTGAGAGCGAGGAGAGGACTTTTCCGGACCAAAACAACACTCGCAACGCTGAGTGTTTCCCCCCTCCCGGAGTGGACGGTGTGCGCGGCCGATGTCGTCCGCGTCCCCGGAGCGGCTAGCTAACCTGCTGCAGACGGACCGAGCTGAGCAGCGGCTTTAACCTGCACCGTGGGCTCTTAAAGCACCTCCCGTCGGCTGCGGGTTCAGTATTCGGGCATCTTCGCTCGCTGCCTTGAAGAGGAGGTGGAGGAGAAAGAGGAATCCATCTCTGGAGCCCAGGAGTCCTCACCGTGGTGTTTTTTATATATATATATATATATTTATATATATATATATCGGTGTAGCTAACGCCAGGTCTGGTTCCAGGTGGGACAGGAGGGGTTAGATTTAAAGACTCTGCAAAGGCAAAACTAACAGACTTAATACGAGATATCCGTGTTATGTACCTCAAAACTGCGGGGTTGTAAAGCCACTGGGTGATGGATGAATGCACCAGATTTACATCTGCCCTATGCGTTGTAAACACGGATAAACTCCTTCCCTGGCGTATTTTGACGTGATTTTTTTAATGATATTTTGCAGGTGTTAACAAGCACCTCACGACAGGTGCATACAGTCCAAATCTGAGAGGAAGGTGTAATAACTTATTATTATGTGTAATGCACTTGTTGGGGGTTATTTTGGCAATGTGAATACGCCTTTGTAGCTGAGATATGAGAACAATTGCGTTTATTTTTGCGTATATTTGTGCGGCGGGTGCACGACCAGGGGCGTTCCCGAGAGGCTGGTTCAATTTGGAGTGCTGCACTGGTAGCAAGAGCCACCACAATTGTGCTTTATGATCACATTAGTATTACGGTTAGCTTTTAAAGCAAACAGTGCACTCTTGGATCAAACGTTGTCACGTCGCTGCTCCCAACTTCTAAGTAATACCTTAGCTTTTGATCGCCTTCCCAAATCCGCAGCAAAGCCTGGAGCTGTGTCTGTCGAGGGGAGGGGGTGTTATGTGCTTCTCTATGCCCGCCGAGCCCACCTGTCTGCGGTTGTATCGTGGCGTGGAGCGAGCTCTGGTATGGCCCGGGAAGACTGCGTAGTTCTCGGGCGGACGTTGTAATCGAGGCCGGGGATGCGCTGGAGGCCCTGTTAACCTCTTCGTGGCCGAGCTGCTGCTGTAATGTAAACAAACAGGGAGAGAGGGCATCGGGGGTAATTAGACCAAAGGAGGGGGAGGATCCTTGCCTTCGATCATCACCGTTGTCTCCGTGGGTCGTCTCCACACTGTTGCACTCACACCGATTTAACTCATGTTTATCGCAATTTTTCCTAATCGTACATTTTGTTCACCGATGTTTGGTTTATTAGATTGCGGCATTCTGCGATACGGAGAGATGGACTCTACTTGACACATTTCACCTTTTTTCACTCATTGGAACAAAAAAAGGATACCTCTTTATGTCATATTTACAAAACCTCGTTCAGTTTTCTCTCGACGATGCTTTTATCCTTGTGAATGATGCCTGCAACCTGTAGGGATGAGACGGATACCGACAACACTGAGCACTTGTCGTCATCTGTGAGCTTCCCAGCAACACCAGCCCCAGATTCTGGACTATGTGTGTTGTAGAAGACCTGTTTTGAAAAGGACGAGGCATTATTCTTTTTCTTTTTTTCTTGGGAGAAAAACGGCAAGGATTTCATCCAGTCATGTTCTCATCTGAGAATCCACAGTATCTCCGACAAGGATTGAGCATGTTTGGTCAGTCTGTGCTTCCTTACTGTTAATATGACAATAATAAACCTTTATTTTGTCCTGTCTTTCCACATACATCAGTATGTAACAACACTGAGGACACATATTTAGGATTTTGTTGTCTGAAACTTAAAGGGAGTTGCATCCTTATTTGGTATTTTTTTTAACAATGGTAATACAAATAAGACGGTGATTTAACATAATTTATGAGGATTCAGAGTGTACCAGCTACTGTTCTCCATCCAGAATGTTACTGAGAACAGAGAGTCCCTTTGTACATCTGCTGTTTGTTGGAGTGATTTAACCAGTTCAGGGACTGGAGGTGTGCAACTCTGGCTGTCCTGATACCCCGCTGTACATCTCAAAGATCTGATGTTGTTCTTATACTATGTGTTAGATATCCTCAGTAGGTAACTAGTGAGGAACTGCAAGGGAGCACTTATTGTTTATTTCCAGCCTCATCATTCAGATAATAAAAAAGATGCTCATACTCAAATGATTAGATTGCAGGAGGAATGCATAAGGGGTGGGAGTGTTGCATTGGGGTTTTCCCTAATAAGGGAATAGCATCTTGGTAAACTGAATGGAAGAAGGGCCCCGGTTCTTGTGAATGATGAAATAATAGATCATCAAAAGCTGCTTGTCGTAACCGATGCTCTGTTTCTCGCCAGTGTGGACCAATGTGGAGCCACGGTCAGTTCCAGTCTTCCCCTGGCATTCATTGGTCCCTTTCCTGGCACCCACCCAATCAGATGCTTCTTCTCAGCCAGGAGAGGGCCCGCACCCTGTCAACCACCCCCAGGCAGCCAGTCTGAAGACAGGTACAAGATACTGACCCGTAGAAAGCGTCTTCCCCACGGCTTTCCACGCCGTGGACTTTCAACACTGCATGTTGCTTACTAGCGGCTTGAACAAGTGCATCTTTGTTGTTCTTCCGCAGAATGTCAAGGGGTGGCAGCGCTGTCACAGGAGCCCGCCGAAGCACCTCCCACTGTAGAGAGAGGTCCCCTGTCCCAGCCTGCCCCCTCCTCTGATGAGCCGCCTCCAGAGAAGGAGAAAGGAGAAGCAGAGGGGAGAGACAGCGAGACGGAGAGCGACGTGGACGACCCGTGAGTTCATTTTCTTGTTTGTTTATTTTGTTGTTTTTTTTTTGAGAAAAGCCTGCGAGGTCGCGTTGCCACATACGGACACACACACACACACACACACAGCGCATATACTACCCTTTTTGTGTCCGTATACCAAAGTGGTTGGTCCAAGGCAGCCTTCGCAGTAGTCTCCTGTGCGGTACTGTGTACCCACACATACAGTAAGAGAGTGTGATATTTTCTGTATCCTCACGCTAATTTGGGCAGAAGAGCTCAATGCCAGAACAAAGCAGATGGGAACAAAAGCATTCCATCTCTGGGCTCTATCACTATATGAAAGGCAGTGGCCAGGCTGTCTGCCATTGAAATAGATGAGCTCCCTGCTGAAACTGCTGATGTACCTCGCGGGAGATGAACTACTTGTGCCTCCGTGTCTACATCTGATATCCTCGCAGCTCCAAGATAAATATTAGCGGTTATGGAGTAGTCACTTTAATTTCTTTAACATATTTGAGAGGATAGATCTCGAGTGCGAATTGTCCCTAATAATCAATAAAGATAAAAGACTCCGTTTTTTTTCCCTTTCTTTTCTGCTTTCAGGTTCCTCCCAGGTGTCGTCCCGGAGCAGCCCATCTCTACATCACCAGTGAAGAGGCGCACTCAGTCCCTCAGTGCGCTGCCCAAAGATGGCGACAAGAGCAGCCCGGGAAAGGTAACTCTCTACGACTGGAACAGCAAACCTCTCTGTTCATTTTCTCCATGACTCCACATGTTCCAAACTAGGGTCAGGTGAGGTCTCGAGGTCGTCACAACGCACAAGGAGCGGAGATGCTGTCTTCTCTCGTGACAGCAGATACAGATGTCTATTGTCTTATCTGATAGTTAACACTGCAAGCTACAGAGTCCATCCAGTGAGATGAGTGAATTACAGATAAACCTGTCAGAACAAGAAAGATAAACTGTGGCTATGACACAGTCAATAAGCATTACTACTACACATTATTAAGTCATAGTTACAACCTAATGAGCGTGTTGCGACATGTTAGTAAGGTGTGCTCTGACTTAATGATCTTGTTCGGTTGCAGTATGAAAGCATGGCAACAGTTAACTGATCTTGTTCCTATGTATTTTTATGTTGTGTTGCATGTTTGTTTTTTTCTAATAAATATTACTGGCTGGGCTCCATACAAAACCGTAGCCAGTGATGAGATGTTGTGGACTCTGTGGAAGAGTGCTGTGCTGTATGGCAGTGCCCGGGTGTCTTACATGAAGAACCAGAACTGAAGGAAGAATCACTTCAGAGCACATGTTGCTTGTTCCTTGGCTGCTCCTTGACCGAGTGTTAACAAAACCTTTTCTATCATGAGACACTGTGCGCTCTCTCCTCTGAAGAATGGGCTCCGGATTGAAAATGAATGGCTCCATTGAGGAAAATGTGCGATGTAATAACACGCCTTCATCTGTCTGGCAGAGGGAGAAGGACCACATCCGGCGACCGATGAATGCCTTCATGATTTTCAGCAAGCGCCATCGAGCTCTGGTGCACCAGCGCCACCCCAACCAGGACAACAGGACCGTCAGTAAGATCCTGGGGGAGTGGTGGTACGCTCTGGGGCCCAAGGAGAAACAGAAGTACCACGATTTGGCCTTCCAGGTACCCACACTCCACCTAAACGACGCCCGCAGTTTACCAGTCTGCTCCTTGTGCTGATGCTCTCCACGCCTCCTGCTCCCAGGTGAAGGAGGCCCACTTCAAGGCCCACCCGGACTGGAAATGGTGCAACAAAGACAGGAAGAAGTCCAGCTCCGAGGGCCGTGGGGTGCCAGGGGGCAAAGACATCAGAGAGAGGAGCATGTCCGAGTCCACTGGTTCGTTTCATTCTCACTTCATTCAGCACAACTTTTCCTCCATTCTTGTCTTCATCAACGGATGCAGCAATGAGCGTCTCCTTGTGACCCCTCCTCCTACAGAGCCCCATACCGTGGAGCTGAAGGGCGTGGGTCCGGGTCTGGTGGGTGTGTCTGAAAGGACGACGGGCGAGAGCCACGTGGGCCAGCTGACCCGGCCCCGGGCCTTCTCCCAGAGCGCCATGCACAGCCTGGAGCGGGGAGACAGGGGCAACACCCAGGCCCTGGCAGAGCTGGCACAGGTAGGTGCACGTAGGGGACGTACAGCTGAGGACCATCACTGGTCTCTGCTGGAGCAAAAGCTTGATGGGGAAGTCACTTCATTTTATCTGTTTGGTGTTCCCGTGTTAAAAAGACTATCTAGCACGCTTACATAAAATTGCACAACACCTGGCTTACACAACCGCCAACACACACACACACACACACACACACACACACACACAGACCTCCCAGCCGTTCTGCTATCTCGCCTCTGAAGCGCGCTCCCCTCCTCCAGATGTGCGGTGACGGCGGCGGGCAGTTCTCGGGCCACGGGCCGGCCCTGTCGCAGTCGCAGCGGGGCGTCAGCGAGGACATGACCAGCGACGAGGAGCGCATGGTGATCTGCGAGGAGGAGGGCGACGATGATGTCATCGGTGAGAACTCAGAGCCGCTCTCCGACCGCCCAAGCCAGAATGTGGCGAGCGGCGGCGGCGGGGCACGAGCGCGCCGCTTCCTGTGTCACTGACCCACTTTGTGAGTTTCCTGCGAGCGCACGGGCAAATCTCATTCAGCGGCACAACGAGATTAGCCATCGGAAGCCGCAGCGCCCTCAGGTCGCTCCGTCCCCGTGCGGTTTGTGAATGTGTCGGTGAAAATTTTCGTCATGCGCTCGCACTTAATCCCCCGCATTTCACCCGGGCTCATGACGGGGTTAATTCCTGGCAAACTACGGGGGGGTGGGGGTGGGGGTGGGGGGTGGACCGTTTCAGGCAGGAAGCACATTGAAAAGAGTTCCGAGTGTAGCTGTAGAGTGTGTGATCTTTGTGTTTGTCACAGAGGACCCGTATCCTAGCAGCTCCATAGACCTCAAGTGTAAGGAGCGGGTGACGGACAGCGACAGCGAGCACGGCTCCGGGGATGAGAGCGAACGCAAGGTGAGCTCCGGGGGGGTGGTCTCAGCGTAGCCCGTCCGCTCTGTAACGCCTGCCGTTCCTGAACACGCTCTCCTCTCTCCAGAGAGTCTTCGCCCCGGTCATCTGCTCCTCCTCCTCCTCCTCCTCCTCGCACCACACCCCCCACGGCAGGAGCGTGTCCCTGTCCTCCTACCCCAGCAGCAAGCGCTACGACGAGGGCCGAGCGGGCGGCGGGGGCTTCTCAGAGCACCGCAAGAAGGAGAGGGGAGAGGCGGAGGGCAAGGACACGTCACAGAGAGGAGAGGGAGGAGGAGGAGGAGGGGGAGGGCAGGCCTCCTCCCTCTCCCTCTCCTCCGGCCAGTCGGTCATCTCCACCTCCCCCGCTGGGGGGGCACTGTCTGCGCCCCCGCTGGGCCTGGGCGCCGTGCGGGGGGCCTCCACCGTGGTCACCAACGTGATGCGTCCGGTCATCAGCACGCCGCTCCCCATCGCCAGCAAGCCCCGAGACGCCGGCCCGCCGCCCGGCCCGCCGCCGCCCGACAGGAAGTCCCTGAGCGCCCAGCAGCCGCCACCGCAGCTCCTGATTGGCTCCGGCCCGGGGGGCGGGGCCGCAGCCTCCGGGGGTGGGTACTACTCCTCGTCGTCGCCCAGCCCCGTGGTGACTAACCTGGTGCTAGGCCAGCCCGCCGTGCAGCTCATCACCCCCTCCCCTCAGGCTCCGCCCCCCCAGCAGCAGCCGCTCCCCCCCGCCTCCGCCCCGCACAGCCAGACCAACGGGCCCCTCCCCCTGCCCCTGCTCCAGCCCCAGTTCCTCTCCTCGCCCTCCCTAGCGCCCCCCGGGGGTAAGGCGGTCACACAGGTCCAGTACATCCTGCCCACCCTGCCCGCCAGCACCCACCCCAAAAGCCCCCCCCAGCAGCTCAGCCAGCCAACCAGTATCTTCAACCTGCCCACAGCTCCCCCCGCACACGTGTCCCTGGCCAACGGGAAGCAGCAGGGCGGCAGTCCGCTGACGGGCTACACGTCCAGCTCGGCGGTGGGAGTCGTGAGTCCAGGAGCCCGAGGTGAGGGCGGGGGGACGGACGGGACCGCCCTGGGAGAGGCCCTGCAGAGCAGCCACTCACTCTCCGCTCTTCCTGTCCTCTCCCTCAGTGCAAACACAGTCTCCAGTGCTCCAGGGCAAAATGCTCGTTCCCATGGTACGGACGGCACCCGCCCCCGCCCAGCAGTTTCCCCTCGTGACTCCGCCTCTTCCTGTCCAGAACGGAGCTCAGACTGGAAGCAAGGTCAGCCAGGACGCCACCACAAACGTACACCCACTTACCACTTAATACCGAGTCCTGGGAGTCTGCTACTGTGTCAGACTCCACAGATTACTAGCTCTGGTTTCTGTGATGATTGCAGTGGTCACGAGAGCAGAACCCTGTGGCATCCACATGTCGACCGTACAGATTCCCTCTCTTGATGGGTCCTACTGTTCCTCTCTCTCCAGATCATCCAGATCGCCCCCATGCCCGTGGTGCAGCCCCAGCTGCCTCAGGGTGGCGCCGTGCACCCGGCCAGCCCCTTCCCAGTGACCGTGGGCACGGCGGCCGTGGTGGCCCCAGGGTCGGCCCCCTCCCAGGCCGTCCTGCTGCCGCCCGCCCCCACCAGGTACACTCACTCACTCCCTCCCTCCCTCACTCCCTCACTCCCTCCCTCTCTCACTCACTCCCTCCCTCACTCACTCACTCACTCACTCACTCAGAGTGGCATCCAGCAACACCTGGAGGGCCGCAGTAACTCCGGGCTGCATGTGTTTGCAGTCCCAACAGTGAGAAGTGAAAGGCTTCCCTCAGTGAGAGAGGGCTTAGAATGTTCCACCGCTCATACTCTCCATCCCTCAGATATACTCTCAGCTTCTTTTTCCTAAAAGTCACACTGGCATTTGGACTAATGAGGACCTCGCCGTGACATTTCAAACTTCTCTCTGACGGACTCGCTCTGAACCGAGCACACATCCTGTGTGTGTGTGTGTGTGTGTGTCCGTGTGTATGTGCGTATGTGTGTGTGTGTCTGTGTCTGTGTGTGTATGCCGACTTCTCGAGGTAGCCGCTCAGTTAATTTCAAAACAGAGGCATAATTCTGACTTTTAACATGCAAGAAAACCTTTTTAATAAAGCCTTTAGCCGGCGATATGATGCGCAGGCTCGCATAAGGTAGGAGGAGATGTTCTCTCAGCGTTGCAGGTGAGAGTATGTTCTGTCTCACGGAGCATTTCCTTTTCCCCTGCACCCTGGCAGAGTAACAGAATGAAAGGGGGAAACTGCCTGGTTAAATCCCATTGATCAGATTACAGCTCCAGTTGCCTTCCATTTTTGCAGCTCCTTTTATTGCGGCTGCTTATGGCTTTAAAATCCAGCTAAAATCCCTTAAATTACTGCACGCATGCAACATGATCATGTGTTGGGGAGCCAAAACTTTTGGTGTCGTATATATCCACAAAGTAGCAAAGGCAGCACGACTGCAAAATGACACATACGTACAACAGAGATGAATAATGCCTCATGACCGTGGTTCTCACACAGCATTCACAGCTCCTGTCTTAAGGAGGCTCAGCCGAGGCTCGGTGATCAAAGTCAGCCCATTTACAGGATTCTCATAATGCAAAGTATCACCCCTCATCTCCCAGACAGAAAAACAAATGCAGTCTCCACTGTTGCTCCGCAGCGGTGCCCGGGCGGTCCAGCGCCCCCCACACAGAGCCCCACAGCCGCTCCTTAACCAGATAGATGAGCCCAACAGGGCCACTTATCAGACGTCAGCCAGGGCCCCAATCTGATTATGTGCCAGTAAATCTTGACTCGGCTCTGACAGATATCCATTAATGAGCGTATGCCCGAATCACTCCTCCCCCTCCGAGTTAGCCCGGACCTCAGCCGTGGTTGCATTACCGTCACTCTCCTTCCACATTACAGCCCTGGCTGCACCAGCCTGCTGTTTACCAGCCCTGCACGCTTCCTCTACTACAGTCTCGTGTGTGTATCCTAGTATCTTAGCCCGCTCCCGGGACTTTCAGTGGATTCCAAATACCCCCCGAAAGTAGTATTCAACACGTCAGCGAAGAGAAGAGACAAATCCAGCCAAACGCGCTGAATAGGTGCAGAATAAAGCTTCAGAGCTGGATTTCCTTCTCTTCACACTAAAACGGTAGCGTCTGTCTTGTAGCAGAGTATTTTACTCCTTTTAGTTATTAAAAGCCAGCCACTCGTGGGACTCGTAGTGATTCGTAATAGCCCTAAAAGTAGCACACAGCGCTTCACCAAAGATAATTCCCCCTGCAACCAGCCTGGACTTGGATAAACTGAAGACGAGGAGTCACAGAAATTGTTTACTTACCCCCCCCCCCTCAAAAATAGGACGCAATTTGAGGCGAGTGTGTGTACGCTCCTGATAATTTGCGCCCTTTAGGAAAAATGACAAAAAGCTTCATTCAGCCGTTCCAGACCAACACAAGATTGCTTTTCCAAATTGACCAGTGACTGGGACGGTGTTATTGTCCATATTAAAACATATATATATATATATATATATATACATATATATAAGTATATATGTGTATGTATATAAATACATATAAGTGAAGCTTTTTGTCTGTTTCACAGGTGTTGCAGTCTGTAATAAAGAGTCTTGTTCTTTTTGTTCTTTTCGTTTCCTATCGTGGATCAGAGCAGCTCCAGTTCCATCCCGGCACCTGTGTCATAACCCAGATACTGCTTCTTACCACACAGATTGACTGATTTCTGCTCTTTTTTTTCCCGGAGCACCACGAGCAGACAAAGCCAGGGAAAACCAAAAAAAACAAAAAGACCCAAAACTCCAGCAGGGGTGCAGCGAGAGCGGTGCAGCTCTATTCTGGATGTGTTAGTCATGCTGCTGGTGGCCCAAGTTGCCTCTGCCTGCCTCCCCCACACTACCTCTCAGCTTCTAGCACGCACACACACACGCACGCACACACACACGCACACACACACACACACGCGCAGACCGAGCACTAGTCATCCAGCGCTGCTCACTCCGATGTACGCTCACCCAGTGACCCTCACTGCAGCACTTCTTTTTTTGTCTTCCTCTTTCCTTCTCATCACGTCTCTGTTCCCTTTTATTCCTGCTCCGGCTCGTTGTTGTACGCCGACACCTCCTGCCACCTCTCTCTCTCTCTCTCTCTCTCTCTCTCTCTCTCTCTCTCTCTCTCTCTCTCTCTCTCTCTCTCTCTCTCTCTCTCTCTCTCTCTCTCTCTCTCTCCCTCCCCCTCCCTGGAAATGAAACGGCAAAACCATCATCATTGTTGTCCACGTGCCATTCATTTCCTGCCTCTGCTGACCCCCCCCCCTCCCCCTCCAGGATCACCTATGTGCAGTCCACCCCGGGCGTCCCGTCCACGCTGCCTGTGGTCTCGGCCACCACGGGCTCCTCCACCACCCAGCAGGCTCTGCCCGTGGCCGGGTCTGCGTACGTGCCGTCACAGCTCACCACGCTGGGCTTCACCGCCATCGCCCCCCCCGGGCAGACGCTGGTCCAGCCGCTGATCGCAGGTCAGTGGAGCCAGCACACACACACACACCCCCAGACGCCGTCACGCTCACATCTGTCCGCCTGGACCGGGACGCTCAGTGGCTAGCCTGTGCCGCCCGTGCCGCCAGCTCATTTGCATATTGACCTTTTAAAATAATAGAATATTTTGGAGAGCCGCTTTAGCTCGGTGGCCTCGAATGACAGGACGACAAAATGTCCCCGAAGGCTCCGGATTCAGTTCCCGGCCCGTGCGTCACCGTCTCCCTCCCGTCTTGCCGTCTGCAGGAAAAGGCCAGGGCACGGGCCGGAACAGAGCCAGAGATCTGTCTGTTCTCAGAGCCACTCGTTAGTGCAGTCTGTCGACCCCCAGCACAGAGGCGGCTTCAACACAACATGTTTGGGACTAAGTTCAGCTGGGCCTCTCGCCCGCACCCAGGTTGGACTCCTGTGCTGTGCTGGGTGTCATCGCTTCATCTCTCTCCCCCTCTCCGGTCTGTCCCGTCTGAAAGAGAAGGCCCAAAAAGCCTCAAAAACAACGACTGCGTTAGCTAGAACACATGAGTACAGGTTTTGTGTTTGCCAGCGTTGGGAGGACGTTGGGTGGCTGTGTGTCCAGCCTGTCATGCCCGTCCTCCTGTCTCCTCCCTGCAGGCCAGCCCCCGCTCCTCGCCCCGGCTCAGTCTCCATCGCCCTCCACCTCGGCCCCCGCCTCGGGCGGCCAGATAGTCACCGCCATCTACCCGCCCTCGCCCGCCGTCACCATGGCGACGGGGGTGGTCTCCATGACAGCCGTGCCCCCCAGCGTGGTCTACTCGGTGTCCAGCCCCTCCAGCGCCTCCCCGCACATCCTGTCCAAGCACACCGCCCCCACCACCACCACCTCCCCCTCCGCCTCCTCCTCCTCCAGCATCAGCAGCCACCCACACCCTCCGCTCCACGCAGACAGGCAGGCTGACAGACAGGCCGACAGGCAGGCCGACAGGCAGGCCGACAGGCAGGCCGAGCTGCTCCTGGCCGACAGGCAGCCGCAGACCTCCGGCAGTGGCAGCTCGGTGGCGCCCCCCAGTGGCTCAGCCGTGTCCGTGAGGCCCTGCAGTCCTCCCCTGCAGATCCAGAGCACAGGTACTGTTCACACTCAGCCACCAGGGAAAACTCCCATACCTACTGCCTGGCTTTATAGTCCCGGACAACACAGAAAATGAGAAGATCTGTATGTGCAAATTGGTCAGTTTCACTGGGCATGTGAGAGGTTATGACACAGATCAGTTATGTTGCATCATCTGAGTCAGACTTCAGGAAGAGGAATGTCTTTTGGAGTCCTGGAGATTGATTTGGAGAACCCTGTCTATCCTTAGAGAAGAGTTTGTTGCTGGGCATCCTGAATGTGGAGTGTGGAGTGTTGAGATGAAAAGACATAATCCAGTTGAATCAGATTTTAGGTGACAACAGCTGAAATACAGGGTTGAATTTTGTTCCCTGTTCTATTGTTTAACTTTTTCAATCTGTCTTCCAGGCAGTACGCCAGGCACCCCCAAACTGAGCCAGCTCCCAGTCAGGACCCCTCAGAAGGTGAAGGCCACCGTGGCCAACATCCCCGTGGGCAACTACGAAGGAGGAGGGAGAGGAAAGGAGAGGGACCGGGAGAAGGAGCGAGAGAGGGAGCGGGAGAGGGAGAGGGAGCGCGAGAAGGAGCGGGAGGCTGCAGCCGCCGCCAGTCATTTCTCCTTTGATCCCGAGTCTCCGTCCACGCAGCCTGCCGAGGAGGCGCAGGGCTCGGACAGGGCCCCCGAGGGCCCCGGAGCCCCCGACTCCTCTGACGCACGCAGCAGCAGAGACAGCACAAGCACCAAAGAGGTGAGGAGAGAGAGGGAGGAGAGAGAGGGAGGAGAGAGAGGGAGGAGCTGCCAGTGCATGTAGGCCAGCTCCATTAACCTGTCCATGCGTTCTGCTTATTATCATAGAAGACAATAAACTAGTATTCCCCTTTAAAGAGCTGAGATCAAAGAAGGATCATTCTGTCTGAGGTTTTACCTGGAAGCTGTCAGAACAGCCGCCCTGCACTCCACTGACACCCACTGACCTATTTTGATATCTCCAGTGCTGTCTATGCATTTTTAACCTCAGCTGTTTATTCATATTTCATGTATGTACGTTGTAATGTAACTGAGACCTGATGTTTCTGTTCCATTCTGTATACAGTTACAAGCAGAGCCTACCTGATACCAGCGCTCCATAGCTTCTATCTATCTATCTAGCGCTATAAACATGACAGCCGCTCTAAGTCTCTCTGCCCTCTGTGCCCAGGCTGGATGGAAGGAGTCCCTCCCCTCCTCTCCTCTCCCCCCTCCTCCGTCAGCCACCGAGCCCGCCCTGCCCCCCCCCCAGACCGACAAAGACGGCCCGGCGCCCAAAAAGGTCAAGGCCCGCCCCCCGCCACTCAAGAAGACGTTCGACTCCGTGGACAAGTGAGTTGACACTTCTGCGACCCACGCCCCCCCCCACCCAGCTGGGGGAGTTCTGGATGGAGCTCTGGATGGAGCTCTGATGGAGCTCTGATGGAGTTTTAGATGGAGCTCTGGATGGAGCTCTGGATGGAGCTCTGGGTGGGGCTCTGGATGGAGCTCTGGACGGAGCTCTGATGGAGTTTTAGATGTAGCTCTGGATGGAGCTCTGGTGGAGCTCTAGATGGAGCTCTGATGGGGCTCTGGATGGAGCTCTGATGGGGCTCTGGATGGAGCTCTGGTGGAGCTCTAGATGGAGCTCTGATGGGGCTCTGGATGGAGCTCTGGATGGAGCTCTGGATGGAGCTCTAGATGGAGCCCTGATGGAGCTCTGGATGGGCGGTGTGTTTATACTGGATTGTGTGTGTGTGTGTGCGTTGGTCTGGCAGGGTGCTGTCCGAGGTCTACTTCGAGGAGCGCTTCGCCGAGCTGCCAGAGTTCCGGCCTGAGGAGGTGCTGCCCTCGCCCACCCTGCAGAGCCTGGCCACGTCGCCCCGGGCCATCCTGGGCAGCTACCGCCGCAAGAGGAAGAACTCCACAGGTCCGAGCCGCACCCCCCGGACGCTCCTCTTCCTCATCTGTTTAGGCAGACACGTGGGAACAGAAATGAGCGTCTCCTCCTCCTCCTCCCTCTAGATCTGGACTCGGCCACTGATGACCAGGTCTCCCCCAAGAGGAAGAGTCGGCGGCGCTCCAGCTGCAGCTCGGAGCCCAACACGCCTAAAAGCGCCGCCAAGTGTGAGGGAGACATCTTCACCTTCGACAGAGCAGGTGAGGCAGAGCAGCTAGACCACACACACACACACACACACACACACACCTAGGGACATGTGTAGAGCGTCCAACATGTTTTCAGACTGTGGGAGGATCACAGGCGCAGGGAGAACATGTTGGCTCCACTCAGAAAGGTTCTCACTGGAACCAGGGATCTTCTCCCTGTGAGGCAGACCAAGTCCCTGCTATCCTATCGTATGGGGTCAGATGATCCTAAACTCAGATTAGGTCACAGAAATAACCTCCACCCGTCACCTTCTGCTCCACCAAGCAGCCAGATGCTCGGCAGATCATTCTGTTAGGGTCGCAAAATAGTATCTGAGGCTCCTCTGATGAAACCACTGTCCCGTAGCTTCTACGTTAGCACAAGAGAACAAGGACTCACCTACTCCCTCCCTCCTCCCTTCCCTCCCTCCTCCCTCCTTCCTTCCCTACCTCCTCCCTCCCTCCTCCCTTCCCTCCTCCCTCCCTCCTTCCTTCCCTCCCTCCTCCCTCCTCCCTCCTCCCTCCAGCCACAGACGGAGAGGACATCCTGACAGATCTGGAGTTCGATAAGGTGCCGTACTCCTCGCTGCGTCGGACGCTGGACCAGAGGCGAGCGCTGGTCATGCAGCTGTTCCAGGAGCAGGGCTTCTTCCCATCAGGTAACACACACACACAATAACACGCACACACACACACAGTGCCTCTCCACTGGTTCACTCTCCTCCATCTCGTCCCTGGTCTCCAGCTCAGGCCACCGCAGCCTTCCAGACCCGCTACTCCGACATCTTCCCCACCAAGGTGTGTCTGCAGCTGAAGATCCGGGAGGTGCGGCAGAAGATCATGCAGACGGCGGCGCCCTCCGACGGCCCGGCCCTGGGCCTGTCGGACGTGGCCGGCTCGCTCCCGGGGCCCTCGGGGGCCCATCCGGGAGAGGGCTCCGGGAGGGGGTGCGGGGACCTGCAGGACGAGGACGAGGAACAAGGGGCGGAGGCCAGTCCGGAGGATCCCAGAGATTCCCAGGACTCTTCCAGATGAGGGATGCTGACCCAGCTTCCAGTGACCAATCAGTGACTGATGATGTCACACCCTTTCCAAACACCCTCCCACACACTTTCACACATCCTTTAATTTAACACACACACACACACACACACACACACACCCCTCCGGTCTTTTCTTTTACTCCCCAGCAGTCGACCTGTGTGAGTGAGACGTTTGTATGCGATGTAGTAAAAAAACAAAAACAACATGGACATGTGAAAGACAAGTGGCACAAGAACTATCTCACACGCACACACACACAAAGAGACTCTTGAATCCCACACTTGAATTAGCACTCTGTATTAACCACCTTGGAGGGAGCTCCCATTATGCCAGTGAACGAAGGACCATTGTGCGCAGCCTCGAAGAAGAAACGAGAGGTTCTCGCCTCAGACCGAGAAACCTTCTTAACAAGCCGGTCTGAGAAAAGTTTTCAAAAAACGAGGACTTCACATGTTTTGATATTTGTTTTTAAAATAGGCTAAGAGGAACAAAAAGCTGTGTGTGAACTTCAAAAAGAAAAAAAATGTAAAAATGTTGTAAGCTCGTTTTTCTGCCGACAATCTGGGGGCTGGGCCCTCAACAGCCGGAAACTTCAAACGGAAAGAGAGAGAGAGAGTTACTCTGGACCAGGACCGACCGCCTGCTCCACTCTCACTTGGTATCGACTCTTTGGGGGGGGGGGGGGGGGGGGGGTCTACCAGGACCTGAACTGACTGACTGACTGAAACTCAAAAAGTGGACTTTTTATTTCTTTTTTTGGCAGTGCCATCATTCCTACAATCTTCCTGTCTGGCCAAGTCCTCCCTGACCCCCCCACCCCCACCCCCACCCCTCCCCAGACTGAGCCCCCCCCCCCCCCCCCCAAGCACACGCCTGTAGGAAGGAGCCGAGCATTCCTGTGCCTCTCATTCGCCAGCCATGAAGGAAGGAGGCGGGTCACAGTCAGCGGGCACATCCTGCGCTCTCCAGTCGGAGAGGAACACGGGCCCACCGGGCCTCCACCCTCTATTGCCAAGCAGTTTTATGAACTTTTTTTTATGATTATTATTATTATTATTATTATTTGAAAAGAAATTTGATTTGTATTTAACGTCGTCATACTCGGTTTGTTGTTGTACTCCTCCTATGGTTCTGATTATTACTCCTCATATCATTGCAGTGGAACCCATTTCATTTCTACCGGCTCGTTTTGGTTTCTTGTACTCGTTTTGTTGGGTTTTTTTTATAAATGCTCTGTCAGGAGGCAGGTGAGACGCTGCTCCACACCTGCACAGCTTCCTCATAGTCTTCCCTTGGCTGGCCTCTCACCTCAGCAAGGACCTGCGCAGCGGCTAGTTTTACTCCTGGAGACCACGGGCTTCAAGCGTTTTCCGTTCTCCAGACGGTGATGATCTTGTTTTCAGACGGCCCCGTGTTGCCTCTCTGCCCCCCCCCCCCTCGCCAAGTTTGGTTCTGTGTGTACATCTCTTCCTTTTCCCCTCCCTCCTTCCTCCCTTTGTCACTTTATCGCTCTCTCTCTCCTTCAACAAGCTGGAGAGAAACCCCCACCAGGAGGGGGGGGGGGGGGCGAGGGGAGGGTGATGAATCGTAGAGAGCTGGTAGGATTTAATACTGGTTGTGTCTTTGTGCAAGACTTGATTGTGTTGTAAATAATTACTGTAGAGTCAATAGACTCGTTATATTATTGATAAGGAAAAATCTGTCATCCGACATAAGTTGACTTTTAAAGACACCCATTACCGACAGTAAAACACACAAAACGAGACAAAAAAAAAAAGAACAATAAATATGGCTATTAATGTTTTTTGTGTTTACGCTCCTTGTTTCGCTGTTCCGGTATACAAGACAGGACTTTATATGAATAATTTAAGTTTGTAACTGTATCTTTCAGTATGCAAATGACAATAGGTGTTCCATTAAAGTGATCTTATCGCTGAACATGTGGGAAAATGGGTTTTCCTTGTCAGGCCCTAGAATGCAGCAGCAGCTCATGGAAATCAGTTCACAGGATCCTAGCCACTGGATATTTCATCATCTTGAAAAAACATTTATTGATCTCATATTTACATCCGCAATACATTAACGGCACCAACGGACAGAGGAAAATACACGTCGATCTTCATACAAACAAAAAAAAAGAAAGCATGGCGGTGAAGTCCTACATTTGGCAACAGTAGAGGGGGTTTTCCCGAGGACGCGTCCTCAGAGCAGCTGCAGCCCGTCCACGGCCAGGTTGCTCTCCATGGCCGTGTGGTAGATCTCCAGCGCCTGCTCCAGAGGCAGCGCCTCGCCCTCATTGGTGGAAATGATGGCGATGGTCTCTCCAAACTCGTTGCACATGATGGTGGGAGTGCCCTGAGCCTGGGGGGAGAGAGGAGAGAGAGAAGAGGAGAGCTTTACTCACAGCCCGGGTTTGAACATCATCTCAGACTGATCGGAGGTTGAAGAAGCAGGATTTAGGGCCCGTCCACACAGACATGGACGATCTTTGTCTTGTTTGCTTTTATAATGAAAACACGGCATCATTTCCAGGAGTGTCTGCATGAGTCAAGGCGCCTGTAGTACATATGCCAGGCCTGTGGGGGGCGCTGTGACACCATTATACTAAAACCAGAGCATGCTTGTATACCCAGCTACTGTATACCGCCGTTGCTGTTTTGTGTCCAGCTGCGGTTGCTAGGGTTACCGTTACAGAGGTGGGGCTATGACATCATCACTTCAAACACAAAAAAACATCCATCTTGGGGGTGGGGGGTGGTCCTCGAGTACACTGGAGCAGCGTTTTCAGATTTTCCCACTCTGGGACCTGGTTTGAATCGAGTTCATGCTCGCTTCATTCTCGTGTGTCACTTCACAGAGTTTTGCAACCCCCGAGTTTTGAGTGATAGCGCATCCAACCTGAAACGTTTGAGCCGGGATCAGAGGAGGGATTAGAGTGTGAGGCACTCCCACACCTAGACACTGGCTCAAACTGTTTCACAGGTGGGAGCTGCCATGTTTAAACCAGGTATTTTACGACACATTCTGTCAGATTTGTCAGGTTTTTTTTCTTGCAATATCCAAACGCATGTTGCATGTTCTCCGTGTGTGCGAGGCTTTTCTCCAGGTACTCCAGGCTTCTTTCCACAGTCCAAACACATGCATTAAGCTCTACTGGACACTACAGATGGTCCCTAGGAGTGAATGAGAGAGTGAATGAGACGTATTCCTGGCCTCCGCCCTCTGGAACCTGGAGACAGGCTCCCCCAGTGGGCATAAGGCGGGTGAGATAATGGATGGATGAACGATGGTTGTGCAACACTTTCCCTCTCTCTCCCCTCAGTGTTTAGAGCTGAGGTGAATGCGACGCATTCTCACCTGCTGCAGATCTGCAGCGTCAATCTGGATGAGCTGAGGCTGCCCATTGGCCAGCTCCACCCCGGAGGCGTCCACCAGCGTCACCGTGGAGCCCTCCTCCAGGGCCGTCTCCATGGCAACCGGGCCGGCCCCGCCCCCGGCCTCCACGCCGGCCCCGGCCCCGGCCCCGGCCCCGGCCCCGGCCCCGGCCCCGGCCGCCGCGGCCTGGTCCAGCTTCTGGTCCCGGGCGTGGATCTTCTTGTGGTTCCTCAGGTTGGAGAAGGTCTTGAAGGCCTTGCCGCAGTGCGGGCAGGCGTGCGGGCGCTCGCCGGTGTGCGTGCGGCGGTGCTCGGCCAGGTGCATGCTCTGCACGAAGCCCTTGCCGCACAGCTCGCAGCAGAAGGGCCGCTCGCCCGAGTGCGTGCGCAGGTGCTCGCGCAGGTGCGTGCTCTGGCGGAAGCGCTTGCCGCACTCGGTGCAGGGGTAGGGCCGCTCGTCGGTGTGGACGCGCTGGTGCAGGGCCACGCCCGACGACGACACGAACAGCTTGTTGCAGACGGGGCAGGGGTGGGCCCTGGAGCGCGGCCGGCCGGGGCCCGGGCCCGAGCCGCCGTGGCTCAGCTTGTGCAGCCGCAGGTTGGCGGCGGAGTTCAGCCTCTTCCCGCAGACGTTGCACTCCAGGCTCCTCCGGCCGTCCGGCTCGGCCGCGGCGGAGGAGGAGGAGGAGGAGGAAGGCTCCGGGCCGGGCCCGTCCTCCGGGCCCCGCTCGTCCCCCTCCACCAGGTGCTGCTGCAGGCGGTGGCGCTCCAGCTGCCTGCGGCTGAGGAAGCCGGCGGGGCAGTGGGGGCAGGGCACGGGCGGCGGGGAGCCGGGGTGCTGGCTGAAGCGGTGGGCGGCCAGCTTGGCGGGCCAGCGGAAGGAGGCGGGGCAGTCGGGGCAGCGCAGCAGCCGGGCGGCGCTGTGCAGCAGGCTGTGCTGCCGCAGGTTGGACGACTGGGAGAAGGCGCGCTGGCACACGTCGCAGCGGTACGGCCGCAGCCCCGAGTGCACCAGGCTGTGCCGCATCATGTTGGCCAGGGACGAGAAGGTCTTGCCGCACTCGGAGCACTGGAAGGGCCGCTCGCCCGTGTGCACGCGGATGTGGTTGTGGACGTGGATCAGCTTCTTGAAGGACTTGCCGCAGTGGCCGCAGACGAAGCGCCGCTCCGACGAGTGCGTCTTGCGGCGGTGGTGCGCCAGCAGCGGCTTGGACGGGAAGCTCTTGGAGCACCAGCGGCACAGGAAGGAGCCGCGGTCCGCGGAGGAGGAGGAGGAGGAGGCCGCGGCGCCGCCCTCCGGCCCGGGGGGGGCGGCGGCTCCGCCGGGGCCCGGGGCCTGCGCGGCCTGGGCTGCAGCCTCCGCCTGGCTGTTGGGACAATCTGTTGTTGTGTTGCCTTCAAGTGTGGCAGTCACCTCCGAGCTGGCGTGCTCCTCCCCCGGCCGGGGCGCTGCGTCTCCGTTGGTGTGCTCCTGAGAACTTTGCACCCGGGACTCTCCCATTGTCTCCATCTCGTCCTCGGTGAGCGGGGCCATCAGGCTGCTCCTGGCCTCCTCGCTGAGAGGATTCCTCCGCTCTCTGGCCCTCTGCAGGATGGCCAGAGCCGACACGGACGCTCTCTGGGGAGCCGGGACCTGGACAAGAGGGTGCGTGTGTAAACATCACATTCGCTTCAAGCTATGGAGATGGACCAACAACACACCAATCTACCAGTATAACTGACTGACGCTGCAACTGGGGTCTATGGGGTCTCTCTCTCTGTCTCTCTGGCTCTCTCTCTCTGTCTGTCTCTCTGCCTCTCTCTCTCTCTCTCTGTCTGTCTCTCCGTCTCTCTCTCTCTCTGTCTGTCTCTCCGTCTCTCTCTCTCTCTCTCTCTCTCTCTCTCTCTCTCTCCCTCTCTCTCTCCTGAGGACTGCCAGCCTGTCCTACCATGGCGAGGGGGCTGGGCGTGCTGGGGGCCTCTCTGTTGAGGTGGCTTCTTCGGTGGTAGAGGTACTTGGTCATGTTGGTGAAGGTCTTGCTGCAGAACTGGCACCTGTGGAGCGGGTCCGCCGTGTGGGTTTTCCTGCACAGAGGAGGAGGAACATCTAGACTCCCCGACATCTAGACTCATCTCATATCTCAGACTCCCCGGGGGCTGCGGCCCGGCCTACCTGTGCATGATGAGCGTCATCTCGGTGGTGAAGCTGTTGCCGCAGTCCACGCACAGGTAGCGCGCCACGCCCGAGTGCGTGCGCATGTGCGTCTGCAGCGAGGCCACCTTCTTGAAGACCTTGCCGCACTCGGGGCACTCGTGCGTGCCCAGCTCGTGGACGCGCTTGTGCGCCGCCAGCCGGTTGACGGAGGTGAAGGTGCGGCTGCAGATGTCGCACTGCTGCGGCTTGGCCCACAGGCCCATCTTCTTCTCCACCGCCCGGATGCGCCCCTCGTCCGGCCGCTCGCCGCCCTCGTCCCGCGCCCGCGCCTCCTCCAGGCCGCTCATGACGCCCGGCTCGCCGCTCTCCTTGTCCTGGCACAGGAAGTGCTCGCCCTGGTGCTGCAGGAAGTCCTCCGGGGTGTTGAAGAGCAGCGAGCACTCGGAGCACTCGTACGGGTGGATGACCACCACCTGCACAGTCACATTCAGACAGTGAGAGGAGGAAGACTCCATGACTTCATCTTCTCTAGGCTGGACTCATGTAGGAGTGTCTTCTAGAGCCTTAAAAGCTGATCAATAGTCTGAATAACAACTGATACTTCACCTGTGACCTTTAGGTTACCAATAGACACTAAAGCACTGAACCAAGCCTCCCAACCAACTATTGCATGACTGCTGAAATAGTGGCCAGGTGTCAGCTAGTGGACCACTTCACTCTGTTCCCTCTGCCCTGGCTTCCAGTTTCCCTGAGAGTAGACTTAAAACCCTCCTGATGCTTTACAAACCACTGAATGCTTCAGGACTAAAATCTAAAAACACATTCCTGACCGTCTACTCGAGTCATCCCGATCCCTCAGATCACATGGTCCTCTGAATAAACATGGCAGGGTCGCATGTAGCTTCTATTGCGATTGTAATGCATTCCATCATCCAGCCTTTCACTTTTTCCTCTTCCTGCTTTGGATGAATGACGTGTGTCTCGCTGTACAGCACCCTGGGTCACCTCTCCTTCAGCTGAAGCCCTCACCTCTGCCTGTGGCTGCTGCTGGCTGGCCTGGCCTGCGGGGGCCAGCCTCAGCTCCAGCCTCTGGCCTCCGTTCTCCAGGACGCCCAGCTTGGCCAGGGGGCCGCGGCTCAGGGCGGGCCGCAGCGGGGCCAGCTTGGAGCGGCGCTGGGGGGCGGCGGCGGCTGCGCTGGAGCCGTCGGCCATGGCCTGGGCGGTGAGGATCTGCAGGTGCATGGTGGCAGAGCCGGGGGCCGGGGTCACCGGGGGCAGCAGGGCGGCCCGGGACGCTGCCGACGACCTGGACGCCGGCTGCCGCCTCTTCTGCTGATGCTGCTGCTGCTGCTGCTGCTGGGCCAGGACCTGGAGCGCACGCACACACACACACACACACACACACACACACACACACACACACACACACACACACACACACACACACACACACAGTGAAACCCCTAAACCTGGAAGCAGTGACAGTCTGGAGAGAGAGCACAACCACACTGCAGACCTCAGATCAGCTGGGAATCCACTCCAAAGAATAAATCAAACCAAAAGCAGAGTTTATTAAAACGTTGAAGCCTAATTGAAGCCTCTCTGTCTTGTCACATCCGTCCCTCTGTCAGGACGTGGTCCCGGCCTCTCGTACCTGTGCCAGGATCTCTCCAGCCTGCTGCTCACTCAGCAAGTAGTTCTGCACGTTGTTCAGTGGAGTCACGGTGCCGTCGGCCTGGAGCACGTACTCCTGTTGCACAGGGTAGAGAACAGACACGCTGAGCTGCAGCTCTATGTCTAGGTTCTGAAGCTGCAGACCAGATGTCTGCTGTTTGCCTGCAATATCTGTTCAGTTTAGTAAGTTCTAGATTTAAAGCTGCAGGAAAACAATCCGTGTTGGTCTACAGGAGCCAGATCAGAGTCTCAGCGATGACGATCGTCAGATCCTCAACTAAATAAACACAACAGATATGATCATGAGGAATCCTCCACAGGAGGAGGACAAGTCTCACCACCATCCTCGGATCTTTTTTCATCTGCTTTATTCTGAATTTGCAGAGAAACGTCGAAAAAAACCCCTAGTGCCTCTTAAATATGAGCCGGGAGGAAGATCATCAGTATCAGCAGTCTTCAGCAGTTTCATCATCAGCCTTGAGATATGACCCCCTACTACTGAGCGCCAGCTATTTTGTCTGGCAGTAAAAAGTCTGGTAGTTTATATCACTGTAACATACGCATTAAATGTAGTGTGTCAGTATTTATAGAGCAAGGATGTGAGTAAATGAAAGCCTTCCAGGCCTGAGCTCAAAGGTTTTACAGTGAGTGGGGTTAGCCATGTGTCTTACTACGGTCTCAGCGCTGCTGTGCGTGCTGCTCCTGGTGTGTGTGCGCCGGTGCTCCAGCCACCTATCAGGGGAGTCGAACAGCGCCAGACAGTCCAGACACTGGTACTGGACGGGTCCCGAGCCCTGAGCCTCTGACCCGCTCACCTCCGTCTCCAGGACCTGACACAGCTCTGAGGAGGACAACAACAACAACAACAACAACAGTCAGAGAGAGATGGAGGTGAATCGTCCATGCTAGGAACCCCTGACCTCACACACTCACAGTCCACACGCTCTGCTGACTCACCGTGGACTGAATCAATGAAGAACGTAAAAACATGTCAAGAACTCAGCTGCACACCTCCTCGATCCCTTTCACCTTAGATCCAAATCTCCACATGCTCCCAGTCAATTCAGCTCAAAGAACGTTACTTGTCCCCAGGGAGCAATTCAATGCACAATGAGTGAGAATAAACCAAGGCTGTAAAGATACTGACACCATATACCCAAGGTGACAATCTGCATCGGCTACTCCTGTATGTACAGCAACATGAACCTGATGTGAAGGAAACAGCTGGAGAGCAGATACAGCCTCTGAACGTGCTGCAGTGTTTACCTATGGTTACACATTGAGAGGTAAATTGGATGATGACGAGCGTAAGGAGTAGAGTGAAGGACTGAATCTTTTCTTCACTGACCTCGGCCCTTGAACACCACCTGCTGCACCACACTGATAACTGCAGGGAATAAAACCCTAAGGACTCAGCTCCTCAACTTCTTGCCATCTCCTCAAAGTGACCTCTTCTAGGGGAATGTCCGCTCGCCTCCTGCCTGTTTGAGTCCAGACCAACCAAAGAAGGCCCAACTAGCCAGCACTACGCCCCAGCATCGAGCTCGTGGCTCCACACATTCAGCTGAAGTCACTTCCTCTTGCCCACAGAGTGTTTGATGGGTCTACTCTCATTAGCTTAAATGCTGTTGGAGGGAGCTCTGGAGGACGTAACTCTTCAGAGAGCATCTCCTCTCCTCACTTTAAGACTGCCCTCATTCTTCCTTCTTCTGCTGCGGTCTACTATAACCCAGTGCACATTTTAGTCTGCACTTTGCACTGGTATATACACTGCGGCACACTCTACCCCTGATCTGAAGGATGTAGAGCAGTATTTATGTTATGCTCGGTTCCTACTGTGATGTAGCTGAATGTTTTTCTCCTCCAAACAAGTCGCTTTGGTTAAACTTGTCTAGTAGATGACTGGATGTAACTATCTTGGCCTGCGTGGTTACCTTGCTGCTCCACCTCCATCCCGGCTTCCCTCATGTGCATCTCCTGGTGCAGCAGCAGCTCGTCTGGGTTCACCAGCAGAGCTCCACACTCCAGACACTGGTACTGCTGGCTCTGGCCCAGCTCGGCCCCGCTCTGGATGGTCACGGCCTCCGCCGCCTCCCCATCTTCTCCTCCTTCTCCCTCCACCTCCGGGCCGGTGTGGATCTGCTGGTGGATCAGCACCTCCTCCAGAGTGTTGAAGAGCAGATGGCACTCGCTGCACATGTACTGGTGCTCCACGTACACGCCCTCCCCCTCCTCCTGCTGCAGCAGCAGCTCAGCCATGATGCCACCGCTCTGTGTGTGTGTGTGTGTCTTGCCCTATGCAGATTCTCAGTGGATAGTGTTTAGTGTGTGTGTGTGTGTATGTGTGTGTGTGTGTGTCACGACGGCCTCATCTGGCCCAGTGGGGGAAGAGGACACCTGTGGGAAACAAAAATATACATAAGTTAAAACGCCTCTTTCAAAGTAGTTGTCAAAATGAAGTTAGAAAAGCACATCTTTCTGACAGGCTGAAATAAACAGCGAATTATCAGACGAGAGGAATGCAAAGAACATCGGATCAATCTATGAGTCATTCCAAAGCAATAAGAAAATAAAAAAAATGAATTGTTCAATTGGGACAATGCTTAGCAAAGTGTACATTATTACATTATATTAATGACATGTAATAACCCATTCAAGACTTCAGCAAAAAACTCCCTCTTCCACTCATCTGAAGAACCCACATCCCCATTCAGCAGCCTTCAAGTCCAGCATCTACACATCAGTGGTCATATGTGCACATCGTCATTCATAGCGCCTGCTGGATTTTTATTGTTGCCTCTACTTCTGGTTTAGATTTGACCTTTCCTATTATTATTACCTATTCATTACTGATTGCTTGCGACCGGGATCTCAGTCACCAATTTGATTCCATTTTCATCTCATGTAGGTGCAGGCTGAAATGACACTAAAAACCTGACTTTCCTGATGGGGACCTCCCCAAGAGATCAATAAAGCTATTCAAAAAACATTAAACCTAATTGCCACTATTAAAACCAGATACAGACTGACCCATTATAACGTGGTACATCACATCTATATTACGCCACAGCAATAACATAAATACAGAGATATCCAAGCTGTGCTTTAGACACTGCACTCTGGCATGATTTTGCAGATGCCATGACAAAACTTTTCGGACTGTATCTTCCACCGGATTCTCACATTTATCTGTTGTCTGACGCAACAACTATTGGAACTATTGGAACACAATTAAGCGTAGCCTAAAAGTTTCTAGCAATGACAGGAAGTGCATAGAAGTGCAGGAAGTCTGACTCCCAAATACATATGTCAAGATATATTTCGAAAATAGCTGCTACAGCGAGCTATACATGTTCAGAAATGCACTTTTGTACAGCTTTGGCAGCCTTATGCTAACACCATCAATACTGAGTATTGTTTGTCTTGCATCTCTTTTTATGTTATCTTTACTGATTGTGGGTGGGTGGATTAGGGAAGAGGTTTTGAGCTATGCTTTTATAAGTTCACGCATATCTTGAAATTGAGGATAAAGACAGCCGTTTATCCATCTGTCTAACTTTGCATGTAATGTACGTTTGAGAATAGCAGCAGAAGCAGCAGTGGCATTATTTAAATTTCTACTCAGAGTGAATTATAAAGTAGCTATATTTCTTCACGCAATGCAAAAAAGGCTATTTCTGGTCATGAATTGGAACGAAACAAAGCCCTTATGATGCTGTTATCAGTGATACAGACCCATCATTACCACACGTGAACATAAACACAGCTTACAGCCGTTAGCGGGTGGAGGCCCCCGCAACAAAAGCGCCACTAAACTGACAGCATGACGCTAATTATTGCCTTATTTTACCCACAAGTGCGACAGAAGTCATTGTTTACTGCGTGCCATGGCATATGGAGAGCTGTTGGCGGCGCTCCCTCCGGCACGGTAGACCTGTTTCACCGGGGTTTCCTGACAGCCGCTGCCCGGTTCGCCGGGCGGGTCGTCAGGCGGCGCTACCCACTTCTCCCCGCAGCTCTCCGGCTGCCTCGGCGGGCCCTTCTCTCTCCTTACCTTACCGCTGCTACTCTCGTCGGGACGAGCCCCTGGGGTAGTCCTCAGCCTCGGTTCAGCCGCACATACGAGGCATCCGTTAGTCCCCCGGCCGTCGTGTTGGGAGTGGCGGTTAAAAAACCCGAACCCGACCCGAGGAGATTACGTTAGGAAGCGTGTAGAGCAGCGTTTGTCCGCAGTTCGCCTCCATTCTTGTGATTCGAGGCTCCGCCCAATGCGGTAGCGTGGATGTTTCAGAGCCTGTGACTGGACGGGCCGCCTGTCAATCACAAAACCGGCCGTTACTAGAATTGTAGTCTTTTATCGACTGATGAAACTACATTTTTGTTCTTCTAACTCTAACGTTTCAAACGTATTTGATTCAAATTTTGACTGTTTTGTTTTGAGTTTAACAGTTTGTAGCTACTTCTTGTTAGGCAATTCTTTAAACAGTACGTTTATTTAATATAATCAAATACATTTTGCATAAAGCAAATCCATTATAGCTGAAAAACTAAGTTGTATACTGTAACTAGTAAATCTGATTCTAATTCAACCTATAATTCGTACTTTTATTAATATGTCCACATGTTCCTTAGCCACACCCACACAAAATCCAAGCTGTAAAAGGGCAGTAAACCTGATTCTGAGTCTTAATTTTTAGCTGATACAATGTGCCTATAAAGGTGTCTTTATATAACAATATTTTACTTAAGGTAATTGTGTACTGTAACCAAAGGGTCTCATCTTGTCCTCAGTCAGGGTCTGGGTCAGGGTCACTGGAGCAGCAATTTTAGGCCACCCAGGCACTAGGATTTGTTGGAGGTCAATGTGCAAGGAACAGCACTTTCATCTATGTGTAAAGTTACTGAGTGTGCATATACATTAATAAAATAGCAACATTTGTTTTTTAACTTGATATGAGATTGGTATCTAAAAGTAGTAGAAGTAATGTCATTACATTAATATTACTTGCCAATGTGTATGCTCCATGGAAATATCTACAGTCTTTCTTTGATCGTCATTATGTGTCTCTGTTGTGTCTTTTCACTGTTTTCATCAATTTGTTGATTTGGAGGCAAGCAAGAAAGACACAGTTAGGTACACAAAATACACAAAATAAGGTTTAAGTAAGGAAAGGTGTGGCAGGTTCTATGTAAAGTGTAAGGGAAAAAACAATTTGCACCTCAGAAGTACTCATCCATATATGTAGGATATTCAGAATGTGTTCACATTGTTGCATTGAGTATTATACAGTGTGATCGAGAATAAAGTTGACTTATTACTCAAAAGTACTTTCCCACACAGTTACATTATTCATCGGGCCATCAAGGCAATTCGGCAATGTTCACCGTGTCAGTGTTGAAATAAGTCAGCTCTCAGCTTAACTTCAGACAGGACATGAAAGTAAACCCTAGGTTTTGTGTGTTTTATAATAAGTTTCTTTCCTCTACAAAAGCCTTTAAAATGACACAGATATGTAAATCCTGAAACTGCATGAAAATTTTATTGAATTTTATTGAAATCCGATCAGCAAAGAGAAAAAAGCCCTTGCCGCTTTAATTTACTTTCACTTTCACTTCAATTCTTTTTCCAGAATTTCAGAATTTCAGAATTTTTCCAACAAAACATAAATAAAAACTTCAGACAACTCATTAGAATTCACTCAATGTCCCAGAACCCCTTGCGCGCCTTACGTCGTCGTGCGTCAGCTGCCCCAGTCCCCCCCCCCCCCCCCCACCATCACCGTTGTACAGAGGAAGAAAGGGGGAGACGGGCAGCCTGAACAGAACGCTGTAAGTCTGCTCTTTATTTCTATTCACTTTTGAAACACACACAGTCACAACGTTTCACCCTGTTTCGGCCTGGCTTCCTCAATAACGCTGCCTAACCTTGCCCCCGGGTTTTAGTTCACACAAATATGAGCGGCAGCGGGCGGCCCAGGGCCAGCTCATTCGCTGAGCCTCCCGGAGCTCCCGGATCCGCTGCAGCCGGCGCCGGATCAGCAGTCGCCGGCGGAAGCTCGACAGGAAAGACCGGGGCTTCACAAGCCAGTGGAAGCAGCTCAACGAGCTTTGGGAACCTGAAACTGCCAAGTAAGTATTAGATTTCACATCCTCCACCACAGGCCATGGATCTTACTTGTTATTTTAAAAACTTTGGGTTTTATTTGAAGATTTACAGCGGGGTGTATTTTAATGTCGATCATTGTCGCGGAGCTAACGTTAGCCGAAGCTAACGGTGCGGCTAACGGCTAACTGTGTTTTTCATTATGGAAGCAGAGCGATCAAGGGCTTTTATCGCACAGCTAACGCTATCGTTAGCGAGCCGGGACCCAAGCTGTTCGTATTTCGACGGCAAAATTAGGTGATGCCACTTCTTTATTCGGTAACATTACCTAACCACTGTCGTTATATTGTGACCAAAATAGCAGCACCGGAGTCAGCCCAGGCGGTAATATATTTGTCATTAATATCAAATGTGGAAGCTAGTCTGTTAGCTAATGTTAGCTAAGAGGTAGATGGAAATGATCTTGTCTTTAGTTTTAGGCGTCGTCCTCGGTCGCGTCTGATCTCGATTTTGAAAAATGCCCTCACTAAACGTTAGGGTAGTGTGCTAGCATGACAAAACGAGACACGTTTTGCACAAAATTATATTAAAAAAGTCATGTAGTTCCACGTTCTCGTAAACTAGTCATCTGTGTAACTATGCTTGGGAGTAACTCCCACGGCGGTTTTGAATCCAACTTAGATCATCTATCACAAGCTAAAGAGTAATGCTAATGAAAGATTAAGCCCCTGCAGATGTGTCTGTACACGTTTGGTGGCAGAAGATATCAGAATCAAATAGCATAGAATCATACATAGTCAAACCTAGCCATTGACTGTCATGTCTGCCATCTAGGTTTAAGGGAGTGTTCGAAACACCTTTTACTATTTAGACCATCCGTCATGGGCCCATTTTGCGCCTTAGTGATGTTACAAGGGTCTGCTGAAGCCTGTCTCCAGTGCACATAGGGCTGAGGCAGGGTATTCACCCCAGACAGATCATCAGTCCACTGTACAGCCTTTTCATTCTCATACTCACACACTGGAGCATTTTTGAGTCTCCAGACAGCCTTAATGTGCATGTTTTCTGGACTGGAACAGGAATACCCAGAGAAGACCTACTCGTATTGGCTACTGTACTGGAAACGCTGGTTTGCAGATAGAAACGTCTCGGCTATTTTGTTGTTGTGATGACAAGTGCTTGTGAAGTGCTCAGGGGTCATGCAGCGATGGAGCAGACCTGACCTGAAGTGCTGGACAGAGCTTTGCAGAAAAACACAAATTTTAAAACTGAAGAAAATCGGACCCACGGCTCATCTGTCAGAACAGCAAGGAAAAACCTAGCCTCTGTTGCCGGATAGAAGATAGTACTCAGTTCCTTATAAGAACAGGTGAAAGCTGACTTGAGTTGTGTCGTGTAGTGAAAATTAGCGCATACAGCTTATCAGCAGATTTCCATCTGGTGATTAAAGTCAGTCACATTCATTGCTCTCAAACGTAACCTGGCCTGGTTAAGGGAACATCTCCGTCTCGATCATTGTGCTCTGTGAAAGCATTGTCCTCGTGTCGGAAGTTATTGGACCCTGCACTAACCACAAACAAACACGTCCTGGGCTGTTTTGCACCCTCTGAAAACATCCCTACTCTTCACCCAAGCGTACTGGACGATTCGCATGCTCAGTACTATGTTCAAATGGAAAAAGGCTCAAAAAGCCCGGGTCCTGGTTTTTGATTTGGTTTCAGAAAAGACAAGTTTACAAAACTGATGCTTCTATCCTCCACTTATTGCTGTGCTGTAGTCTGACTTGATCAGTGGTTTTAGTGCGGCAATTGAGAAGTATTAACAACCCAGATTGAGTCTATTTGTTGACTCGGTCACCTCACTGAGAGCAGAACTTTCCTGAATCCTCTCTGAGGGATGAGTTAAATTTCCATCAATCTACACTTCTATCAAGAAGGAAGGTGAGGAGCTGAGCATGACTTAAAGAGGTTAAAACAGACACATTCTAGACATTTCAGGCCGATAAAGCATTTTTTGGCCAACCTAACACTGATCACAGACTTGGAGATATTACATCTTAGATCGTTTAAAATGTACCTAAAACAGGAGATTTCACCACTAGACATTGTTTTCTCTTATAAAAGCAACAATTTGCAAAATGCAGATTAGACTGAGTTTACAGTACAGCGTTTACTCTGTTTATATAAAATATAGTCAACAAGTTACACCAGAAATCTGAAAAAACAAACAAATCCGAGCAGGCCTCTGCAGCCAGCATGCATTCAAGGACAGAACTCAATGCGTGGTACTAAGGGAGCATTTGCACATCTAAGAAGCCGCATCTTTCCATTTTCTGTGATATACAAGCAGCTGCCTTACTTTGGCTGTCTCACTGCTATGCGTTAATATGATCCATTCTACTACTACAAGCCACACTTAAAATCTGAGCCGTTTCATTGGTATAACGGACCGGGATATAAGTGTATGAAAAGCCGTGCCGGAGCAGCACCTGCTACCCTTATCTGCACCAAAATCTATTTTCTTCCGGGCTTCAAATCCTGAATAAGTATGATTAAGAGTATGGCGAAACGAGACGAGTGAGAGATGCACTGCCGCTGCTGATCCAGTGGTACCACTGACCTTATTAAGTGGATTGGGTCTCAGTACTTAGTGCCAGAGTAATTGCAGCAAGCTCTGGCCCCAGACGATCCCAGTGAAGTCGGCGCAGGTTGACGTATAGATCTGAATCGGAGGGGAGAGGAAGAGGCGCGGTATTGCATCAGCACTTGGCATCAGCTGATGCGCCCGGTTTCAAGTATTTGAATGGGAAATCTTGCACTGTAACGGTGCCACCCTGAGAGTGTGCGGTTTTAAATGAGAGCAAATTGCAGAGTTGTAAGCGATACCAGACCGGGAGAATCGAGGGCGTTTGACTGTGGAGTCTGCACTTTATCTCACTGTCTACGTCAGTGGTCTTCTCAAGCCCACTTCCAGTCCCAAAAGCATGCATGTTTAGGTCGACTGAGTCTAACCTGCCTGTAGGCTTTGATGGCGTGAATGGTGTGTGTCTGTGTGTGGGGTGTACTCCCTACCTTTGCCCAGTGCGAGCATCAACAGACCCAGGGTGCAAAGTGTGTAAAACCGAAAGAGGAAAAAAGTCTCAAAATGTAAAAACTTGGGAGCGTGAATCAGTTGTTAAGCTTTCTCATCTAAATTTCACACCAACGGTTATTTGCAATACATATCATGCCCCGAGTATTGTGGGATCTCACAAGTAGTGTTGGACCGATCAAACGAGAACACACTCACGATACAGTATCGGGCTGCTGTGATGGTCACAAGGCTGCTGGTGACCAAACGTACTACTTGTAGTTTTATCACAATCATTTCCTCAAGTTAAGTGCGCTTGAGTTTTCCCTTTAAAAAAAAGAGAGCCCCCAAGCTAATTGCTTGTGAGCGTGGGTATGACGAATGGCCACTCCACTCATCCTTTTCCTCTTACTCATCAGCCTTTCACTGACGTATCAGAAAGCGGCGTCGGGACAGGTGGGCCGAGTGCTCATTTTTTCCCATTCATTATTTAAAGCACTATCATGCCACAGCTGCTCCATATTTAATGTGCTTCCCTGCGACTGACTTGTTTAAGAAACAGCGCTAAAATCATGCTGTTAGCAAACACTGAGGAACAATGTATTGTCTAGCTAAAAAAAAATACAGGAATGTGGAGGACCCGATGTGAGGAATATTTCTCGCTGACCCGAGGGTAGAGATCAGATCTAGGCCAATCATGTGGCTCTGCTATCAGCTGCTTTTTACCGGCAACCTTGAGGTGGTGGGGGGGTGGCGAGGCGGCTTTTAAGCTCGACTCATTAATGCTGTTTTCTTTTCTGGTAAGAAATCGTCTTTGTTTTTCATCAGTTTATAGAGAAACACACAAGCGTGACTCCATTTTGAGACGGAGAGACCTACTTGGGATCAGGAGGGGTCCTGTTGAGACAGGCGAAATGAGCAAGCCCAGGAAATGGTAGCACTTCTGGGTGTGCTACTGTCCACGCAATTTTATCACAGGCTCTGACAAGCCTGTTGGCAATGGGCCTCCCTCTCCTCTGCTCTCCTCCTCTCTCCTCTCTGCCGCTCTTCCTCCCCTTCCCCGTGTCACTGCTTCAGGTCCCCATTTGTCAAACCAGTCTCGACCCAAACACGTGCACGGACCTAAAAACTCCGAGCTGCGGCTTGACCCTAACGAGAACTGTCAGTGACTGTTGGATCCTCATCATCTCACGTCGCTCGATTTCCACAAGGTCAAACACGAGCGAGACAGTGACACCGTGCTCCGTCTCTCCTGTTCAAAATCAGCCCTCGATCCGAGTGCCGTACAAGTCTCTCTGTGGCCAGGCATAATGTGACCGGGATTTAGTTGTACCATATTCCTGTTTCTGGGGCCACTTAAATAGCAAAGCATCTTAGTTTTGACTGTTCCATTTCACTGGATCAAGCTTAGTTTTGGATTACGCAAGTGAATTTGAGTCCGAGAAGCAGGAAAAGTTGTACACAGGCTGACATGATGGTTTTGTTTATGCGATTCCAACTAGTTAGAGCAAGACTGATGAGTTAGACCGAATCAAACTGCATCGAGCGAAAAATCTATGTGAATCTGAAGGGTCTGTGGACTGTAATCTGTCCAGGTCATTGTCAGGTCACCAGGTCATCCCAGGAGCTGTAGCAGCAGCTGAGAGCTTCTTGTTGATTCCACTATAGGACGAGTCATAGGCAGGGGAATAAGGGAAACAGATGAATGCATTTGTTGATTGAAGTCTGTGCTCAAGTGGAGATCAATGAAGATGTGATAGAGATGACGTGATGTGATAGTGATAGAAGTCTCTGGTGATTGGCTGCTAGTCTGTAGTAAACCGGGGGCCTGATGCTGGTTTTACCCAGGGAAGCTGCAGGGAAGTACTGTGGGAAACATCAGGAGCTCGCTATGAGTTGGTGGAATTGTCTGGGGAGCCCCCGCACGGGCCAGAAGCTTTTAGAGGAGGGAAGAGACGCCTTCTGACACATCTAAACATCTTTTTATCCATGAAAAATAATTGTCTTTTAACCAGATGTTAAGTTTTGTTTCAGTATATTTCAGATCCTTCCGACCTCAGATGTACAGCGCAGAGGCAGCGCTGTAATGTGGCGTTTTGACACAGTCATTTCCTCCTCGGATGCTCCCATGACGAGGCGTCTCTGTGCTCTCACCCACAGGAGACAGCGGCAAAGTGACGACGGTGGTAGCCACGCCCGGCCAGGGCCCGGATCGCCCACAGGAAGTGTCCTATACAGACATAAAGGTTATCGGAAATGGCTCCTTCGGCGTGGTGTACCAGGCTCGCCTCATCGACAGCCAGGAGATGGTGGCTATTAAGAAAGTCCTCCAAGACAAGAGATTTAAGGTACGAGACAGCCGGGCTTCTCTCTCCCTGAGCAAGGAGAAAAAAATCACTTGCTTCCTTTGTGATTAGAACTCAATGTTCCTCATTGTCTTAAATCAAGGACTAGTGCCAGTTTGTGACTGTGTGGTGTGTGTGTGTTTTTCTTAACCTTTTCCTCTTTGCTTTTCTTCCCTTTTAGAATAGGGAGCTGCAAATAATGAGGAAACTGGACCACTGCAACATTGTGAGGCTACGTTACTTCTTCTACTCCAGTGGAGAGAAGGTGCGTGTATGTGCGGCGGCTTGACGTTGGGTCAGGTTTCCAGATGAAGCGCTCTGCCTCCACACCCAGCCTCTTTAATGAGCGCATGCATCGATGATGATTCACCGGCATAGTTTCGACAAGTTCATATCGGCCTCGATGGTACAGGTTTTTAGGGATCCGAGCATGGCTGCAGAATTCCTCTGATCATTATTGTGCTGTTTTTTGCCCCTCAAAAGCACACTGATACAGCTCAACCTTCACATATCTCTGCAAATCTAGCAGAACAGTCCACGCTCAATACCCCCATAGATCATTAATTGGTAGAAATTGGGATATATATATTGGAATTAGTAGTCCTACATTAGTAGTCCTATATTGCATTTAGCCAACGAGGCTGTCCGTCCTCCCCTGTTTGAATCAGCTGTTTGGACTATGTACTGAAGCAATATTTACTGTGGTGGGTTAATCACATGTGTGTCACCCATAATGTAACGCATCCTGAAGTCATTAGAGAATCAGAAAAGCTAGCGAATGACTGCAAACTGTAATTATTGTAGCCTTAATTATGCACCATGTCAACATATTGGCTCGCTGGCTGCGTTCATGATTTATTTATTCATACAGCTATAGTTACGGCTCCTTTGTAACAACGCCTCTCCCTCTCCTCGGCTGCAGAAAGATGAGGTGTATCTGAACCTGGTGCTGGACTACGTCCCTGAGACGGTGTACAGGGTGGCTCGGCACTTCAACAAGGCCAAGACCACCATCCCTATCATCTACGTTAAGGTGGGTCAGACACAACAGGCCGGCTCGCACACAGCAGAGCTCCAGGCGCCACACACACACACACACCCGCACACGCACACACCCTCACCCCCCTTAATTGCTTTCTCAAGGCCACGAAAGGCACAAGAAAGGTTAATTCAGATCAGTCAGTCAGGGAATACACGCGTACTGCACGTCTGGAAGCATCCGGAGTGAGGAAGAGGAGTCGTCTCGGCTCCGAAGGCTGAGAATGGAAATTGAGTTCACGCTCCGTGTGCTGTGGGGAGATGTCTGAGTGTCATCCTGACTTCTGTAGACACAGATGTTCTTGGAAGCCTAAACTTCATTTTGAGGCACTTTCTGTCAGCAACATCCATGTGGGTGAATGTCGACCTGTGATCCTGATGCAGTTGACTCGTTTAGCCAGGTATTAGTCCATGCCACCTTCAGATGTTCTCATTTAGCAGACACCCGTCACTGAAGAGACTTTGATGGGAGAGGAAACGTAGACCGGAGTGCAACAGGAAGTCATTTTAGTTTATAGGTCATAGGAGGAGGTGAAGCCCAGGGCCGGCATTTAATTTGGCTGTAATTTAGTTTTGTAGGGATGAACTGAGTTGTGCTCAATATTAATTACGTCTTTATTAAAAGCTATCAATTGTATGGGTTTATTAGCTGCCACTAGTAAGATTAAATGGCGATTAAAACCGAGCCACGGGCATCGTAACAACCTTCTTATGATGTTCTTAAACCGACACTTCAACTGTTTTTTTACAGTATTTTTTAAAAATGACTGACATTAACTTGATACAAATGGGAAATAATCTCTTAACATTTTGGGGGATTCCTGTCTTGATATTTGCTGAAGTTATTTAGTAATTTTATTGGTAAAAATGCTTTTATTTTGGCACGGTCGACATGAGTTGTGCCTCCAAAATAAAAGCAACCTACACTCACCTAAATGCATGTGCATGTGGTTGCTAGCCCTCCATTGGCTCTGCAGGGCTAGACGTGGCCAGGTCTGCTGAAAGCACCAGTTAAACGCAGTTAGCAGAGCGAGACCAGGAAGAAAGGCAGCTTGTCTGTCAAATTCTAGGCCGGCTGAGATTCGCACATCGCATATGTCCTCCCAGTCTTTTCACTCCGGCTCCATCTGTTTCTGAGGCCTTTATGTGTAAATAAATTGAGCGGGATTGGAGTGAAGGCTGTACAGTAGGCCTGGATAAACTCCCGAGCGCGCTCCTCTTCTGTTTTTCCACAGGCGGCTCTCTGTTTAAGGATTATGAAAGCAGAAAGGGGAAAGATGGTCCCATGGGAATTAATCTGTTTGCAATACACTTGTTTCCCTGTCTAAAAGGGTGCTCGTTTTTAGGGAGCGCGTTGGTCCGTGTGTGTGTGTGTGTGTAACAGCTGAGAGGACATTATAGCTGTCTCATGGCCCATTTCCCTACCTCAGCTTGCTGCTCCCCCGTGGCTCTCAGACGCATACTGATTCCTCTCCCTCTCCCTGCTCTCATCCCTCCATCCTCCAGCGACACACTTCTATCACAGCATGTCAGGGGTCTCCTCCTCCTCCTCAGTCCCTCTGGGTCTTGTAGGGTTCTGTTTTTTTTTTTACCCACATCTTTCATTGTTTCCCTCTACCTCCTCCCTCCCTCCCTCCCTCCCTCCCTCTCCCTGCCCCCCCTCCATCATCTCTCATCCCTCAGTCATCTCTCCTGCAATCACTGTGTAATCTGTGGCCAGCCCGGCTGTCGCTGCATGCTGGGGGTAATAATGGCGATAATGGTGATGATGACGGCGATTCGTCTTATTAAGACGCTTAGCGTCTGCGTGGCGCAGACACATTAACCGTGCGAGCGGTTTGTACTCCAGAGTGACGTGGTGGACCCGGGCAGATGTCAAACAGGAAGACGCTTACACGTCCTCTGGGAGAAGGACCCACACACAGACACACGCACACACAGACACTTGTGTGCGGGTTGTATTGTAAGAGCACGGCTCTGCGGGCTGCAGCAGACACCACACAGCTGCTTCTCCCAGCACACACCTACACAGCTCCGCCAGCAACGAAATTAGACCAGAATTGACTACACAGACACAGATTGGGATGATTGCACTGTGTTGTGACACGCTGCCTCAAAGAGCCAGATGAAGCTTTTTTGTTTTTGTTTTTTTTTGTTTTTTAAGGTTAATTGGAACTTTGATCCTGAACGCTTTGGCTTCTGATCCCTCGCAGGCCTTTATCTGCCACCCCCGCTGCGACAGTACGGCATCATTAATTCATTAATTCATTACATCGCTTTCCCCGCGTCACATCTGACGGGCCGGCACAGCGGGTCTCCAGTCGGCACCAACCTGCATGTTTTAGCAGCGTGGGATTATACCTGAGGACATGCGACATCTAGAAAGACCCGTAGAAAACGAGGCGGCGGTGTCTAGCAGAGGTGCGGTCAGAGACGTCCTGCGTCTGCAGGGTGCTGCATGCGGCAGGGCTACAACAATGGCCGCTGATTGCGGGAGGCTGCTCCAGCCTCTCTGGCGACTGTCCGTCATCAGCATCAGCCTCCTAGTAAAGCTGTCATTACCTCCAGCTACACTGGGGAGCAGATGCACTCTTTGTGAGTTATTATACATGTGGACTGAGGCTCCTAAGCAGACATGTGAACATGAAAAAGACATGACATCTGTGTCCTCAAGTGCCCCTTTATTTTTTTTTTCCTTCTCAAAATATCTGCATTTTTTTGTTTCCAAGTTGTTTAAGTCTGCTGGGCATCTTGCCACCCCTCTCTGCCCCCCCATCCTCCTCCCCGCAGGTGTACATGTACCAGCTGTTCCGCAGTCTGGCTTATATCCATTCCCAGGGCGTGTGTCACAGAGACATCAAGCCCCAGAACCTTCTGGTGGACCCGGAGACGGCCATCCTCAAACTCTGCGACTTTGGCAGGTCAGTAGCAGACGCGGCCCCGGGACCCGTCTTGTCTGTTGTCCTCTCCGTTGTTGTGACCGAGCTGCCTCTCCATCCATCCAGCCAGTCGTCTCAGTCTCCCTCTGTTTGATCTGTCGTGTCCTGCCACCGATCCAACGCAAACACAGAAACCAATCTAATCTGCAACGCTCCTCCTGAACCCTCTCTCTCTCTCTCTCTCTCTCTCCTCGTCGCCTCCGCCCTGTTCTTTCTAGTGCAAAGCAGCTAGTCCGGGGGGAGCCCAACGTGTCCTATATCTGCTCACGGTACTACCGTGCCCCAGAGCTCATCTTTGGTGCCACCGACTACACATCCAACATCGACATCTGGTCAGCCGGCTGCGTGCTGGCCGAGCTGCTGCTGGGCCAGCCCATCTTCCCCGGGGACAGCGGCGTGGACCAGCTAGTAGAGATCATCAAGGTACAAAAGCTCCAGCCCTCCAGATGAGCAGCCTGCAGAGGGGAAATGACTCGGTCTGCTGGAGCAGGAGATGTGAAAGAGCTGTTCCCTCCACCTTTTCATTAGTATTAGTCCAGGTGTTTCAGTTAAGGATTAGATTAACTCTTGGTCTGTCCTGTATACCGGTAGTCAGTAGATAGCCTTGTTCTAGAACGTTTAAGATGCTTTTATTTATTGGAATGGCAGCAGCGACGCCTCAAGTCGCCACATTGTTATTAAAGCTGCATTGCAATTAGCAGCTCCTCTGGTTTTACTAATTATAGTTGTGTGCTTGACTAAAATGAACGTTTTTGTCTACTTCGACTGACATTTCTCCCAAAAGTGACAAGTGGTCAAAATAAGAAAAAAGCTGCATTGTATTCATTTTTTAACAGAATACTATCATTTTAACTTGAAGAGTTCAGAAATCAACATTGATGGATGTTTCATTGAACTTTTCTTGCCACACATGTAGAGATGTTGACTTATGATAAATGTGGCCCTAGAACACCCTGGTCTGTCCTCAAAGCTGTGACTTAATGGTGTAAGCATGTGCTACCTGAGCACATGTTGACGGCCGGGCTGCTCGGTGTAGTTGGAAGTGTGCAGGGCAGGTGAACGCTGCTCGTGCGGGGTTAATATTAACCCTTCACTGCTGTTTGTCAGGTTCTGGGGACACCAACGAGGGAGCAGATCCGGGAGATGAACCCAAACTACACAGAGTTCAAATTCCCACAGATCAAAGCACACCCTTGGACAAAGGTGCGTCATCCTCCACACAAACGACACGCAGAAGCCGTCCAAAAACACCCACTGATAACATAGAAACTAGAGGCTGAGTGATTTCCGCCCTCTGCTCAGGTGTTTAAGCCCCGTACTCCGCCCGAGGCCATCGCTCTGTGCTCTCGGCTGCTGGAGTACACGCCGGTGACCAGGCTGTCTCCCCTGGAGGCGTGCGCCCACCCCTTCTTCGACGAGCTGCGTCAGCCCAACACCCGCCTGCCCAGTGGACGAGAGCTGCCGCTCCTCTTCAACTTCAGCCCCGTCGGTCAGTGCCCGCCCCTTCCTAGCACTCTTCCTCTGCCAGCACGTCACATCCACTGTTTGTTTTATGTCTGCGTGTGTAACTGGAGCGTTTTCTCCTCCTCCTCCTCTTCCTCCTCTCAGAGCTCTCTATCCAGCCCCAGTTGAACTCCTCACTCATTCCTCCTCACGCTCGTGCACAGACATCGCCTGCCTCACATGGTACGTATCACAGCTCTTTAGATACCAGTTAGTGGGTTTAGGGCTGAAACCAACCATTCTACTTGTATCTCATTAGGCTGTCATTACCTTCTGGATTAGCTGTTGTGTTTATAAAACGATGCAAACATTTTTAAGAAGCTGAGAACAGAGATGGTTTCTCAAAACCAAACTCATTCTCTGACTTGACGAATTGGTTAGTTGTTGCAGCCCTAAGTTTTAAGTAATACTGGATTCTCGAACGATTCTCATCTCTTAGTTGGAGCGTTCATTGCAGACCTACATGACCTCCTTTGAGTTCCGACCTAGTTTTAATTTGACATTGACATGTTAATAGACTGCTTTTCTCACATTTCTGAATATTGCCAGAGAGACGTGCGTTTTATTTTTAGCTGCATTGTGGACTGTACAAGTGTCAGCACTGAACCCTGTGTGTGTGTGTGTGTGTTTCCTCTCCCCCCCTGCAGAGGGCAGCGTGTCAGACAGTTCCGCCCAGCCCAGCTCAGCACCTGGATCCATCAACAACAGCACCTGAGCATCCATCCCTCTGTCATCCTTTCTTTTTTTCGTCTCTTTCTCCACGATTTCCCTTTCCTCTCTTCTGCTCTTCTCTCCCTCTCGACCTCCCTCCCGGCTCCAAACCCCCATGACAAATAAAAACAAAAGAGAGATAGAAAGGAAACGACTATACACACCTACATTAAAAGAAGAAAAAAAAACACACTCGGCATCACTATTTCCCCTCCCCCCGCAGAAGCATCTCCAATAGAAAGTGTTTTTCTTGTTCCCGTAGCCACAGGAAGTAGCTTCCTATAAGCTGCAGTGTTGGGCTGGAGGCGGCCTCAGTCCCGCCTGTCAGAGTAACAACCGGTCCGTTTGGTTGGATGTGTGTTTGGGAGAGGAGATGGAGGAGGATGAGGAGGATGAGTGGGGGAAGTTGTTCACCATACGTGGATCCTCCTCTGTGCTATTTTAGAGCTGACTTTTATCCCCTTTTAACGTTGATTTTACCTTGTTTTACTTGCATTTGCTGATTTTATGTGTGGCAGCGACGCCACGGGTTGGGTCCCCAGTATGAGGGCTGCATGTCCGGCCTGACGAAGTCGACAATCATCCTTTATTTAGGGGGGGAACCACGGCACCGATCCACTGACCCGCTGTTCCAGTTCTTTATTTTGTATGATTACCTTTACGAACCCACTGTGCAAGTTCCAGTGGCTCTGGTGCCGCTTTCCACCCTGAGCTCCGCTCCAGGGCTGTCAGTTCACCCAGCCCGGAGCACATCGATTGTTTTTATCTCCCGGTTTGGCTCCGGACGGCGCACGCCGTCTGACTCGTCCCGTTTTAGACTAGAGGTGGTTTTTAATTTTGATCACCTGTGTGGGGGCGGGGGGCGCAGCAGCCTGTCTGTCCAGCCTCTCCTCCACCGCAGGCTCCTCCAGCGCCTTCACACTGCGAGCGAGAGGGAGCCTCACACGAGCAGAGCGCACACCTTTCAGTTTCTCCAGTATAAGCTCATCTTGTTCAGTTTTTTTTTTTCTTGTTTTCCCTCCTTTTCCTTTGGTTAAGCTGGAAACCAAGCATTTCGCGTTGATTCTCAAAGTGAGTATTGCACATCTCCAGAGGGAGTAAGACGGGAAGCCCGGAGGCCAGTTGTGTGTGTGTGTGCGCGTGCGTGCGTGTGTGTGTGTGCGTGTGTGTGTGGCTCTACGCAGAGGGGAGCCGCAGGTGTGGGGCTCCAGTCCACGCGCCCGCAGACGGGCTGCCAGCGCGGTCCGCGGGCGCTCACACCTCACCTCGTCAATAATGTCACTTTACGGTGTTGACTCATATCAGTCTCTTCTGTCGTCACAGCTTGATGTTCACACGTATCGTCTGACTCTGAGCCCAGTCGCTCAGACAGAGAGAGAGAGAGAGAATGGCTGTACGCTCGCCTCTTTCCCGCGACTCTCATATCATGTTGTCATTCTGTGACGCTGGCGGGAACTGACCTGGAATGATTTACATGGTGGCAAGGACTAGTTTTCTTCACCCCCCGCCCCCCGTCATGCAGAAGTGCATGCTCAGCCCGTTTAGACTCTGTTACTTCCACTAATTTCAGTAACGATCTGACCAGAAACGATGACACCCCACAGCTTATTTTTTGGAGCCTCCCCCTTCCATTCCTTTTCGTCCTCCTCCCTCTGCCTTCTGCTTCCCTCTTTCCTCCTCTTTTTTTTTTTTTTTTCCACTGCTAAACTGTAAATATCAAGTACCTTTTATTTTATTTTGTTATTTTTGTTATTATTGTTATTATATTGTTGCTCTTGTAATTTTTTTTCTCTAGTTAGAGCGGCGCTGCAGCGGCCGGACAGTTTATCCTCAATCACAGTCTGTAAATACGATTTCATTTCAGTGCCCGTCTCGGGACGGGAAGAAGCAGAACAAAATGTTTCACTTTTATTCTCTCTCCCTCCATTTCTCTCTTCACAGTGCTCTCTTTTTTTCCTCCATAAATGTTGTCATAACTGTTTTATTTATTGTATTGTGTTTTTTTTTTCTGGGGGGGGGTGTTTTTTCCTTTCTTTCCACTGCGGGTGACAAAATTGGGGGTATTTTTCTTCTTTTTTTTTTGTAATTCCAACTTTTAGTGCAGCAAAATGTCACATGCAAAAGTGATTTCACATCCAAGATACTGTACTCAAATCCATATGTCGGTCTGTGTTCTCCAGTCGGTAGTCTTGTTTGTATGCAGGTGCACATGCTAGCCAACAGGTGGAACCCCAGTTTTCCATTTAACTTCAATGTGAAGGGAATGTTACAAGCTTCTGGATCTATGGGGCCGTGGTGTTGGGAGTCCTCAATTACCCTGTGTGTGTAAGTGTGTGTGTGTGTGTGAGAGAAAGATAGTGTGTCTGCGTGTGTGTTTGGAGGAAAGGGGGGGAAATAATGAATCTGTCCATTGACATGTATCATCTCCTGTGTCCGACCGTCTCATGTTCCTGCTTCCTGTGAGTCGTCTGGGTGTAACGGGTCCAGTCAGTCAGCCAGTCAGTCAGTCGGTGTGTGCGTCTGCTCCACAGATACTTGACGAGTCTCTCGAGCACAGCTGCAGGGAATGTATGTTTGTCTCCTTGTGTGACGGCAGCAGACCGTGGACATTAATCTCAGTGCTCCTCTCCTGAACGAAGAGCTTTTCCAAACGTCGCCATTTCAATGCCCACACACCCCCCCCCCCCCACAGCAAACACCCCCACCCCCCGACCCCCCCCCCCACTTCATCTCCTGATCTGCCACACACTGTTTTTAACCTCGCTGTGACGATGCTCTTTTATCGCCCTTCTCCGAGGGTAAAAAAACCACGTGATTGTTGGGAACAGAGCGGTTGGATAAAGGAGATGATGATGAAGGGAGAGGGATGGAAGGAGAGAGACAGTTTTTGTTTGTTGGTATAAATAATTAAACTCATTAATAAAGTGATGAAGCTGTTCCTGCCTCATATTCATCATAGAATTATTCCGGAATAAATGAGCCGTGTTTATATGAGCACAGCGAGGGGCTCACGTCCCAATGACTTTCCAACCGCACTTGTATTGATGATTCCCTCGCTCTGTGTACTAAAAACCATCAGAATGAAGTAAATAATGCTGCTCTAAGTCCCTCTGCACCACACTAGGCTGCACCAGGAAATAAAAATAGAATAATAAGCAGGAGAGAGGACGGCTGGCCCAAAGATGACCTTCAGTCATAGGAGGAAGGAATAAACAATGTTAATTAGTGTTTGATGGGAGCTTTTAAGTGGGTCTTTTTTTAACTGGTTATGATGGGGCGCACTCTAGATGAGCAGTGCATTACAGCCCTTTCTGAAATTTCATTTCTATGCCTGTATGTAGCACAAATGGCCCTAGCCAAGTCGAGACATGGATGTTCAGAGCTTAGATCAAAAAGCTAACTGTCAACCCATATAAAGTACGTAATATGAAAGACTACTCCAAGATGAGTACAACTTGACAAAAATCAACCATAGTAACATGGTTGAAATAAATAGATTACATGAGGGGTTTCATCCTCAGTTGTGCTCACATCAAATGTTGATGGATGCACATACAGTTTACTACATTATATTTGTTTCATTTCAGTACGAATATGTAGAAAATACACATTCATAGGAGGATCCATAGGAGCCAAACATTTCATAGTTTATTAGGTTAGCTGCAAAAAACTGCTTGACCTTGAGTAATTGTGGTGAATTGAAAAAAATAGAGAATCATGTATGTATATATACATATATACATATATAAAGTCACGAGTCTCAGATTCCTACTGCTGTCGTTGACAATTTTAGAGCAATCCAATGTATCTGAGATGTATGTATGTACGGGAATATGTTGCTTATTACATTCTAAGGCACGCATCTTTTGGTCTGTCACCGAAAACGCGTCGAAAGTGGCACTCTCAACACTTGGTTATGAGGAGTGTGGTTTCAGCGTTTTTATCTGGCCATAGTGCCACAAAATTGCATTCCTTCAAAGAATACACATTCCTGTGTAGCTATTCTCTGACAGTGTACTTTGTGCCTTTTTGCTTGACGCAACTTTGCCACGGTTGCTATGGTTACCTTTCAGCCTAAGAGTTTAGAAAGCCTGAAATGGTGACATAGCTATAGGAACTGTACAGAAGATTGAACTGGCCAGAAATGGCACGGCACAAACGCTATTGTGCTCCACTTCGACCATATGAACCGACTTTTAAACTGCTCCAGTTTAATAAATAAACCAGCGCAGACAGCGTTTTTGCGCCGACTGCATTATAGTCGACACTTATGTGTCGGTGAGGTTTTGAATGCATTACTGGTTGCAGAGTAAAAAATCAAAAAGAAAAAAAAGACTACACGTGAATATTTCTTCCTCTGCAGCAGGTTGTCATTTTGGTAGATAAACCTGAGCCATTCTTTAGAAGGTGGCGTGGAGCTGGCTGATGCATTTTTCATTTTTCTCTTGCTGCTGGTTGCCCGGGATGCAATCTGTTTGCAGTCTTACATCACCGTGAGGCGCAGTGTGATGGTGGGAGGGGTGGGGGGAAACAAATGTTGAGCTTGAGCGGAACCATTAATTCCTACTTTTTTTCCCTTGAAAGAGCGCTCTTTCCCCCCCCCCTTCTTTTGCTTCAGAGCACTCACCTACCATACCGCTCCCATTACAAGGGGTGTCAATACCGGGAACATAAAGCAGCATTCACTTAGTGTACTTAAGTGTAGACTTGTGAATGTACTCTGCATTACAAACTCGCACCTCAGGTGTGAGTCACAGGATTTATTTTAGCTTTGAATGAGCCCTTTTTAATGGAGGGATTAATCAAATGTAGCTCTCCTGTGCTTTGCAGTGGACCACTGAACTCTGAAAGGGGCCGCTCGGAGGATGACGAAATCAGAACGGTTGTTATGGGAACCACGCTGCCGCAAATGTCAGTGAAAATGTTTTTGACCTTGACTGATGAAATCTTGCACTCGCGCGGTTTGATTTTATCAGATGTGAGACCGGCAGGAGGAGACGGAGATGTACAGTGAATATGCTCACATCTGTGGGGTTTGTTTTTGCAACGATGGTGCATTCCAGTGGCACTCTTCTCCTCCTCCTCTTCCTCCTCTTCCTGCTGCTTCTCCTCTTGTCTTTTTGACACGGTCTCGCTTTGGCTTCACAGTATCAGAGCATCACAATTTGGCTCTCATTTGGCTACGAGAATGTGCGGTACACGCCTCAATCTCTGTTCACTATCTTCATGGGCACTCAACAAGAGCCGGGGAGGTCGCTCCCATATAGAGCTGTCTCTCAGAGAGACTCGAATCTTACATTTAGACAAGAATCTGACACTTGGAATAGAAAGTGAGTAGGATTTAATGATGTCTCAGGGTGACCATGATCTCTATTCTTTTGTGTTTCTCAGTGTTCAGTAGAAAATATTTATAGGCTGTGGCAGAACCTTTGCGGCCCCGGGCTTGACTAAAACTTCTTTAAGATGGGCCTCGGGCTCAGCTCACATAAATTAATTCCTCGCCACGTATGACCTGTCCGTGTCATAATCTTTAAAGGAAAGATTTTGGCTCATAAAATATGGATGCTCTGGTTCAATTCGGAAAGGTTTTAACAATTTTGTAGGCAGGAGAAGTCCCATGTCTCTGGGTGACTTTGTGTACCGTTCAGGTCCAACTACATTTTTTGTGAAGGATTTCACTGTTTTTACAGTTTTATTCACTTTAGCAGTGGGTTTCACTTGCACGTTGTGTTGTTTACACAACTTAAACAACTATTCACGTCCCTTTTTACACACTGAACATGGTTAGTACATCACATCACAAGGGAGAATGAGAAAAATGAAGGGGAAAAGGCAGTGACAGAAATATAGAGGAGCTAATACTGTACATTGGCATTATATCGCCAAACTTATATGACTTAAAATGACTTGATGAACCAGTCAGCTTTTCGTACATTTAAAGGATTTTCTAACCTAATAAAGTATGAAATGTTTGGCTCCTATGGATCCTCCTCATACGAATGTGTATTTTCTACATATTTGTACTGAAATGAAACAAATATAATGTAGTAAACCGTATGTGCATCCATCAACATTTGATGTGAGCACAACTGAAGATTCAGTCTTTGCAAACCATGAATGAACAAAATGTCTTTTTCTTCCATGGGCAAACCATGTTTATCCTTGTTTACACGCAGGCTTGAATAAAACCTCAACATACATTCATTTTTATTTCAGCCAAGAAAAAAGAAAAAAAAGCAAATCACCTCCCATAAATACATTTCATGCAGAATACATTTGCCAAATGCATATTACATTCACGGAGATCACATTCTTATTGACCTACCACTGCTGAGCAACATCTGTTGCGCCCATGAGTCTTCAGACAGAGAGGCTGCGAACAAGAGATGCAGAGGGAAGAAAAAAAACAAAAAGAAAACAAAGATGCATAACGAGACAGCCTCGCTCTCTGGAGACCTGCAGACTGAACTGTAGCTCTCAATGAAAAACATGCCTGCTGAGTCGTCATCATGGTAATGTGATATGTCAAGGTTGAATAATGTTATTCCGCAGTGTGTCGAGCAGATTGTACAGTTTCTGTGCAGCCTGAGTGGCCCTGGATCCTCTGGCTGAATGCCCGGCTGGCTCCCTAATACCATTTGGAGTCAGGTTAAGCAGTCTGGAGGAGCCGCTCATCTTCCCAATCAGCCAATGGGGCACTTCGGGGCGCTGTGTAATTCTGGGAAATGACTGGAGTGGGCTAGTCTATATTTTCACCGACCTCTGTGTATAATGATGCAGCTGGTTGTTCTCACACTAAGGAGGGAATATTTGATGTGTGCACAGCTGTAGATCTAATAAACCTCTGTGGCTCTACAAGTGCGGCTGTCATGTGAGACACTCATTGCCTTCGTATGAAAAATGTGAAAAAAGTCAGTGGTCAAGCCTTGAAGTGTCGCAGTAATACAACTCATGTTGCAGTTACGCCACATGGTAAACAATGCTGTTTGCGACAGTGCCGCATGCATCTGGTTCGTCTTAGTTTGTGAGGCATAAAACCATGATTGTAATAGTCGCACAGTCTAAGAATATGCCTAATATATTGTGACAAGTCAAATTTACAGGCATATTTACTATAAAGTATGTGTACAACAAATGCGTCAATACCACTTACACGCTTTGTCTGGTTCTGAAGGTCAGGGCTCTGTCAGGTACTCTGAGCTGGAGTCAGCATGAGGGGCTGAATTCAACCTTTTATTTATGGGTGAATGGAACAACATCTCGAAGAATGGAGGCAATCACAACAGGAGCTGAGAACAATATAAGTGGAGTTTCAAATAAGCAATATATAACAGTGGCCAGCTGAAGTGACCGAAGTCAGGACATTGTAATTTTCTTCTTCTTCAAAATAAGACAGTAAAAACTGGTAGGAAATGTATGTTTGAGAGCTAGATAACTATCTCTTTGAAAAGTTTCACACTAAATGCTACGATGTCATACTGTAGGCCTACTTGGCCTCTGATTCTGTGGCATTTACATTAGATTGAAACTTGATTAGATCATTAAAGCTTGAATTTCAGTTGGTAGATTGCTTGGTTTTATATGTGTCATTTGTACATGAATTTCGGCTGGACTGAACTGCCTTGAATATGACAATATTAAGTAAATAAATTCTGGACCCCACTAATTTATAAACCCATCATTATAATCACATCATTATTATTATTATTATTATTATTATTACTCTCATTACTTACCTTACATATTGTTTTACTTATTTACTTACTATTTCTTATTATTTACTTGTTATTTGAATTCTACTACTATTTTTGCTGTGATACAATAATTTCCTGTTTTAAAATGAAGTCTAGACTTCATAGATAGACACAGACAGACAGACAGACAGACAGACAGACAGACAGACAGACAGACAGACAGACAGACAGACAGACAGACAGGGCTAGGCTTAGAATTATATAGCAAGTACATTAAAGCAAATTACAGAACAAAGAATTACTTAAAAATTAAGTTAAAAGGACCAGCATCTTTAACTGGACTGCACAAGTTTCTGTATCGCGCGCTTTCGAACTACAAACCTCCTCTGTGTCATGTGTCCCCGAATCCTATTGGCCGGTCAAACGCTCTGATCAGCCAATCAGAGGCGCCGTTCTAACAGAAATAAAGAACTGAAGTTGTCCTCTTTCCTCCACTGGTATCGAAAATGGCAGAGGACGGTGAGTTAACGTTATGCGGAATTACTTAAACTTAATTTCCACAAATTATACTTTATTTCTGTGTCGTCTCGCAGCCCCAGTGATCATAATGTATGGAGGATTTCGACGGGGGGAGACAGCTAATGTTAACTTTTAGTCTGTCGCTGCCATTATACCACCGAAGAAGCATATCCCGCCCTCCTTCTTGGCTCTTTTCTTCTTCTGCTCCTTGTACTTCACAGTCAGCTCCACTGGCCCAAGTGGTATAAACGGGTCTAGTCGCCGGCTAACATAAGCTTCGACTCCATCTATGGAAAGACGATCGGATTGCTGTCTCATGTAGCTCCGGAGCTAGTTAGCAGCAGAGCTAGCCACCACGCCGGTGACTCTGCAACGCGTTATTACACTTACTTAGCTCCCAATGCTAACTGTCAGTTTTGGTTAGCCGTGGAGCTACAGCCTGTGACAGACTCCGCTCAGATGGGAGCTTGAACATCCAGTGATTTATGCTTGATTTGCCCTCATGTTGTAGACTCGTTTGTTGATAAAACACGGCTCTTCGTGTATTAAACACGACTACTTAGCATTAGGTCACCCTGAACCATACATGTATGAGGAATGACAGGCAGAAGCTAACTCCAGCTTCCTCATAAATAGAGGCATTATGCGTAACGAGAAGATTATTACAGCTGGCTCAGCAGAATCAGATTTATTGACCGCTTCGTTCTGCAGCTACGATGCCTCGGTGGCTGGTACAGAAAACAAAGTGGATGACATGTTAGCGTGACAAAACAACAGTACACAAACATGGGTGTCAGTGGGTTAATGTGCCTTGGTATAAAGGGTATAAAGCAGAAGCTGCACACCCCACAACAGTCACTGTGGTGTACCAAACACTGGTTTTGTGCCAGATCTGCAGGGACAGTAATGTCAAAGTCGGTGCTAACAACAGGGACGCAGACAGACTGTGACCTCAGCAGACTGTCATCCCAACAGGGGGCAGTGGGTCAATTTTTAAAATGCCACAACTGGCTGTGTCATCATCTAAATGTCTTTTGCTTTTAAAAATCATCGAAGCAAAAAACCTGCACTGGAGTCGATCCTGCTTAAAAAGTCAGCAAATGCCCGATGGAGCCTGTTGACCTGTCGTAGACCTCCATCTTTGAACAACAACATGCTGTTGTATTATTGTCCAGCTATGTTTCTATAGGAGCTGCTTAAGCACCTGCTGTCTCTTAGAATACATCCATCCATACATCCAGTATTATACCAACTTTGATAATAATGATAATCATCATTATTATTTTAATGTCAGTGGAGATTCTCATTCATACAGGTCTTAGTAATTCAGGTTGTTGCAACTGGATTCATAAGCTGTGTTGTTTCTACAATTTACAACTCCTTGGAATGATGATGATATTAATTTAGTGCTACACGGTGGATCAGTGGTTCGCCTCATGGCAAGAAGGTCATGGGTTCATGTCCCATTTGATTTTAGAGTACAGTACGGTTGGCATGTTTCCCATACTTTGGTTTCCTCCAGCGGTACACAAACATGTATGTTGCACATGCACGCATGTTTAGGCTGACTGGTGATTCAGAATTGCCCCAAGGTGTGAGTGTTGGAGTGAATGGTGTGTGTGTGTGTGTGTGTGTGTGTGATGGACCGTCTCGGTTGTATTCCCTACCTTCACACTATGTGTGCCTTAGCACACCCCTGCAACACTACTGTGTACAAAGTGGGTAAGGCAGTGGCCGGATGGATGAATAATAATAGTGGTACATTTTATTTATAGGCGCCTTTCCAGGCCCTCAAGGTCACCATACAAAATTTTTAGGACAGCATAAAACACAGCTGAACAAAACAAAAACACAACCGCAACACAGATAAATAAAACAAAAGGAGGGGAACCGAACCAGCTTTGGACCTAAATGCAGGGCTTTGCTGGGCCCCATCTCCAGGGCACACTGGGCAAAGGCAGGGAATACACCTTGACAGATCGCCCGTCCATCTCTGTGTCTAGAAATAGAATAAATTAGAACAGCCTTTTATACATCCCACCATGGGTACATTTACATATATACATATGCATCTCATACTTAAATCTACAGGCTACGGCTGCTTCTTTATTTTCCCCCCTTACTGAATAATCTATGTTAATTAGATGAAAAAAAAACCCTCGAATCTGCTCGCGGCCATGTGAAACACAGAGGGACATGGGGGGATATTGTTGGATTTTTGGTCAAAGATATTGAAAATCACTGGGCTTGTCTGTCACACCGATGTCCTTCAGAGGCACAGATCCACGTCCTTCACTGGGGCTCCCTTTCTTTTCCATTTATCCGGTGCTGTCAGGGGTCTGATCCGAGGCGGGAATAATTCTGTTTTCATAATAGTTACACTCACAAGCAGCGTGAGCGAGACGCCACCTCCAGCGGGTCCAATTACAGCACGTACCTAATTGATGTAGGAGGTAAACGTCGGCTCTGTCCGTGAAATGGCAGACGGGAGAAAGACTTGGCAAGGTCTGTACCTGAGCAGCAACCTGCATGGTCAAAATAACAATTAGCTCAGGCTCGGTGCGTGGTGAGTCATCTTGGCAAGCCCTCAGTTAGCCTCCTGGCTCTGTGTGTCCAAGCTGTTGTCTTGATAATATATGCAGGCACGTCTTTTCATCAGGAGAGGGCAATGTTCACAACCAAACTTCAGATGTGATGCACTGCTGGGCACGCATCTGTATAAAGCTCACGTTTCGACTTATTTATTTATTTACTTCACTCCCGTATGCCAAGCACGCCTGGTTTTTGTCAACTGTTTCACCTTTATCCCGATCTGTTTTGCATTGCTGCGTTCCTTATGAAATGTTTCTCGATTCCTAACCCCCCCCCCCCCCCCCCCCCCCCCCCCGCACCCTCTCCCACACACACCCCTGGGGCAGCGATGGAGAGCTCCTCGGTGTACATGTGCTTCCCCTGCTACCAGGAGTTCAACACTCTGGAGGAGGTCCTGGAGCACCAGCTGACATGCACGGCCGAGGACGAGCAGCCCAGCACGCCGGGCACCAGCGCCGTCGCCGTCCCCTTGCTGCAGACTCGGGTACGTACGGGCCGCTTGCATTGGTTTTCGTTATTCTAGGAAATAGAGGCCTGGAAAGAAATGAAATGCTGTAAGGAGTGGGTTCACATAAAAAAAAACTTCTGAATGAGAACTTGAGAGTGACATTGAGGCGTCGAGTGTAACTTAAGTCATAAATTTGCAGTCCTCTGCTACTCATCATAGTAATAGTAACCTTGATCAGTGCACTTAACATTGAGTTGTTTGTGATGATATACTGACTCATCTCGGGGTGTTGCTGTGCATAATGCGGCGGCTGATTTAGGTCCGTGCTGGTGCCATATTTTAATCCACCCTCCTCTCATTGATACAAATGAGAGGACGAAATAATTGATACCCCAGGCAGTATAATGCATGACTGTTAAGCATCTCAATCTGCGGCCTTTGAAATGGTCCAACAGGTGAGCCAGCGCCAGTCTGATGCAGATTTAATGAGGATCAATTGAGTGTCAGTTAGGTGGGGCGTGCCCAGGGTACCTGTGTGTCCTGGAAAACCTGGAAAGTTAGTGACAAACTTTTCAATTCCGGAAAATACATAGAATATGTGAAAAGACGAGTTCTTCCAAATGATTTCTCCTCCTTCGGTTTAGAAGGTTTACAGATGCCTAATCGGTGAATGAGTCCCAATCACCAAACACGTCAATTGCTTCATACATTCGTTAGCTGTAGGTACAACGTGGAAACTGAAAGTTGTAGCCATCAGAAGCAAAACATGGGGATAGGGGAAGAGTTGTTTGTTGCGCTGTCGCAGCTGAAAACATCCTAGAAAATAATTTCAGTGTGGGAACCCTGTGTGCCTAACAGACCTTGCTTTTGAAGCTGAATTGTTGGGGTCCTTTCATGTCACGAATCTTTCTCAGCCCATAATGCTGGATAAAAACACGGCACATCCACACTCTACGAAGGCCTTTGGTTTGCCTCTCCTCTTCACCATGGGCTTATGTTCCCAGTGCAGCAGCCTAGACGTCTGCCCTGGTCGAGCTTTATTTGACGTGAATCCCAGAATTCGACCAAATTAGTGTAACTTGTTCGAGACGGCAACAACAACCACCGGTTGATATACAATATGGGTTAGAAACCATACCTCGACAGTGTGGTGGGGGCCTCCATTAGGATGAAGGCTGGTAATGCACCCTTCAGTCTCACTCACACCTAGGTGTAGTTTCAGAGTCTGGTTCTGATCTAAACATGCAGGTTTTTGAACTGTTGGGGACGCCTGGAGAAAACTCGAGGGGAGAACACGACACCTCAGCCCAGCCGGGAGTGGGACCGCGGATGTTCTCGCCGCCAGGCTACATTATACATTTAAAATGAACGCATGTTTTTCTCCTCCTTTTATTTTAATTTCCACTTCCACTGGCGGTGGCAGATGATTACGGGCCGTTTTTCCCAGGCGGACCCGAGCGCTACCTGGACCTGCTTTCTGTCTGCTGTGATGGCAGAATGACACATCAGCAAGTTGCTGATGAGGGTGACGAGTCGCCGTTCAGCGCCTTGGTCATCGCTTACGGAGTAAAGAGCGGCGCTATGTCAATCCGGGCTCCACATTCGCGCATGTGAGGCCGTGCATGTCTTCATCGTGCCGCGAACGTGTCACTTTCATGTCGGACGTAACGGAGCCGCTCGTCCGGCTCTCAGAACGCGTCTGGGAATTACTTTGATAGATCGCAAGCGGGGGAAAGCGACCGGGGGGCGCAGGGGGACACAAAGGTCGCAGGCCAGAGTGAGCTACAGGGCACCATGTACACAGGGTAAAGCCATCTGCATCAGCAGGCTGTTCCTCATGCTCCACAGGCTATGCACATTGTTCAAGAGGATGGATCGCAAACCGTTTTTCCCTCATGTATCGCATACATAACGCGTACTGTAACCCCCGCGTGGGCCTGTGTTTTCGGCTCGTTTCAGTCGTTTTAGCTCGTTTTGAATCGTCACTCGCCCCAGTTGCTCGCCGTGTTTTCCGTGCCGAGTTCAAGTGATGAAGTTTAGAAGTTCTCCCCGGCGAAGCGGTCACTCCATCCAGCCGTCGACGGCCGGGCCGTGGTGCGACTGGCACTTTTCTCCTCCCTGTAACGCTGGGATGACAGCTGGGAAAGGCCCTCGGGGTTAAAAGCAGTCACTGGTGCTCATTTAGCGCTGGGCCACGGCTGCCTGGGCCCGGCAGCCGCGCGTCCATCCGCACGCTCTTCAACACGCGGCCATAAAGCACAGTGACACGCGTGACAGACAAATTGCGTCTGGAGCGGCCGGCAGGAAGAGCGGCGTGAGGAAGGCATCAGTCAGTGCCGCGCTGCCTCCTGACGGCTCGCTTATTGGCCTTCACGTGGATCAAACAGCTGGAGAAACACTGTAAAAGCTGCCGTCCTTATGGCCTCCTGGCCTTCACTTTGCCACTAGCCCCCCCCCCCCCCTCCTCCCAGCCCATGCTTTTGTTAGTTATATTTCCAGATTACTGTGCATTCACATAAACAAGGCGTGTTACAGCGATTGCTACGATGGCCTGTTAGCAGGTATACGGAGGGTAAAAGCGTCTTTGCTCGGGTCGGCCGGTCATTGACTGTCTGAGCCGATGTTCAACATAATTTCTCATCATTGAAAATCCCAGTTTATTTCAATATAAGTGGTTGAAATGCGTTACTTTGGCTTTAAACACATAATAAGATTATTTTAAGGTCATCAGTCCATCACAGGGCACACGCACATGCACACACACACACGCACACACGCACACACGCACACACACACACACACGCACACGCACACGCACACGCACACGCACACGCACACGCACACGCACGCACGCACACACACACACACACACACATGCACACACACACACACACACACACATACACACATGCACACCATTGTCTCATAATCACACATGGGTGTGATTTATAGTCTCTCATCAGGCTCAACATGCACATAAAACCGATGCGGACACAAGGAGAACGTGCCTCAAAGGAGGAATCTGACCGGAGGCCTTCTCCCTGTGCTTACCACTCAATCACCACTCACCCTGATTGTTATCGATAGCAAAAACAGGGAGTGGATGCATATCAATGAAAGCTGAATGTTTATTTCTGTCTAAATATCCTGATACTAATAGATTCTTTTATAAGTGTGAGTTAAAATGCTGCACTCTCTAACCTCACTTACATCTGATGTTAACATGCACTCTGTATGGAGGAGGAGGAGGAGGAGGAGGAGGAGGAGGAGGAGGAGGAGGAGGAGGAGGAGGAAGCATTTGGATCATCCGGACCACATCTGGATTCGGCCCTCCGCTTTCACAAACCAGAATACTAAAACCAAAACTCCATAAATCATTAGAGTATGTGAAGCACATTGAACTGTCATGAGTGGGGCAGCCCGGGGCGTCTTTAACCTCGACCTTGCCGTTCTGCTTTTATCATCCAAATAGATTGAGGAGAGCAGATGTAAAACCCTGCGGACTGACCCGTGCAGCCCCAGTGGGCCTGCGATGGTTATCGGCCGGGCTGAGGCCTTATCTCGGCCGCCCGGAGCCCTCCGAGCAACCTTGGCTCTTAGCGCACGCCGCTCTAATTGACCCCCAGTACCCCAACACTGAACTCTAATCCCTCATCTGCCGGCAGGAATAAAAACACCCAGGTTGAGTTTACTTGAACTGGCGACTGATAACGCGAGCCACCAGTTCCTCTTTTATACACCGGAAAACAAGTGGCGTCGCTCTCCATCTTCAAGAAGCTCTCGAAGACCCAACTCTTCTGCCAGCATCTCCTCTCCTCTATCGCACTCACCTCCCGTCCTCCTCCTCCCAACGCTCTCCCCTCTTATCCGCTGCTTAAACCGCTGCACTTCATCCCTCGCTAGTCAGAAGGTTTGAGAGCGCCACTCCACCGTGGTCTTTTTCTGCCGTCTTACTTTTCTTCTCCTCCTCTAATTCGTTTTCGATAAAAGCCGCTCCTAAAAGGCTCCCTTCTGTCCATTGTTGTCTCTGCAGCAGCAGATAATAAATATCTCAAGGACGGCCGCCGTCCCACAGATCCAGGTGGAGGCGGGGCACGCCGACGTACAGCTGGTGGAAAGTGAACCCAAGCAGGACGCGGGCGTTTCGGAGGCGCCGGCGGACCAGCCCAGGATCCTCTACCAGTGCGGCGACTGTGAGGAACTTTTCAAGAGTCTGGACCTTTGGCAGCATCACCGCAAGGAGGGGACGTGCCAGCAGTCTGCCGCACTGAGCAGCTCGGTGCCCGGCGCCCAGGCCCAGCCAGAAGCCTACGAAGCCTCGGCCCAGGGCCCCGGCTCGGCTTTCAGTCCGGACCAGTCCGCCAAGTGTGAGAGTGAGGAAGCGGCGGCGGTGGAGGCGGCCTACGTGGAGGCGGGCGCCACGCAGGCGGCGGACCGGGGCCAGGCCGGCGAGGAAGAGGCCGGCGTGAACTCCGCCTCGGACGACTCGTCCGCCAGGAGGAGGGCGTCGGTGAAGAAGCCCAAGCCCGAGCCCGTGCTGCTGTGCGTGGACTGCGGCTCCTGCTTCGGCCTGGTGTCGGAGCTGGTGGCGCACCGGAAGACCCAGCACGGCTTCGAGGAGGCGCTGCACCGCTGCTCCGTGTGCGGCGAGAGCTTCCTCAACACCACGCTCTTCCTCTACCACCGCAAGCAGCACAAGCAGAAGGGCGAGGAGAGGCCGCTGCAGGAGGCCTGCGCCCAGAGCGTGCAGCCGGGGGTGGAGCAGGAGCAGGACGCCTCCGCCTCCGTCCCCGCCTCCTCCGCCTCCTCCTCCTCCTCCGCCTTCACCGAGCCCGAGCTGTTCCTGTGCACCCAGTGCGGGCAGAGCTTCCCCAGCGAGGGCGGCCTGGTGGCCCACCGCGCCAAGGACCACGAGCTGAGCGAGCCGCTGCACCGCTGCGCCTTCTGCGACAAGAGCTTCATGAACACCACGCAGTACCTGTACCACCGCAGGGAGCACCGCGCCAGCCGCTGGACCCAGGTGGTGGTGGGGGCGGGCCACGAGACGGCCATGACGGCCGCCCAAGCCGGAGCCCAGGACGGGCAGGACGGAGAGGACGGGCAGGACGCCTCCCAGGGCGCTAAGCGGATGCTGTCCCCCATCAGTGAGTCGGGGTCGCCCATGGCCAAGAGGAGCAGGCCCTCCCTCAAGGTCCTGAGCAGCCTGAACGCATCCAAAGGTAGGTGGAGGTGGGGGGGGGTCAACAGGTACCAAGGTAAATAACAGGAAAAATAAGAAATATGACAAACTGGAGCTGCAACAAATGGTTTTTGTAGTAGCTTGACCTGTGGATTGATTAATGGATCAGTTGTTTGGTTTAGAAAATGAAGCATAAAGGCCAAGATAATGTCTTTAAACGCCACTTTTCTGCCCTCGCCTCAATGACATTCAGTTTGCTGCCACAGACGAAAGAAACCAGGAAAATACTGAACCTTTATGTTTATTCTAAATATGTATTTATTTAGATTTATTAATTCACGTGAAGCATTTAGGAAGCGAAGATCAGAGACCTTAAACTTAATTTCTTTAAAATATTCTCAAAAACTTAAACGCTTAACTCCATCATTAATCGATCATTAAAATAGTTATAGATTATTTCATTAGTCGATTAATAGTTGTACGCTTACTTGTTGCAGCTCTAAAACAACGGTTCGTCACCTAAGGAGAAACTCTAGGGTGTATTAAAGAAAATAAGAATTAATAATAATAATAATTATGATAAAAGACATTACAAGACACACAAGTCAGCTCAGTGGACATACATCAGCAGCGGCCATCATGCAGATATCAAATGCAAAAGGTTACATTGAGAGGGATGTAAGCATGGCCTACAGCTGTCAGGCCATTCATGACAGGAGGATTATTGTGTCTCTTTGAGCTCTTTCACTTTTGACAAAATCAACAGTTAAAGAGCTCAAAGAGAGACATAGTGTGGCATCCTCTCCATGTGCAGCAAACTGACAGCCGGGCCCTAAATCCCATGGATCACACCATCTCTGTCATTGTCTTTGTGTCATTCAGGCGTCAAAGAGGAGGCGGAGGGAGGCGCTGCCGCAGACCCGGACAACGCCAACCACCCCCCGCCCGTGAAGCTCCTGCAGGACTGGGCGCGCACCCCCCTGCCGCACGTCTGCCCGTACTGTGGCAAGACCTTCACCCGCCGCGTCTTCCTCCGCACGCACGTCTACAGCCACACCGGGGAGAAGCTGTTCACCTGCAAGGTGAGCAAACGGCCGCCGAGCCTCCCCCACCCCCCACCCCCCACCCCTCCGGCGTCATTAAAAGCGTCCCCGGCGTCCTCTGTCCGCGCCGTCCGTCCCCCCGGAGGAGCGGGTAAGAGTGTCGTAAATGTGGCCACTAATTCCAGGCGCTGTTCTCCTCGCCCTCGACAGGTGTGCACCAAGTCCTTCACCAACTCGCAGAGCCTGCTGCGCCACAGCATGAGCCACACGGGCAACAAGCCCTTCAGCTGCGACGTCTGCGGCAAGAACTTCTCGCAGGCGGCCACGCTCAAGAGGCACCAGGCCATCCACTCGTCCACGCTGCCCCGCCGCAAGCGCGGACGCAAGCCGGTGCGCCCTCGCTCTCCGCCTCCCTCTCTCTGTTGCTGCTGTTTTAGTTTCATCGCTGTGAACCAGAATGCAAAAAAAAACAAAGAAAAAAAGCGTCTGCTGGCACCGGGCCCGTCGCTCGGCCTCTGCTTTGACTGCTTACAGCTTTTCACATTATCAGCGAACTGCAGAGAGAGAGAATGAGAAAGAGAGAGACAGACAGACAGAGAGAGAGAGGGAGGGAGAGAGGCCTAGCAGCTCTAGATGGAGCAGGTCCAGCCGTGGCACTTTAGACGTACACGTACTCCACGGTTTGTTTATTTTATTGTGTTTTTTTGTTGTTGTTGTTGGAAACTTTATCGACAGAAATCTTTGACCTCGTTCATTGACAAAAACTCTTTGACTGTGGATTGAGTGAAAGTTGGACAGAAGCAGTCGTGGTTCGCGCCCGCCCTGGGAAACCTGGAGGAATGAATGAGCCTTTGATAGGCTTTCATTGAAATGAGAAGGAAAAAAGCATGTCTCCTCTCTAAGCCTCACTACACTTTTGTGACAGCGTAGACTATCATGTAAATGTCGTAACTTTACAGTATTGGAGAGATTCACAGATAAACTGTAGCCCACCTATAGTAGACATGAAAGCAGCAGCCATAGCGTGAGGGAGGATGCATTGGTACCTGGCTTAGCAAAAATCTCCTGGAAAAGTCCTTGAAAATAACTCCTAGAAAAAGTAGGAGTCTGGACACATCCTCCTGTTTTTATTCCCTGACTTTAGCATCCTGACGCCTGCTGGACAACATTAAGCTAATGATTGTGTCACTGTGAACATTATTCAGACCACCTCACACCATGCCTCTTTCTCTCTCTCTCTCTCTCTTTTTTCTCGCGCTACACAATCCCTTTATTTCCTGTGACCTTGTGTCCTTGGATGCAGGTCTGCACTCTGGACAATGAGGGAGCGGCTCATCTCTTCGCCTGTCCTCACTGCCCCTCACGGTTCAACACCGAGGATCAGCTCAGCCATCACAAGTAAGAGCGACTCCGCCACATTAGTCGCTCCCTTCCCTCCCCTGCCTCTTCCACCTTTTCATATTTATTCAGATACAGAAGAATTACCATGTAAATACATTAGAATTGCTATTTCAGATAAACCCCCCCCCCCCCCCCCCCCCACCCCCACCCCCCTCTCCTCCTCCTCCTCCTCGCCAGGAGCTGTAGTAGCTGAGCCGTGTCCGACTACTGAGCCAGACCTTTAAGCTGTGTAGCACACACACTGACTGAGATGTCGGGGTGCCCTTGAGTCGTAGCCACATATGATTGACAGACAGAGGCCCAGTAAATTAAGATGATAACGATAACAAGGCAGGATGGGAGGAAGAGCCTGCTGCTGTCTTACCTGGCTGAGCAAGGGGGAGAGGAGTGTGTGTGTGTGTGTGTGTGTGTGTGTGTGTGTGTGTGTGTGTGTGTGTGTGTGTGTGTGTGTGTGTGTCTGTCTGTCTGTCTGTCTGTCTGTCTGTCTGTCTGTCTGTCTGTCTGTCTGTCTGTCTGTCTGTCTGTCTGTCTGTCTGTCTGTCTGTCTGTCTGTCTGTCTGTCTGTCTGTCTGTCTGTCTGTCTGTCTGTCTGTCTGTCTGTCTGTCTGTCTGTCTGTCTGTCTGTCTGTCTGTCTGTCTGTCTGTCTGTCTGTCTGTCTGTCTGTCTGTCTGTCTGTCTGTCTGTCTGTCTGTCTGTCTGTCTGTCTGTCTGTCTGTCTGTCTGTCTGTCTGTCTGTCTGTCTGTCTGTCTGTGTGTGTGCGTGTGTGTCTGTCTGTGTCTGTGTGTGCTTCGCAGTCTATGAGCTGTTTACTTTTTTTTAATATGTATAAAAAGACAGTGACCTAGATGGAAAATTCAGTGTGATAGGTGGCACATTTTCTATTTTTTTCCTTTTCAAACAAGTGTTTTTAAAGTTTTAAATGGGCTGAGGAGCTAAAATCAGCGCAGTCCAGGGCTAAAGCCACCCACAACCCTGCCGTCCCAGGTCCAATAATACGCTGATTATCTCCAGAACCGATCGGCCCCAGGTCAGAAAACGAAAGAAAAGTCCTTTCGTAAGATGTCGAAAATGAGGTGACTCAGCCTCAATCTTTCCAAAAAAAACCCCAAAAACCCATCATTATTCATCCTGACAGGACAGTCTGGAGACAAAGTCAATCTGAGCTTTTCTCCCAGAGCTTTTCAACACTTGTACGTCATCTGCTGCTGAAAGCTTTGTTATTGACTTCCTCACTCATAATGAACTCCTCTGTTTTTCTTTGATGAAGACGTAGATCTAGCCGACACGTTGAATAAAACCAGAACCAGAAATCATTCAGCTTGTCGGATTAGAAATAACTCGCCGATTTAGTTAGAGACCAAAATTCATTATTTCCATTTAATTTCCTGTTCCGACCTGTCCGTCATCACTCCTGCTCTGACCCAATGGTCCTGGCCAGGTTGCCAGTCCATCACAGGACACACACACACACACACACACACACACACACACACACACACACACACACACACACACACACACACACACACACACACACACACACACACACACACACACACACACACACACACACACACACACACCATATGCTCTCACAGTAGGGACCGTTAAGAGTCTCTAATCAGCCTGAATGTGCATTGGTTTGGATTGTGGGAGGAAACTCAAGCACCCGGAGAGAGAGAGAGAGAGAGAAAAAAATATATCCGCTCCACAACTTGACTATTCAGCGACCCACCACGTCGCCCTGATTTCGTCTTGATTAACAAAGAGATTAATCAGCACATTGTTTCAGCGGCTGTCACGCGGCGCGTGGCGCAAACAGCACTCGCGCCCACCCACGCTCATTAGCGAGCGTCTGCTGGGGGGGGTGGGAGGGGGGAGAGAGAGAGAGAGAGGTCACCCCGCCTGGAACTCCAGCTCTGCCCGGCCTGTTTCCCAGGCCCGCCCTGCCCAGCTCGGCCTGTGGCGGCGCCCCCTGGCTCCTCTCTGTGACCTGTCTGCGTTGGGTCGGTACCTGCGGCGCGTGTGGCGGCCAGTATCCAGCCCGAGCAGCAGCAGCAGCTTCCGCCATCATCTCCGCTCTTCCTGACACTTATTTTTTTTTTCTTTGAAGCAGCTTGAAGAATAAGCAGCATTATTTATATATATATAAATATACCCCCACCCCCCCCCACCCCGTACTGTGAAAGCAGGCCTGATGCAGCATTAGGTGAATCCATCCCAACACTTCTCTGCTCCCCTAAGGCTATATCCAGAGTAACGTTACGCAATAGATAAATATAGGCTTTCATGTCCTAACTCTGACTCCTCCTAGTTCCCTGCTGTTCTTTTATCTCCAGCCGTTATACACTCAGCTAATACCCCTTATTTAACCTGAAGCACAGCTAAGCACACACTCCCTGATAATCCTCCTACAAGTCACATATAGGTTGGCAGCTTAAAACCAAAACATGACTTTTTTTCTTTTTCACCCCCCCCCCCCCCCCCGCGCATCTCATTACGCTTTGCACAACTCTTTATTCTGTGAATTATGTTTAATTATTTCACGTAATTGTACTACTGTTGCCTCTCCCTGCGAGGCGGTGTTGGGAGTCTGAAACATATTATCGCCATTAGCACGCTCAATACTTAGAGTTGGCGTGCCACTTTAAATATATGTATGTGTGTGTGTGTGTGTGTGTGTATGTGTGTGTGTGTGTGTGCGTACCACAGATTGCTCCACACCAGCCACCCGTTCCCGTGTCACGAATGTGGAGAGGCCTTCAAGCGCAGGAAAGACCTGGACCTGCACTCGCTCATTCATCAAGGTGAGAGTCCGGGACGCGGCCTGGCATAACAGTTCCGCTGTTATGTAACTAATGTCTCCGCTTGTGTAACACTCATACACTCATTATCTTACTCGCCTCGTACCCAATGGCGCCATGGGGACCTGCCGTGGTCTCTATCTCCAGCTCGCTCAGAGACCTCCGGTCCGTCACTCTCACAGTCGCACCTAGGGACTGTTCAGGCTCTCCACTTGACCATCATGCATGTTCTTTGGACTGTGGGAGGAAACCAGAGTAGCTGGAGAAAGCTACTATAGACTTATGGTGAGAAATGACCTGGACTAGGCTCGCAGACTCGCATCCTTCCTGCTGCCACTCACAGTGTCACTGCCCAGTGAAAAAATACCTTCTTCTACTTTTTTTTTTTACAATCTCCAAATGTATTTATTTATATCTGAAGTCCTGCCGTTCCTTTGTGAGCGCTGCGGCTTTGATCAACATGCAGATGAACATCTAAAGGCTGCACAGTCTATCAACACGCGCCGGGCCTTAGAAGACTGCCATGAATTTAATTCAATTCAGATTGAATTCAGCCGTCTCTGGGGGGCGATTCACGGCGCACCGGCTCCAGACTGAGAATAGGACGGGAATAAAACGATAATGACGCTTTATGAACAGGTGAGAATTGGTATCGGGTGGAGAGTGACGTGTGGATTTGAGGCGAATCGCTCATCTATAAACATGATGTAGTGCCAACACTTTGTGTGACAAGGATGCGTTTTTTTTTCTAATTTGTTTAGAGGAGCAGAAATGTTTTAACGAGGCCATTAAGATGTAACGGAAGAACTTTAATTCGTCCCGACGGGGGGAAATCTGCAGCCAGACAACAAAAGAAGAAGTGCATCGCGAAGGAGAGCGATAATTAGTTTTCACATGCGCGAAAAAGATAGCGAGACACCTCCGTTGAAGTGAGCGAGTGCTGGTTCGTTGCCAATAAAGCAGCTGTAGCCAGGTGCAATTATTCCAATAAGACAATGTCGTTGGGAGTCGAAAAAGACGAGAATAGAAAGCCTCGAATCCTCGTCGTACAGGAACGGTAAACACAGCTCGTACTATGAGCTGCAAGGTTTTAGGTTAGGTTTGCACTGCAAAAAAAGCAACACAGGCCTGGGTCCAAACCAAAGTTTTTAGCACCATAGACTTCAGGTTTCTAACCATACATCTGCCTCTATGTCCCACATTTCCCTCTTGTGGGACAAATAAAGGCATTCTACTCTATTCTATTCTAGTATAACTTCTTCTTCTTCTTCTGTCACATTATAAAATTGGATGCAGCCCCCCCCCTTCCCCGAACTGGATTGGATGTTCATGTTGGCACAACATGCTGTGAATTTGTATCGATTAAGACGATGAACGCTCTGTGCCCCCCCCCCCACACCCTCCCACCCCGACACTTTGCTCCGCTGGCCTGTGAATCTCGTATATCCCCAAACATACATCCATGTTATATGCGTGTTGTTCCTGCGATGCATTAGGTCGATGACTTTCCATTGATTGGCGTCCCGGGTGTAACGGAGGATGAAGGTGGAGGTAAATGAATTGGGGGGGGAGTGGGCGGTGGGGGTGTGGGTAGTGGGGGTGAGGGGGTGGAGGGTGGGGGGGGGCGGGGGCGTTTGAGCGTCAGCTTCATTAGTTAAGCCTGAGGAGTCAGCGTGTGGCCGGGGTCAGAGGTGTGTGGCTCCTCGGAGAGAGATGATTGGAGAGATTGATCCATTGATCAGTCCAGGGCCATAGGCTGAGATTGTCCTTATTAAAGGTTTAATTAGAGGGTCCCAGTGGGAGGCCAAGCGGGTCCTCCCCCTCCTCCGGGACGCGGCCGCACAGATGGTTAGCGAGATTGCGAGACGTCGGCGTGACGAGCCGTGGACGTGGCGGCGAAGCGTCTCCGTCAGCAGCTTTCAGGAGCAACATATCTATGAAGCTGACATTTGATTAGAGCAACTATTTAGTTGATTAACTGACAAAATTATTGACAGCATTCGATTTGTTGTCTCTTCAAATTAAAGGGTGACCTAGAAAAAAACGTTGGGGGGAGGGGGGGGGGGGGTATTTAACCAGCATGGGAAGCTATGGAGCGTCACTCTCATCAGGAAGGCCCATCGTCTGTGTCTAATGTCCGTTTCTGCACATCTGTCCTCCATCACATGACTTCACGTCCCTCGATTATCAAAATGGCTTAAAGCTAAGCTAAGTGGTAAATGGAGGAATACAGCTATGGACAACATACACACCTAGCCTTGTATATGCCTAGCCAGAATCAAAGCGAGGACCTGGTGGGTCCTTTCCCGCATGGGGTGCCCATATTTTACCCCACTTTCTGTCTCTCGTTTTATATTCGCCCATTTTGTAACATTTCAATATCTTCAACCGAACGAGGACGCGACGTGATGATCATTTCGGACCCGGCTGGGAAATAGACGGTGCTTACTCAGACATGACGTGGAAATGGTTTCCCATTCCGCCGCCTCTTTAAGGTCTATCTGACCTGCTGCCATCCTAATGTCTGAGTATCAGTCCAGGTGATGAGGAGTTTGTAGCTCGGTCCACATGGCAGCCTCTCTGTGCAGGCGCTCCAGCAGGGATAAAAACGTGCGAGCGTTACCTATCGAGTTTAAAGATGCTTAAAGTGTTTCATAGTCTGTCATAGTCATGGCGTTAGTGTGTGAAATGTGCTCTTGGATTCGTCTTATTCCAGGTGGCTGAGCATTTCGGTTCATCCACGGCCTGGAAGGATTTTGTCATTAAGTCTAAGTAGCAAATTCCTTTTAATGGTTTCATTTCGACCTGATAATGATAATTAGAGTAAATCTACAATTGCAGGAAAGATGCTTTTGAAAGGTATTACCTAATATTTAATTGCTTATTTTATTACCTATGTGCAGTCTTAATAGCCATTACAGACACACGATCTTTGCTGTGTGTGTTTTATAGGAAATTCTATGTTTGGTAAATTGTTTTAATGGAAACGGATGAGAAAAATCTTTGTGTTTTGGGAAAATTTGGAGTTCTGGAAGGAAGTTCCAGTCGTCCCATATGCATTAAGAATCTAATGTAATTGAATGGGGAAATGTGATAACATATGGCACACATCTCCTCCTAGTATGAGATGATATGTCTCTATAATAGACACATGTCACATCGTGTGTATATAATATTAATAGTAAGAAAAAAACTCGTCATTTGCTGCACCAGTGCAATCTGCCTCAGCCTCTGACGTGACGAATGAGACACTTTCCTCACAAGAGCTGCGGCCGCTCTAGATTTCCAGTGGAACCCGTCCGTCCTCGTGGTCCAGAAATGATCAAAGCGGCTGGAGTGGGTTACCTGGAGGAGAGGTGTCCCTGCGCTAACTGGATTCAATGTGAGAGCGCTTTTACACGCTCTGCTCCGCTTCACTCGACAGTTTTGAAGGGTTTAACGTCCCCACTCGCAGACGTGACTCGCTGACCGCTTGGGCTATTCACACGCGGGAATGAGGCCAAAATGAGCAAAGGTGTCGAAGAAACCGACGGACCGAGTGGGTCAGGTTGAGCCAAAACGTGCTATGTTCGTGGCAGATGAGAAGGATTTGACGAGAAGCATGAGTAAGCAAAAACAGAAGTAGCAATTGGTGAATAAAAGGAACCTAGTGCTGCACGATAAACGTTCTTTTCCCTCTATACTGATGACCGATAATTTGCGGCTTGTACCAATAAAAACGTTTTTATAGTTCAGCACTCAAGAGTAAAGAGCGATGTAGTGAGTTCACATAAATGTAACATTATGGCTCTGCCTCTGAATAATGTGTAAATAACAGACAATCACGACAAAAACTAGAAATTATGACTCAAAAACAGGCAGTTAGTAGTGTTGCACTCAGCTGCCTCAGTCAATAAAAAAAGATTTCACACGAGGAAAACTCAGAGCCTCAAATGCCTCATGGCTGGGGAGAAGACCAGCTCCAGACCCCTTCCTGCTAGCTTTAGCGTTAGCGTTAGCATCAGGGTCGTTTTTGTCCAATATTGTCTTCATAATGATTGGATTCAGTGCTGATAAGTGTCATGTGTCCTTAATAACATATATGGGGAAGGAGAAGACAGTCCGCTTTGGTTTTTAGGTGCAAGTTTGGATCTGAGAAGAGTTGTAGATGATCAGAGCTCATCATGATCGGAGCAAGTAAATAGCAATTTTGGTGTTGTATTGTGGCGTGATACCATTAAGAGCTATATAGACAAATAACACAGCTTTGAAATGAATTCTTAATTTCGCTGGCAATCAGGACCGGGGAGAAATATTGCTGCTTTGTTTTGTACATTTTCTAGTCTTGAAAACGTGTCGTGAATCACCCCCATGTAAAGGGAATTACAATAATCTAGCAGGGAGGCGATAAAAGCGTGGATAACTGTCTCGCAGTCTTTCTGAGATAAAGACGAAGGGCAGAGAATAAACGGAGGAGAACAGAAGATAAATGGTACGTCTAATTTCCGAATAAAAGGCGTCCTGTAAACACTAACTACAATAACTCAGCACCCAGAGGCTCCTTGGCAAGTCTGTAGTTTTTAGCAAAACATAAACGAGGAGACAATTAAACCATTAATTTGACGAACGAGCGTCGACAAGAACGAGTTCCCGTACCGGTTGTGCTCGTCTCCCCCAAGGTTAATGGCAGTCAATCAATCCCGTCCCAACTCTTTGAGCAAATACGTCGGCGAGAGAAGACGGGAGGAAATCAGAGTAGCGCTAACGATGCGGCCGCCTCGTTGGGGAATCTTAATAAGCCGCGACATCGGGAGACCGGGACGGCGAGACGTCTGCGATGGAACGCAGCCATTATCGATTTCATTATCTGTGACACGTTAAAAGGTGTTGGGATGGAGAGGAGGAGGAGGAGGAGGAGGAGGAGGAGGAAAACTCCATTGTTTCATCATTAATTACAACAGCAGTACACTCCAGGCCTCACATTTGCCGGGTCGTTGTGCGTCTGTGTGTGTTCACGTTCTAAACAAGCAGAGCCACCGCAGGGACGCTCTCTGTCGACTGGCTGGAAGAAAGAAAAAAACCAAAACCTGGCGGCGGCCGAATGTTCGGGCACGGTCGGCCGTCGCCTGCTAGCGCCAGGATGCTGGCACGGGCCGCCCGCAATCACCAGCCGCCGATCGGCCATCAGGACGGCGGCCCGGGACGGCGGCCACGGTGAGGCGGGGCCTCGAGCACCTGTCTGAAACGCCCGACTGTGTCTGTGCCCCGACAGACAAGGAGCCGGCCACGTGTCCCAACTGCGCCTCGCAGTTCATCAACCTGGCCGTGCTGGAGATCCACATGCAGCGCTGCCCGTCCACCGAGGAGGAGAAGAGCAGCGGGCGAGGACGGGGCCAGGGCCGCGGACGCAGCACCGGGCAGGTCTGGAAAACCCTTCAAAAGACGATAATACATCAGAGCTGTAGTCGCTCAAAGTCGGTTCCAGCATGTAAAGAACGTTTCTTAGCATGTTTTCAGGAGTCACATTTCTCTTTCACTCTGTTTTCTGGAATAGTTTCTTTAGTTTTTGAAGACAACAAACTGTATATGACGTGTTCATTTTGGCCTTTTGAGAAATGCCTGATCTAACCTTTTCACTAAATAAGAAATTCATTTGTTCCAGAAGGAACAAGTATCATAGATACAGTGTATCTGGTATTCACAGCGCTTCACTTTTTCCACATTTTGTGTTATTTAACCTCAAAATTCTACACATAACACCCCATAATGACAACGTGAAAAAAAAGAATTGAGATAAATTTATTAAAAGTAACAAAAAACTAAGAAACCACATGCATGTGAGTATTCACAGCCTTTGCTCAGTGCTTTGTTGATGACCCTTTGGCAGCAGTCACAGTCCTCAGGTCTCTCTGAATGCGACGCCACATGCTTGGCACACCTGCCTTCCTCCTCGCAGCGCCTCTCAGGCTCCAGCGAGTCTGGATGGGCTAGCGTCGGAGCACGGCCGGTTTCAGATCTCTCCGGAGATGCTCAATCGGATTCCAGTCTGGGCTCGGGCTGGGCCGCTCAAGGACACTCACAGAGTTGTCCTGAAGCCACTCCTTTGATATCCTGGCCGGGTGCTCGGGGTCGTTGTCCTGCTGAAAGATAAACCGTCGCCCCGGTCTGAGGTCACGAGGTTTTTCATCCAGGACGTCTCTGTACATCGCTGCTTTCATCTCTGCCTCTATCCTGACCAGCCTCCCAGCCCCTGCCTCTGAAAATCATCCCCACAGCATGATGCTGCCACCGCCATGCTTCTCTGTAGGGATGGCGTTGGCCTGGTGATGAGCGGTGCCTGCTCTCCTCCAAACCTGACGCCAGAGCGTTCAATCTTTGTCTCGTCAGACCAGAGAACTTTGTGGCTCATGGTCTGAGAGTCCTTCAGGTGCCTTTTGGCAAACTCCAGGCAGGCTGCCATGTGCCTGTTACTGAGGAGTGGCTTCCGTCTGGCCACTCTGCCATGCAGGCCTGATTGGTGGGCTGCTGCAGAGCTGGTTGTCCTTCTGGAAGGTTCTCCTCTCTCCACAGAGGAACGCAGGAGCTCTGACAGAGCGACCATCGGGGTCTTTGTCACCTCCCTGACTAAGGCCCTTCTTTAGACGTCTTCCATTTACGGATGATGGAGGCCACTGTGCTCATTGGGACCTTCAAAGCAGCAGAAATGTTTCCGTACCCTTCCCCAGATTTGCTCCTCGAGACAATCCTGTGTCGGAGGTCTACACACAATTCCTTTGACTTCACGCTTGGTTTGTGCTCTGACATGCACTGTCAACCGTGGGACCTGATACAGACAGGTGTGTGCCTGTCCTAATCCTGCCCAGTTACTGCGTGTGCCACAGGTGGACTCAGGCAAGCTGTAGAAACATCTCAAGGATGATCAGTGGAAACAGGGTGCACCTGAGCTTCATGGCAAAGGCTGTAAATACTTATGTGATTTCTTAGTTTTAGTTTTTTCATGTTATCGTTATGGGATGTTGTGTGTGTGTCCAAGTTTGAGGGGAAAAAAATGAATTGAATGCATGCTGGAATAGGGCTGTAACATAACGAAATGTGGAAAAAGTGTGAATACCTTCCAGATGCACTGTACTTATTGAATCTTTCGTATAATAGGGCGCTAGTTGTAAGTCGAGGTGCCACTGTACTTATTTTAAGTGTTCAGCTTTAGTAATCCTGAATCTATCCGCCATAATCCTGAACCAAGCCTTTTTCAAATTCTTGCCGCATGGAGAGACGATTTCCCTTGCTTTGAGGACTGAATTTTATCTTGTTGTTAGACATCCCCTTTCTCTTTTGCAGTGTGATTATTCTGTAATCTCACACTGGTTTTTACACCAGAGCATCCACAGGGTCTTAAAAAAGGCTAATAGGTTGATGAATCCATTTTCAGATAATTAAGGTCCATAAAACCTATTAAAAAGTCTCCATCAGGATTTTACGAGGCTGGTATTCAAGGCCTTACCAAACAGTCTAATTTGACAAATATTTTCAGAGAATTTCTCTTTGATTTAATTCATATTTTCAACCTTTGTTCCCACTGAGATGTGTTGTGTGGTTTTACAGATTTGATTGCACACTACAACAGATGTGTTGCTGATTACAGCTTGAAATACCCATTTTTTCCCCCCCTCAGTGTGAAATACTCTCTAATCTCCTCCACTTGGCTCTTCTACCCTCCGACCCGTCCCCCCCCCCCCCCTCCCTCAGATCGAGTGCGACCTGTGTGGCCACCGCTGCATGACCCAGGAGGGCCTGGACCTGCACCGCCTGTCCCACACGGGCCAGACGCCGCTCAAATGCCCGGTGAGGCCGTGCCGCCGCCGCTTCACCTCCAACAGCGCCCTGGAGGAGCACGTGCTGGCCCACTTCCAGGGAACGCTCAGCAAATCCAAGAACCGGCCGCGCTTCCGCTGTCAGATCTGCCACAAGGAGTTCGCCTACAACTCCACCTTCAACGTCCACATGAGGACGCACACCGACGAGAGGCCCTTCGAGGTAACCGCGCCGGAGCCGGAGCTGCCGCAAGCCGGGGGCTTTTCTCCCAGCCACCTCAAACATATTTTAAGCCTTTCTTCTTCTTCTTCTTTTTTTTAATGCTTCTCAAACGCTTCAACAGTCATATTTCAAGCTGCAAACCCGCCTCACCTCAAACCTCACCACCTCACCAACCCCCCCCCCCCCCCTTGGCGCTCCCAGCCGTTCAGAGCTGTGGCCATCTCTGTGCTTCTGGACCTCGGCCATTTGTGCAGTGTGTGTCCTGCGGGTGTTTCCTCCCTCCCTGTGTACCTGTGATTAATGGCAGGGCTGAGTTAGGGCCTGTCAGCGCCCCTCTGTGCCTGTTACTATTCTGGGACTCTCTCTCTCTCTCCCTCTCTCTCTCTCTCTCTCTCTCTCTCTGTCCCCCTCTCCTCTCGTCTCCTCTCCCCTCCTCTTCTGCCGTCCTGGTGACGAGGCAGGACATCAACCACGGACCCACCCAAGCCCATCACGGCACGTCGAAACTGTAGAAATTGATTTAATGTTTGTGGCTTCGCTTTGAGTCGTATCTATCAGCGAGGCTCGGAGGCTGAGGTTGAAGGGGGGAGGAGAGAGAGAGGGAGGGAGGGAGGGAGGGTGAGGTTGGGGGGGGTGGGGGAGGGGGTGAGTGGGCATGGGTCCTCAAACACGCAGACGGTGATGGGGATGAATTTTAATTGAAATCAAACAGGCGGCGCGCTCCTGGAGGAACACCTATATTTGCTGAGCATATAAAGCCGCAGACCCGACAGGAGAGGTAATTTTATTAGAGGGAGATACACTGAAACGGCAGAAACTGACAACGGGGGGATTACTGTTTCAATCGCCAACCCCCCCCCCCCCCCCCCAGTAGGAATCAAAGCAACAGCACAACAGTCGTTCCTTTTGTAGCGCTTCGGGTTTAATCAAGTATCCTGTTGTAGTTCATTGTCTGCGTTCAGGTGGTAACAAGCGGAGCGTGAATGCCGGGGCGGCAGGCCCGGGGACGACGGAGGAATAGTTAATGTGATTACTTTATTACCTGCAAGTGTCGGGCTGTCAGCGCCCACCGTGGCGTCCCTCTCTGGCGTCCGCTGCCCAAACGAGCTGCACACCCTCACCTAAACACTGATTGCCAGTAATCTAAGTTATTGGCCTGGTATTAAACAGCCCTATGAAAATGTGATAACTCGGGTTGATGATGTCAGAATACACAGATTTGACAGAAGTTCTTAGAAAAGTTTATTTTTTTAGCAGTTTCAGTGCAGTTTGCTCATCAGAAATAGTGGACAGTCATTCATCCTAGATATGCACATTTGACTATAAATACTAGGTAAATAACAGCCTATAATGGTACAACTCATTACACTATGATTAGGGTTAGGGTTAGGCTAACCCTAACCCTAATTTGAAAGTTATTACGTTTACATGTCTTTATTACATGTTCATTACATGTCATTATTACACTTTAAATGGCCATAATTATTGTGTTAGTGGTCATTATTTTGCTACAGACACTACAAGCAACATTCATTGTTGTCATCAATCAAAAAACTAGTAGTTCACTAATTGACTGCAGCCCCAAAAGATTTACATTTTTTTGTGCGTTTTCTGGTTTGTTGGACGCAGAAAACACGATATTGAACATTTAAATGACCTTATTTAAGGATTTTTCAAGCGTCTTTCTGATGTTTTATTGACCAAACAGTCCATTTAATAACTGCAAGAATAATCAATAAGGATAATCGAGCCGCTGGCTGGCGCGTGGCACTCTTTCCCTGTGTCTGTCCCCTCTTTTCTCCTCCACACGTCGCACTCTCTCCCGGCTCCTCTTCCACGGCAGCCAGAAATGCTGCTCCTGCAGAAAAACCCTCGCAGAGAAAATATTAATTCCAGCTGAGCCTGTGCCCTGCCAGTGTGGCGGACATATTTCCTCGCCACCCTCCAGAGCTGCAACACTTAATAGATTACTCGGCTGTGGAAGTTATCAACAACTAGTTTTGGTAACTGACTGAAGCCTTTAGAGGGACTTTGAGAAGGGTTTTAAGAAATTAAAAGCTCTGTTATGTAAATGAGAATATTTTCTGGCATGTTTAGTCCCTCTGACAAAAAAACCTTCGACGGTTTTACGATATTAATTAGAAAAACTAAACTGATACAAACAGATAAATCCACTCGGGAAATAACTGTATTGTACAGCCAGTGTACAGCTAGTGTGCCGTCACACTGAGCTATTGCTAGCCGAGGCTAGCATTAGCTCAGTGTGCCATCCCACTGAGCTAATGCTAGCCTCAGCTAACGTTAGCTCAGTGTGCCATCACACTGAGCTAATGCTAGCCTCGGCTAAGGTT
>CM055191.1:8511035-8696035 GCA_029224185.1 Karalla daura | reverse complement strand
TGCTTCAACACCTCAGGTGTCCAGGGACTGCTAGGTTACATTTTCAGATGTGTGTGTGTATATGTATATGAATACACACACACACACATAAATGTATGTAAAATCTGTTTTGGGACATGCAGAAGTGACCTGAGTCTGATCTGAGTTGTAAAAACAAAATCCCACAAATTTGGATTTGCGCCACTTTGTACCGGCATGTGGTCTAACATAACGCAGCTGCTGCTCTATGTTTAATGACTGGAGCCGTGAATGGACGCAGAATGAAGTAAGTGGACTTTTTTTTTTTTCCACGAGCTAAATCGAATCCTGATGATGTAACTGCGCAGCCATTATGGGTATAGTCGAGTGTTGCATTAAAAAATGGACTTTGGATGATTAGTCATTATCTTAATGACCCCGGTCGCCGCAGCTCAAGATTCATTCAATGATGCCTTTTGATTAAAAACCCAGTCTTGGTTCCCTGGAAATATCTTCGCATTTCATCGAAAAAAACCGAAAGAGTTTAATCAAGCAGCTTTCCCGGTTTGAAGAGCAAAAAAAAAAAACAGAAACAAACCAATAACCAATAAATGATTTATAACCAGGCGTGCACACGGCTGAGAGGAATATAAACCGCTGCGTATGTTTCCTATGTGCGACACTTTCTCCAATTATGCATTTCAATAATTCATGGCATTGATAGGCTGCAGAGGCAGGCGTGGAGGAGAGGGTGTTTATCTTTTAATGCAGCCAAATGAAATGGACAATTACAGCGTGCAGCTATGTGCGAGGAGGTGGGGTGGGGTGGGGGGGACCCTAAAAATAACCATCAGATTTAGCTGTGTCCTTGTTACATGTAGGGGCTGCGCTCACCCTGGGCATCCCTTTGATTCTCACCTCTTTTTTTTTATATCATAAACACTAAAAATACCCAAGTGACCCTCAGGAGTGAATGTGCATATTCAGCTCTCGCAGCAGTAAACTCGCTGACATCACAGTGTCCCGTGCAGGTGGAGGACACATGAGCTCTGTTTTTGGCCAACACCACCAGGTAAGTGCAGGCGCCCGAGAGTGGATGCACTGATTTATTTCTTTATTTATTTTTTCTACATAAATGAGATGAGCTGCTGCCCGTGTCCGGGCCTGCTCCGGTATTGTTTGTGGCGTCCGCCGCTCGCACGACATTAACATAATGACGGAGGATGTCTCAAATGTTTCTTAATGAGTTAGATTACAAGATAACGAGCTCGACCGTTCATCCATTTTGTTGCAAACCTGACTGTCAACCTCCCACCCTCCGCTCACAGCGACTTACTCCGTCCATCCATCTTTTCATTTGGTGTCCCGAACACCCGCACATGCGTTCGGCGAGCGTGTCAGCTTCTCACACACACACACACACACACACACACACACACACACACACACACACACACACACACACACACACACACACACACACACACACACACACACACACACACACACACACACACACACATAACTCGAAGGGTAATTTCTGTTTTCTTTTTCCTTCCCCTATACGGCGGTTTGTCCTCTAGGATGCAAATACCCCTTAAGATTTTATTTTCCACAGTATAAAACAACTAAAACAGAAGTCTGTTGTAATGAGAGTATTAAAAATAAAGGCCATCGGTAAATTCTAGTGCATTTGCCTCATCCATCCATTCATTGTCTTGCTTTGGACTTTAATGGTGTCGTGCAGGGGTCTGCAGGCAATACCAGTCGATCACAGAGCACATACATAGATCTTTAGAGTCTATAATCGACTTAAACATGTATGTTTTTGGTCTGAGAAGTTGATCAAACGGGAGCTAACCCACAAAGACATGCAAACTCCACACGGAAAGACCCTCAGTCCGACCCAGGGCTCTCTACTTAACCATATCAATATTTCACTTGTCTTACCCTCTCCTACAGCTGCATGTGCCCCAGGATGTAAACTTTTACCTGGTTCAGACTCGCCACTACAAGCCTTTGTCTTAACATTTTGCCTTTCGGGGAGCGAAAAAAAAGAAAAACACAGCTGCAGCGTTCAGCCTATTGTAATGAGAGGATTAAAAATAAATGCTGTGAGTAAACTCTTGTGCGTTTGCTTCATGTTGAATGTAAATCCAAGCCCTGTTCAACCTGAGGTGAAGGCTTCTAGAACAAGGCCCTGTAACGCTCTAATGATCTGTCTGAAGGATCCACTACACAGTAAAACTGGGCTACAGTAACCTTGAAGTCCACTATAGTAAATCGTGGGGAATAAGAAGTGTAGGAAACTTCTACACAATCAATGTAAACCCATTAACCACAGGGTCCCCAGAGAAGTGGAAAAGTCATGCTTTGTTGATGGCAATGTTATTGACGTCTTGCCAACTAGGAGCTGTTAGGCAAAGCTTCGGCTCCGAGGGAATGTGACACATATTAGCACTGTGGTGGGAAAGACAATACTCATTATTATGGAACATTTTCCCCGATTGGTAATTGCTCTGCTGCCGTGTTATCTTAACATACATGTGCGGTGTGGTAATGTCAAGGGCTGCACAAACCGTCTCAATGGATTAAGTGCTCCACACACACACACACACAAAACCGATAAACGTCGTCTTCAGTACCTCATGCAAACCAGGATGTGGCAGCCTGCTTGATTTCATCTGCCTCTCACACAGAGCTGGAGTAGTACTGCAGTACTATTTCTGAGGGGGATGTAATTTAAATCTCACAGAAAACCTGTCATGTAGGCACTGAAGGTCAAAGCTTTTTACCAGCTAAAATCACATACTGTGGTAATACAACAGGATGTGGGGAGGAAAACAAAAAACAAAAAAAAAGGAAAAAAAAACCTATAAATCACGTTAAGGTCAGTGCACTGTATGTGCAGTACTATTCAATGTCCCCGAAAGATAAACGACATTGTTTTCTATTTATACACCAAGAGCGATGTTGTATTTATGTACAGCCACTGATGTGCATCTCGAGTGACACCGTTTGGCTTTTTATTGGGCAAAATGATTCAGACTTAGCTTTGACTCACGCAAGTCCAGGAGTTTGTTTATAAATACACTTCACCAGGTTCATTCAGTCCCAAGCGATCATTGTTATGATTACGGGCTGTCCCGTCACTATAAATCTGGCCTTTTTAAGATTTTCCATCTTCATTAACGAGAACGTTTCACTTCTACCATGCTAATCTGTCTGAGTTAGGCAGTGAGTTGGGAGGGGGTGGGGGTGGGGGTGCGAAAAACATGATGTACTTCTTTGTATTTGACTAAGAGAGCAAACTTACTCAGCCGGCTACAGCTGACTTCCCAACTCTATTATCATATCGTAGTTATTAATGTATGATTGACCTATTTAAGTAATGGTATACATTTATCATTCTCTATGCCTTGTGATTACATATTTATTGCTTGTACATGCTTTCCCAACACCCTCTGCCCTTCTCTTATTTTCTTTTTCTCCTTTCTCTCTCTTTTTTCATCATCACTCTGCTGTTCTGTCTCTCCCTCCCTCTCCCTCTCTCTCTCCCTCTCCCTCTCTCTTCTCCCCCCCCTCTTGCGACATAGCCTCTGTCTCTCTCTTTGCTGAGGTGGCTGTACCTGCTGTGACTTTGACAAAGTAGTCTCCATGCGTGTAGCAGTGTATTTTTCGGCCTGTGTGCGTGCATGCGTGTGTGTGTGTGTGCTGCTTGCTTCATTTTTTAGTATACAATTTTTTTTTCCCCATTGCAAGTGTGCACAGTGAACAAATGCATCTGTGTGAGTGTGTGTGTGTGTGTGTGTGTGTGTGTGTGTGTGTGTGTGTGTGTGTGTGTGTGTGTGTGTGTGTGTGTGTGAGTGTGAGTGTGAGAACACACTGCAGTATTCCAGCGCCTACAAGTGCTTATGTCATATTATACTCCTCTGTTTTGTCCTCCATTACCTCGTGCTTTTTTTTCATCCCTTGCTCTCTTGTTCACCTTGTTTCTCCCCGTGTGCTCCTCTTCCACCCTCTCTCCCCTCCCCTTCTCTCTCTCTCCCCCCCACACCACCACCTCCTCCCCTTGCCTGTCTCCTCCCTCTGTGTCCCCTCCCTCATGTTTCCTCCTTCCTCTCTCTCATTGATAGTGAAGCATTTGTGACTAGAATACTGAGGAGCTAATCATTATTCCACGAGCACAGCGCAGTGCTCGGGCAGAATGTCAATTCCCCCCCCCCCTTCTTCCTTCTGTCTCCCCCCCCCCCCGTCTCCTCCCCCTCCTCCCCTCTTTTGCATGCTTTCTAAGCAATAGTTAACATGGAAGCCACATCTGTGTTGTGCAAGGAGAAAAGTAAGGGGAACACAAATGTGCATTCACGAGGACAAACAGCCCGGCTCTCCACACCTGCAGCGGTTTGGACGCGTAACGCTTGAGTAAGGTTTACGTCTGTGCCTCGGATGGTGTTTTCGAGTGTGTGTGATATGTAGTTGTTATGTAAAAGCGCTCCACATCAATTTGTCAAGAGCAAAGTGGTGTGGGATGGAGATGAGAGAGAGACAGCTGTTGAATACATATTTAGAGGGGGAGGGAAACTGAAACAGAAAGTGACAGCTGACTTTGGATGGATGCAATAAGGCTGAAGTTACCAATTATATTATGAGTGCGGCCTCAGAGGCCTGATTGCATTCATACTGTAGACGTCGGACCATCAATATATGGGGTAATAAACAGGAGTAGATGGAGGTACAATGAGCCGCCAGTCACGCTCACAGAGCAGATTCAGTGTCACCCCATTGTGCTGAAAACCAAGAGAGGGATAAATTAGACTAGAGGTAAATTAGCCAATGCACACACATACACACCCACTCACACACACACACACAGTGGGACTGCAGGGCGTGTGTCAGTGTGTGTGATGGAATGGGAGAGACAGCACACGGAGACTCCTCCTGACTTCCTGAAAACTGCAGCTGTGGGTCACAGCCAGGGGTAACGCTGTGTATGCCATACACAGAGAGAGAGAGAGAGAGAGAGAGAGAGAGAGGGGGGGGGGAGAGAGAGAGAGAGAGAGAGAGGGAGAGAGAGAGAGAGAGAGAGAGCCCCATAAAGTATTTTACATTTGCAAGTTGGATGAATAAAGAGACAGTCATATCCAAAATTTCCACACACACACACTTGCAAACACACATACACGCACGCACACACGCACGCCCACAGAAAATGCCATGGCCTGAGGGAACCTCTGGCGTGACATGGCTGCAGTCTAATAGGCTCAAGCGCCAGTGAGTAATAGGTGCTCCAGCACTGTCCGCCCACTGGACAAAGACATCTTGAGATGCACATTATTTTATGAGATGCAAAGTGAATAGGTGAAAACATGATGAAGCACTGGGATGGGGAGGGGGTGGCGGGGATGGTGTGAGGGAGGGAGGAGGGAGGGAGGGAGGGGTGGAGGGGTCTGCGGTTTGAGACCAAAGCAGAGGAGACAGCTCAGCATTGTCACATGCTATATTTGCTTCCCTGTTTGATTAGGGGACAGCTTAGTGGACGAACCAGAGCTGAAGTATCCAAAGGCTCAGATCAGAGGGCATTAGTCAATAAGGGAGACACAAATAGGCCCTCACTTTACATTATGCCACTGTGTGTTTATATTAAAAGAAGACTAGAATAAAAAGCCCTGCTTGGACAGGTGCAATGTGGATTAATTGGCCAGAGACAGATGACACATTTAGCTGTCCGTTTTGTCCATTTAAAGTCCTCCCATCCCGCGACCTGACACCTCGGCTGAGATCTTTTAAAGCAGTAATTAGCAGATATCATTGTAGAGCAACACTGTGCTGTCTCTGAGAGCCACCTCATGCTCAGTGTGACAGAATCAATGATTCAACACACTGTGGCAAGTTTAATAGCCTTGGAGGACATGAAACACTAAGAGAGCATTGGCGCTGCAAGGCTAAAAGGGAAGATCTATACCGAGGCCTGAACCGAGTGGAGCACCACAGAGGAACAAAGGCAGTGCAGGGCCCGCGTCCCGCTCTCGTTAGGGGGGATGAGACAGGGAGGCGTGATGGAAACGGGATAGGGGAGTTAGGCGGTGACATCATATAGTGCGAGCTGCTCTCTCCGGAGACCGCTGTCTGCTCGCAGTGGGCTCACGCTGTTGTGGATTTGTGCCTCATATGAGTGAACATTATAAATAGTGAGGAGGGTGTCAGCTCCATTCACCGGAGTCCCTCGTGAAGTGCCAGGGAGCTCTGTTGAGAGAAAAGGATGATTCTTAGCAATGTGTGTATGTGTGTGTGTGTGTGTGTTGTGTATACGCCCCAGTCCTTGGAGGAACTATTCAAATCATTTGCTGAAAAGCTGAAATTCCCCGATGTGAAATATGCTGATTTTCCTAACCCGCTCTGTACCTGAGTGGTGTTGTGAGGGTCTGCTGGAGGCTATCTCAGCACGCATACGACGAAGGCAGTGGAGAGGTACGTATTCACACACACACCTAGCAACAATTTTCCCCAGTTAGCCCAAACATGCATGTCTTTGGACTGTGGAAGGACCCTGAGAAATCCTACGGAAACTCTGCAGAGAGAAACTCTCAGTCTGACCCAGGTTAGGAAGCTGTAAGTCGTTCTTGCTGTGAGGTGACTTGCTATTGACCGTGCTGCCCCTGGTGACCGTCCTCTGTTCAAAATTTTACAAACTGCAAAATTGGCTGCAAAATTGGTCCAGATGCTTCCTATGATGTGGTACAAACCTTTCTGGAAGTCTTACACTGAAAAAAAAAGAAGCAATGCAAAGTGATACAAGCGTGCAAATAAGACGTATGTAAATGATAAATCGACAGAACTGCATAAAATCTTCCAGGAAGTACAACGGCTCTGGTTCATATTCAGCCAACAGTCGCACTCCATCTCCCTCCATTCATTTCCTGTCATCTCATAAAGAGAAAAACACTGAGACATAAAAAACCTGAAACACTCAGGTGGAGTACAAATGTCGCCTTATACTTGTACCAGTGTTTTCCAAAGCACACATTGTTACACCCCCCCCCCCGGGCACAGAGCAACAGCTGCATACATGTTTGATGTAGCCTCACGCTCTGACGGGATTTATGCCCGTTTACCTCCACTTGCCTCGCTACTGTTTGTGCATATCGGTGACATAATGTCAATATGTGCCTGAGTTTGTGAGCCCAATTGTGTGTTTACATCTGATTGTGCAGTGGACGTGCATGCAGATGCGTGCATGTTTGTGCATGCATGCGTATGTCTGTGTGTGTGTGTGTGTGTGTGTGTGTGTGTGCGTGTGTGTGTGTGACAGTGTGTGATGTGTGTCATAGGGTATGAGGCGAGTCGTGTGGTGGTGTGATAGTGTTTGTCACCCTGAGCATGTAGCCATGTCAAACCCTGTCAGGGTAGTTTACCCCAGCTGGGGATGTAACACATCCCTATGATTACTCTCTATCTCTGTCCCCCCCTCCCGCCCCTCACCCCCCCCCCCCTCCCTCTCTCTCCGTGGGCATGTGTGTGTGTTTGTCTGTCTATTTCAGATAGTGTGTGTGTGTGTTTTTCTTCATGGGCAGTTCTTTTTTTTCCGCCTGTTCCCCTTATTTCAAATGCTTATCGCAGAGACTGACAGAGAGAAGAGAGATGGTGGTGGGGGGAGTTGATATTCATCTTTGAGAAAAAATACCTAGGAGGGAGAGAGAGAGAGAGGGAGAGAGAGAGAGAGAGTCAAGGAGTGGGTGTTGGGAGGGAGGGAAGAGGGAGGGGAGAGAGTGGGAGGGTGCAGAGAGAGAGAGAGAGAGAGAGAGAGAGAGAGAGAGAGAGAGAGAGAGAGAGAGAGAGAGAGAGAGAGAGCGCTGATTAGATTGGAGAAAGCCAAGGAGGCAGGGGTATACTACTGAGCAAGGGGAGAGAGAGAGAGGGGGAGAGAGAGAGAGAGAGGCAGAGAGAGGAGGGTGACTAAGTGAATGCAGTTTGCCGTGCACAGGCAGCCAGACGGATTGGACCTGAATCAACAAATGGATACAGAGACCCTGGATGTACGCTGCATATGAGGAGCGGAGAAAGACAGAGGACGAAGACTGCTGCCTGCCTTCACCTCGTTTTATTTTACCGCTATTTTTTTAATCTCCGCATCAGTCTCTCTGAGCCCACGGGAGGGGGCACAGGAGGAGGGGATACAGCGGACAACTCATTTCAAACCCCCAGCATCCTCTGTGCAAGCGGAGGAGCCAGGACTGAGTCAACTGTGGGACTCACCGGAGCTGGATATATGCTCAGTAAGTTGGCTGCAAATGCCAGTGTCCAAGCATGTGTGTGTGTGTGTGTGTGTGGACTGATGCCTCTGGCTTGTTCACTGCCTGTGATGCTTTTTTCATGAAGAAAGAGAAAATAAGAGAGGGGATGCAAATGCAGTTGTGCTGCAATGTCTCTACCATTGTGCTATGCCGCCTGCACCAACAGATCTTTTTCTCGTTTTAAACAACTAGCCCGCACTTGACTGTGTGTGTGTGTGTGTGTTTGTGTGTGTGTGTGTGTTTGTGGCTTTTTCCTCCACAGTGCCGGTGAGTGTGTGAGTGTGTGTGTATGTGTGTGTGTGTGTGAGCTGATAATAGCAGCCCCATTGGTATTCAGCGGAGGAAGCTCCAGGATCTCGCTGCGCCTTTCCCCAGGATGGGATCACAGAGCAGGGATTGTGCTCGCCTGTGGAGAGCCCGCTGAAATGGGTGAGTGTCCGTCCTTCTCTCTGTCTCCCTCTCTCTTTCTCTCTCCCCCGCTTCTTCTTTTTTTATTCCTCTCTCCATCCTCCCCTCACGACTCATTTTCTTGTTTCTTATATATACACCTCTCCGTCCGCTAGCCTCCTCTTCATCAGTCTGCAGCAGCATTTCCACCTCTGACGGGTTTCCCCCTCCTCACCCACTCACCCCGTCCAATCTCTCCACCAGTCCCCCACCTGTTTCCCTCCATTCCTCCTTTCCATCCTCTTTTCATCCCGCATCCTCAGCCTCTTCTCCTCCTCCATCGGGACATAAACAGGCCTGTCCGGTTTGATGGATTTGAATCAAATCTGAATGGCTCACTTTAATTTGTCGCCCCCCCCCACCATTCCCTTTGCCTCTCTATCTCTTCCCCTCCTCCCCTCCCCCTCCTCTCCTCTATCCCTCTCTCTCTCTCCCTCTCTCTCTCCATCTCTTCAGGCTCCTCTCCACATTCTGTTTGAATTCAGACACAACGAAGATGTTTGCGCCTCTTTCCTGACACAGGCAATGAATGGAGATGCTGTGGATCCATGTGTGTGTGCGTTTGTGTGTGTGTGTGTGTGTCTGTGTCTGTGTGTGTGTGTGTCTGTGCAAAAGAATTGCTATTTCTGTGTCTGTGTCAATCATTTTGATAGCTTTTCATGTGTGCTTGTCTCAGGCACAATGCAGAGAGGCCAGAGGTGTGTGTTCAGCCACAATGTGTGTGGGATTGGTAGAACAGAGGGTTATGAAGAAGATCAATGCGTTTAATTGCTTCAGGCATGACAGCTGTGACACACACGTACACACACACGTACACACACACATGCAGACACAGACACAGACACAGACACATATGCAGACACACTCGTACACATGTACACATCTTACACATTGTCACAGGCTCCACACACACTCTTTGTACTCCTTGCTGACATACCTTCTGCACACTAATTCACACCCACCTACATCTTTTCTCTTGTGCCAGACAAAAGCATGAAAATGATGCCAAACAAAGGCCGTGCACACACACACACACACACACACACGCACGCACCCAGACACACACCTTGAGACAGTGACTTAACCAGTGAGATGACACGCACACCCACACCCACACACATGGCCTCGTCCTAAATGGTCCTAGGAGAATATGGGTGTCACAGGAGGGTCACATCCATCCTCACAGCAGTATTGATTGGAGCTGATACACCGAATGGCCTCTAATGTTTCATTTTTAATGGAGCAACACTTCGCCGTACTCGGGAATCGGAAGCAGTCACTAAACCGGTTTAATGATTTCATTTTGCTCGGATAAAAGAAACGTCATTGTCGTGGAACGTCTCTGACTTTGGGCACCTGCTTTCAGGCAGAGACACGCTGTCTGTTCTCAATTAAGCAGGTATTCATCGCTCGGCTGAGAGCTGCAGGCTTTTTGATTGCAATTTTATAAGGGATTTTTTTTTTATACATTCAACAGGTGCAAACTGTTGCATAGTAACAGTGGCAAGGCTACCTGTTGGTTAGCAAAGATTTGACATCCAGTCACTATTTTTAGATCCAGGCGAGCTCTTTGACAAAAAGCCTCATGATTTATTAGGAAACAAACAAACAACAGCAAGAAAAAAAGGCTCAACAAGCATTCAAGTCTGTCAGACTGATATTACCCATTGCCATCTGTCATCTGCCTGCATATTTGCCTTCCCTGGAACATTGTGGTGACAATATTTCTCAGTGATATATAAAGGTATATGAATGTGACAGCCAAATGAATCTAATACTAAAAAGACACTAAATGGCTCATTCAATTCGAGCTCTGAGAAAAAAGAACACATTTGAGTTCCAAGCAGCTTAAATACCGCTTGGAAATCTTACAGTAGAAATTATCTTCCTATTACTCCATCCATTCAAACTCTGGACAGGTTGCCAGCACACACATGCACGCACACATACACACATACACAGACACACACATGCTCTTACCTAGAGGGCATTTGGAATCTCCAATTGACCTGAACATGCATGTTTTTGGGCTATTAACACGCAAACTGTGGGTGTCCAGAAAGTGCCTGGATGTGAACCGGGGGACCTTCATGCTGCAAGGTGACAGATCCACCTGTCTAAAACCATAAGGTGGAAAAATATGAAAATTGGTAGTTGTGGTAATAATATCTCTCCGCACATCCTTCGCATTTTGCTGCAGTTCTTAATGAGCACATGCTCATCCCTTTACTTTTCTCCCTATTTGTATTTATATCCTCCCGCTCTATAGCCATTTTTAAAGATTCTATCATTGGCGCTTGGCCCTAAAAACTATTACAAAATTATGAATCCTACATCTCAGGAGCTCAGGTTTACACCTAAAAAGTCAATTTTGCTGCCAGAGCTGAGTGAGTCCGACTGTAATACCTTCTCCCTTCTTATTAGTTTGAGAAGTGATCCCTCACTTCAGCAAGTTTTTCACTTTACCGCAAAAAAAAAAAAAAATCTGGTGTGAACAAATTCAGCCTGAGATGTTATTTGCTCATATTCATCCTGCGGATTCATGTCCTAACATGGAATTAGAATGAACTGTTTGGTTTTTATTAGCGAGCCTCCTCTCTTGCCCCAGCCCGAGTCTCCTTCAGGATGAGGAGGCTGCATTTTACAGTTCGCAAACGGGGCTTTTTTTTTTTTTTTCTTTTTCGCAGGCTTCCTCCATCTTTGCTGAAATTGCTTCCTTCATTTACCTCTAAGATGGTTGGGGGTATCCATTCAGCACAGCCTCTCAAGTTTCTCATTTCCTCTTTTTTTACACCCGCAAAGAGAGCAGCCGCAGTTCAGCGAGGGCAGCGGGCCATGCAGTGGATCAGACGGACAGCGCGGTTCAGGACTGGATTACAAGGCACACCATATTGCACTCTTACATCTCGAGTTTTTTCAATTCTAATACATCATAACGGGCGCAAGACGAATGCAAGCTTAAATTCTGAATATGACAGCCCAGGTCTGCGCCATTCAACACCACCACTCATACCTGACCAGTGCTACGAGGCAGGACTGCAGTCCTCCATCTGCCTCAGGCACATTCACCAGTCAGAGGTCTTTCTCTCTTTCTCCCTCTCTCTCTCTCTCTCTCTCTCTCTCTCCCTATCTCTCTCTCTCTCTCTCTGCTCCCTTACATGCGTCCCAGCTTGGATACCGTGGAGCGTGATGGACTTGGAATTGAAGAAAAAGACAGGAGAGATGATTGGATGAAAGCGGGCCAGGTGTAGATATAAAATTGGATGAAGGCAATAGAAGAGAGATGTGACGGGTGGGGAAAGTGTTTGAAGATGGGCTTGTTGAGCGGGAGTGAAGGGATCAAATCATAGAGTGAGTAGGGAGCAGGAAGGAGCAAACACGCAGCAAAGTCGGAGGAAGAGTGACAAGGACGGAATAGACAGCAGGACGACAGGCAGGGCGGAGTGTGACGAGGGGGAGAATGACGTACGCGATAAGGCAGAGTGACACAAATGTCACCACGCTAACCTTTCATGCACTCTCTCGCTCTCTCCCCTCTCTCTGCCTCTCTCTCCTTTGCCGCCTCTCCTTCCCTTTTCTCCTCCTAGATCCGAAGCCTCGCAGAGATGGAGACCAAATGGCCAGCACGGAAGCAAGCAGACGCCCTGCAGCGAGCAGCTCTCCGCACCTAACCGTCTCGACCCGTCGTCCCGAGCGAGCCGAGCTGGGACAGAACCTGCAGGGCTGAGGCCAGACACCAGACACCAGACACCAGACATCGCCAGGAAGCAGATAAAAGCAGAGGGCGACGAGCCTCGCAGGGACCGTCGGCTTTACAAACAACATAATCAACCTGCTGAGCATATGATCGAGCTCCTTGGACTCCGTCTGAAATGAAATAGGCTGCAGTGATGCTTGAGCAATGGCACGGAGCTTTTGGACATGTCCGGATTTATCGACCGGATATCCTGTCGAGATTACAACACTTTTGTGCACACCTCAGAGCCGGGCCACTTTTTCCAGATTGGCTTGTGGGCAAAAGCGAGTAATTGAAAATTCCCCCTCGAGAGGGTCTCTCCTCTGATTTGTTGTGTGGGAAGAGGGCTCTTTTTTTTTCCCCCTCTCCACCCCTCAAAAAGAAACTATTTCAACCCCCTCCTCCTGCCGTTATCCCGCATTTCCCCACATTCATTTTCATCATCTTTTTCACACATTGTGGGGGGAAATACATTATGAAGCAGCACCATTCTTCTTCATCCTCCCTCGGTGATGGAGAGAGAGGAGGGACAGACTGTCCAGAATAGATAACGAGCAAGGAGACTGGCACTGAGAAGAGGGGGGAAGGAGGAAGAAAAGCAGCAAACAGAGGGAAACAGGTAGTGAGAGAGAGGAAAGCACACAGCGAGTCAACCAAAGAAGGCGGAAAAAAGAGAAAAACAGAATTAACTAGGATTGTTAAAAAAAAAAATCCTGACAGAGACACAGAGTCTCTTTCTAATTCGTGTGTGCCGTGTTGGAAGGCTAGTTGGCCGCAATGGGCAGGGCAGGGGTCAGGATTTACACCAGGGGGGGCACTTGAGCAGGATAGTAGGGTTATGTCCCCCCTGCACCTGTCTGCTCTGCATTTCAGTGTTTGGCAGGAAGACAGACTGAAAGATGGCCTGGTAAACAGACAGCTATACTGAATGACAGACACGCTCTGAGGCTGGTAAGACAGACAGACAGACAGACAGCGAGATAGACAGGAAGACGGGTTGGGCGCCTATTCCAAGTGTCAGGCAGAGAGCCAGGCAGACATCCAGTGCCGGCACAGTAGACAGCGTGCGATTCATTGTCATTCAGGGCAGCGTGTGAGGGAGAGACGGAGGGAAGGAAAGAAAGCACAGACAGGAGGAAGAGAAGAGAAGAGAAGAGAGGAGAGGAGGAGAAGAGAGGAGGAGAGCAGAGGAGAGGAGCATCCCTGTGTTTGTAGCTCCTGGAGAAGCGCGCTCCATCCGCATCCACCTCAGTCAGTGCTGTGGCATAAAATCAGCCTGAGAGGGAGGGGGGGGGCTGTTACTAGAAAGGAAATACAGGTTTGAGAGAGAGAGAGAGAGAGAGAGAGAGGGTTGGAGGCAGGCACAGAAACAGAGGGAGAGAGCAGGTGTCGGAAATCCTCCCCTTCATCTGCTTGTCATTTACTCCTTTATGTTCTCTCGTCGTCTGGCGAGGTGATTGGTTTTCTGATGCCGGCGTTCCTCGGCTCGTAGGCCCGTCCGCAGGAGAGCAAAAAGAAAACAAAAAAAAGACAGCTTAAAGAGGAAAGGTGGAGCCCTGTTTTGATTGACTAATTTTTCAACCCCCTTCCTTATTTTTTTTTTCTTTTTTCGTTTCCTTAGTTGTCAAGTCGAGGCTCTTGTTATTTTTGGGATGTTTTTTTTCCCCCTCACGTAAGACACAGAGAGAAGAAAAACACCGGCCCAATCAATCTCGTATTCTCTTTGTACACTCAGTTGAACCTCTCCTCTCATCAATTGTTGATTTTTCCTTGTCTCGTCCTAAAGGGATTATTTCACCATCTGAGTATAAACACTGGAATCCTCCCGATTCCTTTTATATGTCCTCACCCCCCAACGACAGAGTGTGAACCCCTCTGACTCCCCCACGGCGTCCCCCCCTCCTCCCCTGCCCTCACCCCTCAGCCGAGGTGCTAAAACCCTGTGGTCTCAGATCTCCATGCCTGTGTTGACTCACTACTACAGCGATAATATGGCACAGCACTTCTGATAACGTCTGATTCATTCTGTAAGTAGGACTCTCTCTCTCTTTTGATGTTTGTGTGTGTGTGTGTGTGTGTGTGTGTGTGTGTGTTCACGTGTGCACTGCATGTCATTAACGTGCATCCAGCTCCTGTGTGCAGAAACACAGAACGTGGTCCGTCTTTCTGCAATGTTGGTTTTATGGTGTCTTCACAGCGGATTTGCTTTCCTGTGCTTCCTCTGCTCCAGGCAATTTGAGCATGTGTGTGCGTATGTGTGTGTGTGTGTGTGTGTGTACGTGTGTGTGTGTGTGTGAGTCTGCCAAAGACTGAGATTTTGATCTTACAGCCAAGCTTACAACAGCATCAGAGTAGTGTCAGAAAGAGGAAAAGGAGGTGCCTTTCTCTCTTTGTGTGTGTGTCAGTGTGTCTGTGTGTGTGTGTGTGTGTGTGCACACGCCTACATATTGGTCCTGAGGTTAATTTGAACTAATTAGTGGTGAGTATTTTTTGCTTCTCAGAGCAGTTTTTTGGTTCTGTGTCAGTGTACTTGCATTCATTAGGGTGAGATGGAAAAGTGGGGGGTGGGGTGGTTGGGGGGGGGGGGGGGGGTGGATGAGAGGGTGTGGGGGGGCTAAAACTGAAGAGGGTGAACCAGCTAATGAGAGTGACTCTGATTCCCTGACTAGTTCTTTGTTGCCTCCATTTCACGTCTAATGCCCTGAGCATTACACACCCCGGCTGCATATCGTTCCAGCCTCCTTTTATCTCCCCATGTGTTGCCTCGGATGAAACCCTATCCCGAGACCCAGCCTCTGCAATGTCCTGCATATTACTAAGCCCATCTATCTCCGTGGACACATCCACATCTTTATACACTCCCACAGTCACCAGGCCCCGGCACCGGGAGACGCTCAATCAAGATAGTCCCTTCAAACAGACCAATGAACTGTGAATAACGCCATTACACAAACTCCCAGCTCAGAGCGTCACAGAGACAGAAAGATTGGGAGGGTGGAAGAAGGAGAAGAAGAAGAAGGAGAAAAAAAGGGGGGTGGGTGGAATGAGAGAGAGAGCGAGAGAGAGAGGGTGAGGGAAAAAAAGGAGGGAGAGGGAGAGAATGAAAAACAGTCTGGAGATAGAAGAACAGAAGAGCAGAAGCGGGATGAGAGAGAGAGGAGAGAGAGAGAGAGAGAGCAACAGAGGGGAGGACGGATGGTGAGAAACAGAGAGGGGAAGAGGGAGTGCGAGGGTCTGGAGGGGCCGCGGAGCAGGAAAAGACCTCTGCTCCATGGGAGCACTCTGATGGGCTTAGCAGAGCCCCGCTTTGTTCACACTGTTGGTCAGCCTCTCAGAATTAAGATTACTAAATAATACGATTACTGCAGCTGCACACTGATAACACGCCGCTGCCGATCCCCTTTGTCACTGTCAGAAGAGCCCGAGAAGAGAGGAGGAGAGGCATATGATGGCATCAAAGGCATGACAGCACTGACTACATTACACTGTCACAGGGGCCCGGGCTTCACAACATGGCTCCTCTGCTGCTGCTGCTGCTGCTGAGGCTGAGGCTGAGGCTGAGGCTGAGGCTGAGGCTGAGGCTGAGGCTGAGGCTGAGGCTGCTGCCGAGTGCAGACTTTCTCATATGACTAGTGGCCAGGAAAAAAAAAAAAAAAACACATCGAAGGTGCAAAAAAAAAAGAAAAAAAAGAAAAATTTCCTGGAATGGATGGAAGCTGTCCTCCTCATAAATTCTGACTCACCTTTATCTTTTCTGTGCTTGTTAACATTGTGGCAAAAAAAAACAAAATAAAAGGATGGTGAGGGGACAGACAAACACACAGGGAGCACGCTCCGTATTTCTTTTTTTTTTTTTACCTGATTCCACATGTGTAAACATAAACCAAGAGACTCGCGGCCCCTTATCTCGATGTTTTACACCGCGTCCTCTGCGTGGGCTATTTGTTTCATGTTTGTGCGCTTGACAGCTTTGACACGGATTCCTGCCAAGTTGACCTTGCAGTTTAAAGTGTAATAAAAGCTGAATTCCCAGGCCGTGCTGCACATCGATACATGTTCTTCTGGTAGCTGATAAATGGTCTCGAACCCCTCGGGAGACGGGGGTTGTTGGGGGGGGTGCTGGTGGTTGAGGGTTGAGGTTGTGTGTGTTGGGAGGGGGGGGTGACAAGCAGCTAGCGAAAACCGCTGTCCAGCCCTGCTCAGTTGAAGTAAAGTACAAGCATCTGAAACCCACTGCTCCCAGAGTGAGCTAATATCAGGGTTGGGCTGGGCTCAACCCCCCCCCACCCCCCCCCCCCACCCCCGCCCCCCTCCCGCCTCCCCCTCCATCTAGGAAATAGAAGTATCTCCACTCTCCTCTCAGCGGGGAGAACCATTTGCCTGCAGAGCTAAAGATTAACTTAGAGCAGGAAAGAGAGAAAGACTTATTTTAGCATGTGATTGTGTGGCACAGGGGTAAGAAATAACAAAGCGGAGCGGAGGGGAGGGCACGAAACAGAATCAATGAGAGATGACACGCGGCTCCAAACCGCCCTGGACCACGGCGAGGAACCGCTCCCATGCGGCGCCGTTTGTCATCCGGCTGCCATACATGTCGGCTGGCGTATTTGCATCAGTGACATGGGATGAACTCTGAACCCCCCGGGGATGGGGCGGGTTGGGATGGGGGGGTGGGGGGTGGGGGGGCGTCCCAAGCTGAGCCCCCCCAGGGTCTGAGTCACTCACTCTGCAGAAAAACCAGCACGGTGGCGGCGCCGGCCAAGAAGCATCCATGTTGAATGAGCCGCCACCCGAGCCCGGACATGCAGAAACAGAAAGGACAACACGCAGATGATGTGCCAAACGATCAGCTGCGCGTTCATTCAGTCCATCTAACAACCCCCCCCCACCACCACCACCTCCCCCACCTCCCCCACCTCCCCCCTTTTTAAGGGCTTTCCACAGCGGCAGCAGCATACAGTGTTGTGCGCTCTAAATCATTTCACTCCACTTGGTCTAAATTGTGGCAGGAATGCACATGGTTCATGAGATAATCTGTGGCGTCGGGTTTCGGGACCCCCCCACCCCCCACCCCCCACCCCCCTCCTCCCCTCCTCCCACCCCCCCACCCCCCCATCCTTCCCTTCCGTCTTCACCAGTTAGGTCCTTCCAGATCATTGAACTCATCATTCCTGCTTTGCATCATTAATCAGCGTACAGTTCTTGGGTGGCGACAGCTGGGGTTTTTTTTACAGGAGGTGGCCGGCAGATGTTTTTTTTCCCCCCTCCTTCGACGTGGCAGGGAGGGCTTCCATTCCCAGCGCTATACGGCAGGGACAGATAATTGTCTCGCTGCTGTCAACACTGAATCCATCATTTTCCTCATCAGCCTGGGACTCGTGACCAGGCTTCCTCTCGCCTGCTGCTTGACCCTCGTAGCGTCTCCAGACAGCGCCCCCACCCCCCCACCCCCACCCCCCCCTCCGAATCGAGCGGAGAGAGGGATATGAGATCTCTTCTAACGCCGAGCAGCACTTCGGCAGCTTCGTCCGACTTCAATCTTCTGCGGCTTGACCACCAGCGCGAGGCACTGCAGCCTCGCACTAAACCTTTGCTCCTCATTGCCTAATGGAGCACAAAAAATGGCCCTGTTTGCTAAGTCGTTTGTCCACTCCTGCTTGCTTCAGGGTAGCTGGCCTTGGGGGAAAGATTGAGTGACTGTACCGGCGAGCGTGTCTGTGTATGTGTGTGTATGTGTGTGTGTGTGAGGAGGATGACAAGAAATGGACATTAGGACACACATGCCCTTTCCATAATGTGCTCCCGGCTGGGCTGTTTGGCTGGCCATAAAGTGAATGCCGCTAATGGCCTCTCAGTTAATGGAGTCATTAAGACTGGATTGCAAAAAGATAAAAGCAATGTGTATAATGTGTGAACCGGGGCAGCGGCGGTGCCACCGCTTGTGTATGCGTACTGTTACTGTAACCGCTTTGTGTATTTGTAGTTATTTAGCGGCCGTGACAACACTAAAGGCAGCGCCTGACACTCTCCCGCATTAGCGTCAACAGTAAAGGTCAGTCTTCTATCAGTGTAATTGTAACACGGTCTGAGGCCCAGGTGATCAGTCCCGACCCGGCCCCGGCCCCTTATCACAGGCCGGGAAAGTCACAGATCTAATGTTTCACCGGCTCGATTGCATGAGCACGGACAGCGGAGGAAAGGTCTGGGCCGAGGGTCAACCCGGGCCCAGATTCCTACCCAGGCGTTCTGGGTAGCGCTGCGTGTTGTGTGTGTGTGTCCACGTCAATCTCTTGAGGGTTTTGCTTATGTCACCGTGCTCATCCTCATCATGTTTTAAGCTTGAGCTGACGCTGGCACGCGGAGAGGATGCAGGGAAGCTTGTTTGCGGGGCGGAATTAACATTAAATCACAAGATCACAAAATAATTAAAACAGAATGGAAAACTCCGGCTAATTAGGCCAGACAGGGAGCGTCAACAGTCTGACTGCTAAACTTTCTTGTTTGTTTACGATTGTTGTTGTTCTCGAAACTGGAGATTATCACTCCCGTTAACGGACGCCAACCTTGCCGTCTCCGTCTTAATGATTTTCGTTGGTTTTAAAAGCGTCCGTGTGTGTGTGTGTGTGTCAGAACGCCAGTCAATACGTTTCAATCACAGAGCGATCGAGACAGAAACACCTTTTAATGTAATCAGTTACTGAGAGAGCGCTCTGCCTGTCGCAGGAAAATGGAGCCTCAGCGGGGGACGTCATACTGCAATCACTGATCAAACCCGTCTGCAGACCCCCGAGGAGAACCAGCGGAGGTCATGCAGCAAGCTGGTGTTATTTCATACCGATTTTTTTCTTTTTTTTAACTTTTATCCGGAAAACGGATGGCGCGGCGTCATAGGAGAGGCTGCACTTCACATCTGCAAGTCGTGTAAATCGCGGCAGATTGAAATCATGTGCGCACGCGTCCGGGGAGCGGTCCGTGAGGAGGTCTGAGGAGCCTATATTTAGACAGCGTGACTGCAGTTCAAGGGCGGCGAGCACGATTGCTGCACGATCCGAAGCACTCTGCACGCCGTCTTGTGCTGTTCATCGATTCCCGTACAAGTCTACATAATTGCTTTTGTGTGAAAAATTGTTCAAAAGTCATTCAGGTAGCAGCATTGTCAGCCGTGGTCTACTGAGTCTATTTTACATTTTAATGTTTCAATGCGGCTCCTGTCGAGCGGCAGTTTGCCTGACAGAGTAATAATGGCACTCATCATGATATCTACAGGTATCACCTCTTCTGAAGGTGATCATTAATATACGCAGGGACTCGTATCAGCCCGCTTTCTCCAGGTATTACGTCTGTGCAGCCAAGGGAAGGGGAAGACAGGGGTTAGCTTCCAAATGAGGAGTGCAGAGGGAGGGGGGCGGCTTTTCATTGCGAGAGGGGAAAATATGAAAGGCGGAGGTGACACGGTGGCTTGAATAGAGCTGTCACCTCGCAGCAAAGGGGTTCGCAGTTTGATTCCTGGTTGGTCTGAAGGCCTTTCTGTGTGGATTTCCCCATGATCTCCCCATGTCTTTGTGGCTTTTCTCCAGGAATTCCTCCCTTCCTCCCACAGTCCAAAAAAAAGAAAAAAAATTGCATGTGAAGGTCGACTCTAAATTGCCTCTAGGTGTGAGTGAGAGGGTGCATGGTGTGTGTGTGTGTGTGTGTGTGTGTCCCTGCAATGGACTGGTGATGGGCTGGCCAGCAGACCCCCTGAGACGCCATAGGGAAGATGGTGAGGCAGCGAGGGGTCAAAACCAGGGAAAGGGAAACCAATCCGACAGGGAGCAGGAAAACCTGCCAGCACAAATCTGTTTGTCTGCACATCCGGATTGTATCCAGATTAATTTTTAGAAACTCTCTGTAGCAAAAAAAAAAAGAAAAGAAAATAAAACCCCTCAAAACCCTCCAACAAAAAGGCGCATGGAATTTTACAAATTGGATTCAGACCGCATTAGGACGGGGGTCTGAAATGCGATTCCAATCAGATTTCTGCAGGTGCATCTCGGCGAGGAGGACGCGGCCGCTCAAATCGTATTTCGGCGTCTTTTGCATCAATCACAGAGCGAGGCACGAGGCACAAAGTCAAATCCAGAGTGAATTGAAGTGCATCAGAGCGGCTGAGCGGGATCCATGCAGCCGTTAACGCAGCCGCGTGGAGGACGACTCGGAGAACAACAGTCTGCACTGTGACGAGACGGCACGATCGTTTGGAGGGCAAAGAGATCTTTGACTTCCCTTTGAATTCTTGTCACAGGAGATGTTTCACTCCAGAGATTTGTCATTGAGATTCAGAGCTCGGGTTTCTTTTCTTTTTTTTACAGAGCATTTGCGGCATATTTGCTCAGACACACAGAGCAAATTTGCACTGTGCTGATATTACATTGTAATGAGAGTTTTGCAAAATTGAAAAAAAAAAAAAACATTAATTGTGTAAAAATGAAGATTTCCGCTCATTATTCCAAGGCTGTCTGTGCTAAATGCAGCAATGAGAGAGCAATTTATCGAGACTTACTCATTTTTTTAACATGACAGTCGAAAGAGCCCAACTGGGATTACTGTAAAAATAGTCTTAAATTGATTTACTACCAATTACACTCTCTACCTGACCGCAAGTCAGACAGCAGATACATCATCCTCTGTTAACAGATCTTCTTAGGTGTGGTGCAGAAAATACACAAAAATAAGAAAATTCTCAGAAATATCGAATGTAATAGAACAGAAAAGCTTTATTGTCATTGTACAGAGACGGAAGATGCTACAGGTGAATTAACATCTTCTAAAGTGTCGAAAAAATCACGGCGTTTGCAGGGCAAACAAGACACATCGTCTGTGCCCAGATTTCATCACCAGATGGATGTTTTAACCCAACACTGGTATTTTGGGATAGTGAGTCAAGAGCTTGCAATCAGCTCCACCAATCAGGAGCATTAACATGCGAGTCAGACGCAGCCCGGCTGCCTCGACCCGCACGGTGATGCAGCAGTTGATTATGGGCGACCGGCTGATTCTAAACTGCTGAATATTTAATTAACCCGGTGAAACGTTATACTCCAAACAGGCTCAAATCATGTCATTATAACCGAATTAAGAGACAAAAATACAACAGATGTGATTAATTAACTCGTAACTGTGTTTTCCGTCGGCTTCAGAGTCCCGCTAACGTGCTAACGTGCTAACGTGTGGCGGAGTCTTGGAAACATGGCAGCGTTTTTTTTGGTGTGGGGGGGGTTTGAGTCAAAACTTGGCCACCCCTCTCCACTACTGCCCCCCTGCTGCAGCCGCACACACGAGGGTCTCACCGAGCAGTGTAATTTTATCTGAATCGTTGCCTTTTTGGGGTGTAAACTTTCAGACGAGCTCGGCTGTGAAATAGCAGCCTGCGAATGTAACGTGAATCCAGAGAAACCCTGGCGAAGAGACTGTTGGCTGTAATTAAGCTCACATGGAGGTGTGTGTGTGACATAATGTTTAAAAAGCTGCGGCAAAGCAGAATAACTCTTTAAACAGTGTGACACCTTCCTGAAGGCGATACTTTTCTACTTCACTGGAGCTACACAATAGAGCGCCGCGTCATCCAAGAGCTTCAGTCAAAATGAAAACCAATTTTTGCCTCTGGTTTAGTGGTACTTGATGTAATCCGGCGAGTTGTTTGACCAGTGTTTATATCAAGTCCTCCTGAGCTGTTCACTTGCGCAGGAATCAAAGTCTAAAGCTCAAGTAATTTATCTGGCGCTTCTCTGTGGATCTCCAAACGCTGCAAAGCCACTTTTTGGTTTCAGCAAACTCTGAAATGTAGAAGCTGCTACGAGAACAGGAACACAGTTCTTGCACAATACTGGAGAGTTGTTTGTGTTTTCTGCACATATGTGAGCATAAGTACATTATATCTGTTTACATATGAACATAAGGAAGTGTGTGCATGTGTGTGTGTATCTACACACATGCTTATCCATACCAGGCCTGCACGGGAAATGTGAATGTTGCGTAGGCGTTTTCTCCTCCATGTCAAGATGGGTGATTTGTCATGATAGGAGCTGCCACATTGTGCTGCCATGTGCGTTTCCTCAGATTTCCATACATGAAGAATCCCTGGAGGGCCTGAGTGGGGGGGGGGGGGGGGGGGGTTGTACAGTATCCCTGCAATTTGATGATAGTGTAGTCAGTGCGGGTGTCAGGAGTATATCCTGCGGTTGTGCTGAAATGCGCAAGATGGTGCCCTGATCCACAGCTGACTGCAGCCGATTAGCCTCTTATTAATAGTTAAAAGCAGAATACGGTGGGAGCAGGTACGGTGTAAGAAGCGGGATAATGTGGGATGCAGCATGTTGTGTGTCTCACTTAAAAAGCTGCCTGACTAAAGTGGCTAAGCAATGGTAAGTGGTGAGCAAATCGGGGATTAGGAATACAATTGTGTGCGGGTATTATACACCAGGTGCTATACCTGCTTTAATCTTATTTAATAGCATCTAAACCTGCAAAACAAACCCCCCAAAAAACAAAAATGAAAAGAGCCGTGCCAGAAAAAGGCTCAAAACACAAAATGTGTTTTTGGTCATTTCGGTTTTTAGGCACCCGATAGAAGAGTCTAACCACCTCGGTTATAGCCCTGAAAATGGTTCAGCGGTGGTCACCAAGTACTTGTCACCTGTGTTTGTGTGTGTGTGTGTGTGTGTGTGTGTGTGTGCACAGGTGGGTTTTTAATGTCTGGAAACAGCTGTGTGCCACATTTGGAGCCAGTGAGAGTTGAGCAGACAAAAGACCAAATTGCTCAAATGCTCTCATGAGCTGAAGTGAGAACTGTGAAAACTATAAATAACATCTTTTAAACACAGTTCCTAATAATCTCAGGGAAGCGTGGGGAGTTGGTTGGATTGTGCTCTGACTGTGCCTCAGAGTGGGTTCAAATCCCACCTTGGAGCGAGGGCTTTTAGTGGGGAGTTTGCATCTTGTCCCTGCGGTTTCCTCGACAGTGAAAAACATGTTTGTTTAGGTCAGTCGGAGAGTCTCTCTCTCTCTGCCCAGGTGTGAGCGTGAGAGTGAGTGTGTGTGTGTTCCCTGCAGTAGTCTGGCAGGTACAAAGTGGATGAGATAAAATATAAACAAATTATCAATACGATCCTACAGATTGATAATACAAACACATTGCAGGCAGCTAATTATCCATTATGTGTTGTTTCCCCCCCTCCTCTCCCCTCCCCGGAGCAGATTTGTTGTTCGCCCGACACTGTCGGACCTTTTTGCCCGTGCCGACAAATGAGGACAGAACATGTGGCCGTCGTTTGCGCCGCCTAAAGATTTGTGTAACCTCGGCTCCCGATATCTCCGTTTTCCAATTTCTGCATCCGGCCTCGATGAGACGTAATCAGTCGTTAGCAGTTGGCCGGTGGCGCTGGCTGGTGATGTCCTATCCATGATAATCAGAGCGGCGTCTCATAAGGGGATAACCCGCCTTATTGCTGGATGGATTTACATACAGCAGGTAATCATTGTGACTGCAGGCTATCTGTGACTGATGGTGTGTGTCAGCACTTTACATGCAGCCTTTGTTTTCCTTTGGCAATCAGACCTGTCGGCCCGGGCTGCTGCAGAGATCAGTGTACCATTCGGATGATTGTAATGCGTGTGAATGTGTTCGCGCACATGCACGCATTCGTCTGTGTGTGTGTGTGTGTGCGTAATTCATCTAAATGCTTACCTGTAGGCCATCATCTTTACTGCCTCCGTGTATCCATCTCACTCAGCGCTGCTGTGAAGCAGAGAAAACATAGGGATCCTTTCACGAGGGACCGCGGCATTACAAGAGCAACCTGATTTACTGTCCCGCCGAGGCTGCGATATTAAAACACTGTCGTACAGTAATCCATTTTAAAAGAAATCCCAAATTCAGAAATATGCTAATGAAGGGGGATGCGTGTGTACAAGCGTATCCTCCAAGGCTTGTAGAGTGGGGATGTTGGAGGCAGAGGAGGAGGTGGGGGGAGGGGGGAAGGGGGATGGGAGGGGAGGAGGGGGGGGTGTGTGTGTGAGCAGAGGAGATAGGAAGCGATAGCTCAGCAGAAAGGTGTAAAGTCCTCCAGTGGTTTGCTAATCTTTCAGACTTAGGGCAGCTTGCTTTCTGCGTGCCCTCGTAGAGGAATGGGAAAGCTCTGTTGGGCTCACCTTTGAAGCCGTCTGGGCCACAGCCACAGGGGGAAACCCAAACACATCGATTAGCCATCAGAACGAGGGGAGGGTGGTGGCGTGTGGTGGTGGTGGTGGTGGTGGTGGTGGAGGGGGTTGTTTGCAGAGATGGAGCGGTGGACTAAACGCCCTCCCCTCCCTTTGCCCGTCCTCCTCTCTGTTCTTCTCGGACCTCCTGCCTCCAGGCCGGAGGACCCAGCGTGGAGGGAGAGCTTTCAGGAGCGAGGCTGCTTGAAAAAAAATTAGGAAGTCGTGTCGGGCGAGAACAATCGACGCAAAAGAAAGACAGGAATCAAACAAACAGGCGAGCCCAGAACAGACTGTGTTTTGTTTTGCTCTGATCCTAAGCCAAAATCTGGGAGCGTGCCGGTGCACCGAATGCACTAGCGTGCATACATGTGTGTTTGTGTGTGTGTGTGTGTGTGTGTGTGTGTGTGTGTGTGTGCATGGCAGCTGCCGAGTCGCTGTGTTTATCTGTGTGAAAGCTTTACGGTAAATAAAGTTGGAGTCCTGGCAGGGAGACAGGTGCAGCAGGCTGGGCCAGAGGAGAGCTACTGTATCTCAGAGCGAGGGAGGAGAGGGAAGAGAGAGCAACTCTCTCCAAAGTGCCAAACGGACAATCTTTTGAAGTGGCCCATATTGGCATATCATGAATAAACATGAGCCGTGTTTGCTTTCGGAGCAGGGCAAAGCTGAAGGTGTGAGGCTCATTAGAGACCGAGGAGCCGTGTCGATAAAAGAAGAAGCGGTGGCGGCCGGGATGCGCGCTCCGACCGCCCGTGTTTATCGTTTTAACCCTCGCCGCTCTAATCACGCATACACGCACCGACGATACAGCAACCGAGGCAACTAATTAAAAAGGAGGATTCCTCAAAGCTGAAGTGGTCCGCGTAGACGAGAAAACATCTGAGATCGTCTACTGTACTCTATTATCTCCGTCGTTGCTCCGCATTTCAAAATTACCGAGCAATTATGCTGTCAGCTACCCAATGATAGTATTTTGTCAGCGCATTTATTAAGACAACCATTATAATAATCTCTAGACTTTCACTGCGGCAACGCCACTTTCGCGGGGAATGCGTCTCACATTTTTCATTTGCAAACAAACCGGCGATAACGTCTATTACCGCTGATAACGATAACGCAAATTACATAACTCTCTCCCCAGCACCTCCACTCCCAATCACAGCTCATCTATAGGCACCAGGAATATTAAGCCGGTGCTCCCCCAAGGCTGCGAATATGAACCAGCACCTTCTAAGTGCGCCAGGCCCTGTGCAGCCGTGGTGTGATTAGAAACCCTGCCTGGTGATTTGCTAATGCACTTGCTGAAGTTTGAGAGCCTCCAGTGTGGCAGGCTGCTGGTTATGAATAACCCTGCACATACCCGCTCCTCCCCTACGTCACTCGGGGTGTCACGCCATGCCTTTTTCTCCCTCCGCTGTGCACTTTTTTTCTCCCCCCCCCCACCCTCTTCTTTCCTCCCGAGCTAACTGAATACATGTCAGAGCGCAGGGTTCATCTGAAAGCATTAGAGGAATCAGTAACAGCCCTTAAGTCTTTCTGAGGCGGATCTGGGTGGAGATTAAGCAACATCGGTTAAAGAGAGACGGGAGGGGAAATGTGTTTTGGTCTTATAGGCATCTGACAGCTCCTCTATAATAGTGAGCTAATCCTTTTTATACAGTGTGTGTTCCTTCCCTACACGCATTGGCACGATCCAGACTCGTAGACAGATGCACACACACACACACACACACACACACATATACACACAAGGGCTCAGACGCCTGCTTTCATAAACAACACGCACACGTGCACAAACGAACAAACAAACAAACAAACAAAGCGGCACACGTACGTTCTTGGCTGGGCCGATGAATGGAGAGGCCCCTTGAAGTGTTGCTAATTTTCCTGATGTGGCTTTATCATTCCAACTTGGCACGTGTCAAAACGGCTCAGGACCGCTGTCCTCCTACCAGGAAGCGCCGCCCGGATGTGAAATGTGAAAATGCGGGAAAAAAAAGAAGAAAAAAAGCCACGTGCACGCGGCTGTTCCTGGCACGGCGCTACGAGCCGCTTTAGACCCAAATCGACTCATTTTAAGCGCTAATGACAGGTGTCGCTTCGAGTCGGCGTGGCGTGGCGGTCGGGGGCGGACGCTCTGCAGGACGACGGACGGAGGCTTATCTGTTGGCGGCGAGCTGGGCGGGCTCATTAAATATTAATTGATATGTGACATTTGATATCCATTGTTGGATCACTTAAATGACATTGATGTGACAGACTCAATTTGGGCAGTTAGGGCCGGGGAAATCTGCGGAGAGAGTCGGACTCGTTTTTGTCCCTCCCGTCATTATCTTCCCCATCGCGCCCCGTGATTGCGCAGACCAATTAAAAGGAATTAGCCTCCCCCATCCACCCCCCCCATCCACCCCCCCTCCCACCCCTTCTTTTCTGCCACCAAATTGTTGTGTCGTTTATGGAGCATCATGGCCGGCCCCGGCTCACTCTTTGTTTTTCCGCCCCGCTCTCTCAGCGGCTGTCGAAAGTAATAATTGTGTTTCTTTCTCTGTGATAATGCGGTGCTCTCTGTTCCTTTCGGGTCTGTATTGAAATCTAGATCCTGTCCCTCTGCAGTGGCTATCTCCCCCTGTATCTGTGGAATTGATTGTATCTCCCTCCCCCTGTGAATTCCCTACTCTCCAGCTGAATTATCCATTCTCCCCCTGCTGCTCTCTTTCTCAACTTTCAATATTTCCTCTTCGCCGTCCCCTATCTTCTCGCCTTATCTCGCCGTCACCGCTACATTTCCTCCATCTTGCTCCCTCCCTGCCGTATTCCTCTTCCCTCCCTCCTCCCCTCCTTATCCGTCCACCTCAATCACGCTGCTCCGTCTTGCTCCAGACCGACTTGGTATCCTAAAGACGCTTTGCATGTCTCCGGCCAGGAAGCATCAGAGTGTAACCTGCTAAATTGGAACGTTATGGTGAGGCAACACACACGCATGAGGAACCCTTGAGTTAATGGACAATTTACCTCACCTCATTGTTATAGCCTTTACGTTCATTAAACCCCCTCGGCTCCCTCGTCTGCCTCTTTATCTGTCTCCCCCTCGCTCCTTTATTCCTCAGGCCTCTCCTATCTTTCTCCGCCCTGGTTGTCTTCGTCCTTTAAGTCTGTCCGCGTCCTCCTTCGTTGTGGCGAACCTGCCGGAGTTTTCCGCCCGATCTGATTTCGCTGAGTAAATGTTGTCCCTGGAATCGACTCCTAACTTGTTTGTCCCGGATCAACATTGCACAAGCAAGCGACCAATTAGCAGCACTTCTCGTATGTAGATAACCGCCCATAAAGGACAGAAAGAAAGATAGAAAGACTTTCTTTGTAACTCGGGTTTTAATTTACTCTCTGTCATCAATGTACATACTGTACCATGCAGTTATCCTCCGCTCCTGCTGCATATATGCACATTTATACATATTCAGATGTTGGACAGATGTTTAAAATGTTTATATCCACTCCAGAAAACAAGGAATGAAAAAAGATGTGAAAAAATGGGATAGAGGACATAAAACAACGAAGAAAAAAAGGGAATGCAGTGTGTATCCCAGGGAGGATGGTATATAGCACCATCCTCTCAATACATTAACAAAGCCATGATAAACCCATCGCCCTATAAAAACAGATCGAGAGCTTCGACTTGTATGTAAATTGCTCCGTATACTTTACTGGTGTACTGGTTCTTTATATTGTTGTTTAGATAGACTTTTATATTGACTTTTTATGTCTTATATCTCATGACCTAGCACTGTGATTTCTGTCTGTCTATCTATCTATCTGAGCCCATCTAGCCTTTTTAATTCATTTTAAACACTTGCCATCTGAGGATTTGGTGTGGCAATTACTCAGTATATATTTAACCTTTCCTGGGCCTCTTTGATAAATGTGTGTAATGGAAATATGTGTGAAGAATAGGTGTTACAGGCCTCGTGTCAGCTCTACCCCAGAGATACGCCGGCTTTTCGTTGGCTTTATCTGCACAAGACAAGTGTTTCTGATTGGTTGGCTGTAATGTTGATCCAGGGACAACATTTACTCGGTGAAATCAGATTGTGTGTAGGTTTCCTGTGACCCTGGTGTTCCACTCGCTCTCCACCTCTCCGGCTCGAGCTGTCCGGCCTGGTTCCTCCTGCCCGCTGGAGTAAATGGTAAAATAATGGCAACAGCCAGCCATAAATCAACCCAATTGAAAAACATCACCATTAGAGTCTCCCTCTCTTTTCCCTCCCTCATTCGCTCTTTTCTGTGCCCTTCACCTTTGTTCCAGGAGGGAACTGGGGAGGGAGAGATGACGATTAGCCAAGTGTTGTCGGGAGGGAAAACAGAGGCTTCCAGAGAAGGTGAAATATAATGAAAAATAAACGCAGCATGTGTGTGTGTGTGTGTGTGTGGGGGGGGGGGGGTGTGTTTGTCACAGCACACGTGTGTTTGTGTACTGGTTGGTTGTTTTTTTGTGGGAATGAGCTCCAGTCTCAGAGCTGGGACTGCGATGTGTGGGTGCTATGTGCTCCATCCTGACCCAGAGCTTAGAGGAGAAGGCTCATGCGGAAGGAGGAATATCCTTGTGTCAGCACATCCGCAATCCATTTGTGTGTGTGTGTGTGTGTGTGTGTGTGGTAGTGCGCGTATGGCCATGCATGTATTACAGGCTTAAGGGAGGGAGAGAGAGAGAGAGGTGGGGGGGGGGGTGCATCACAGCGAGACACATAGTGCAAAATGGCAACAAGAAAGGAGGGATGGTGAGAGATCATCTCCGTCCCACGAAGCAATGGGCGGTGAGTGAAGCGGCGCGGTAAATGTGATATGACACAGAGACATACATACTGTAGACACACACACACACACACACACACACACATGCGGCCTTCTATCCTCATTCACAGGAGAGAAATGCATTGACATGGGCTCTCAATGCCACGCGTGCACATATATTTAGTTAGAGCAGCTTATTGCGAGCCGCGGCGCGTTGTTCATGCTTTATTGGACCAATAAAAGCCGTCGGCGTCGGGGCCGAGGCCCGTCTGGCTCCGGCTGTTGTGGTGGCCGGGCTTGCCAACATACACATGTCAGGACGCAGTGATGGACGTGAGGTTTTTAGGTCTGTTGCTTAAGTAGAAGTTGCAAATAGCAGAGGAAATCTAGCAAAATCCCTGCGTTTCAAATCCCCGGTCCACAGGAAGTTGCAAAGCTTCTCTCCCCTGGTGCTGTCCCGCCTCGCTAGAGGGAGTTTGATTTGGATCAGTTTTGATTGCTTACTGGTGGCAGTCATAAAATATTACCTTTATAAAATTTATCACAGTTGCTTGAAATAACTTTTACTGCAGACTTTTTATTGGAAATAGTGTCTATTAAGAGAGAAGACAGACACTGAACTCCATCCAAGGAGAGCCAAACCTGCCTGGTAAATGAGAATGTTTGTTTTTTTGGTCATCTTTTTATGAACCACGCTCTTTTATCGTTATTTATTAAATGTAAACCAATATTATCAGCAAAATACACTTACAGAAATGCCGTATTTGGCAGAAATGTGTTGGGATATCATTGTTCACTTGTCAAAATGCGTACGAATTGAATTCCAGGCAGTTTATAATCTGTTTGGCAGGAGGTGATGTTTTCAGTCTGCCGCTCTGTTTGTTTGTTTATCTGTCAGCAGGATTAGAGCGAGAGCTCGTGGCCCGATTTCCATGAAAGTTGGTGTTGGTGCTGGTCAAACCGGAGCCCTTTAAATTAGAAAGTGGGTCAGAGTCAGAGGCCAGACGCACAAACGTTTTGGTCGTTCCTGTTAACGGCGCGAGATGCGCTTTCTGACCTTAAAGGAATAAACTGCAATCCATCCGTCTCGTTCTTATATCCGCTTAACGGTGTTGCAGGGGTCTGCTGGAACTTATCTCCAGAGCACATGGGCAAAAGGCAGGGAATACACCCCGGACAGGTCGCCAGCCTATTCCAGGACACACACACACACACACACACACACACACACACACGGTTTAGGCTCACACTCACACCCAGGTGCATTTTATAGCCTCCAGTCAAATCTAAACATGGATGTTTTTGGTCAGGAGGAGAAAACCAACAAGGACATGGAGAGAGAGCATGAAATCTCAGAGTTTCCATGTAATTCATTATTTGTATTTATGAATAATACAAATAAATAAAGAATAAATTCTAATAAGCCTTAAAATTCAGCTGTTGAAGCAGCAAACTTAGCTCTTAAGGTAGCTGTTTCATTCGGCCGTTTGGGGTTTAGGTCTGGAAACATAAATATGCAGACAATATTGTCTGCATAAATATCGGCTCTTACATCAACTTTTGGACCATCTCCACCAGTTATAAAAAATATTAAATTTGTACTTTATGAGAATAATAACATCAACAGTGAAGTTTGTTCTTGTTCGGCGGCCTTGGCCTTTGACGAGGTCCGCGGCCTTATCGTTCATAATGTTAATGATCGGATCTCGTTCTAAAAGTCACATTTTTATGGCGCCTCATCATTAACTTAAGTACAAATGTGCTAAAGACTTGACCTGGGAGTAGATATTCATACGTGTACGTGTGTGCATAATATATATATTTATACACACATACATTTATATATATATACTGTGAGCGTGCTCCCTCACACTCGGCTGAAGCGCACGAACCGTGACACATCTTTGCAGATACGCGGCCGTCCACACATCCTTACGGACTCGCAGTGCAAAGGCCACACGGCGCAGAGGTGCTGACGGCTGTCATGTTAATATGCCAGGCAGGCTGCAGGGCTGAGCAGCGAGTCTGAGGAGGGAGGAGAAACTCTGCGTGTGTGTGTGTGTGTGTGTGTGTGTGTGTGTGTGTGTTCAGGGTTTTAGTGAAAGGCAATGTCGTAGGGTTAGTGTGAGGCGTCGTCTTCTGAAATGACGGAGGGTGCAAGCGGGTTGCGTCAACGCCACGTTAAAGATTTAGGGATGCGTTATGTTATCTGTTGGTTAATGAGGAGCAAATTGGGGAAGGCTTGATAATTCATGAATTGTTAACGAGTCGCTCCTGAATTACAGATTCGAGTGCAGCGCAGTGGAGGGCGGTGAGTCGACTGTGGGGCAGATCTGGAGGTGCTGCGTGCGTAACTCTGACCTGCACCAGCAGCATAATAATCCAGATTATTCTCAGTTATAATTCCTCGATGGTGGAGTTAGATGCCACACTGCCAGAGAGCAGAGGTGTCTCCCTCTCTGAGAGCATCTCCTCTTCCAACTCGCTCTGAACATGTTTAAAAAGAAAGACTGCAAATATGAAATACTGTATATGTTCAGAAAGTAGCTCAGACCCATATTAAATGTGCTCTATAAAAGGGGTGCATGTACAAAACAATCTTGAGAATGAATGAGTGAAATTATGTGGGATTTAAAGGTCTCCTCAAAAACAAAATAATGGATAAATAGAAAACAAATGGTTTGATTTTTAGGTCCTGTAATTCTTTAAATGGTGTTGTATATCTTATCTATAAATGATTAGGTCAGGCGCTACAGGCTAATAGCTTCAGTCTGTACCTTTTCAGCTAAAGCTGTTCATGCTGCTTTGCTATGTCAATCAGTCAAATCAACATGGACCTTATTCTGCTTTCTCATGTAAATTTCACAGCGTGGGATTAATGAATACAGATTGATTGGTTCTCCTTCTCCTGTTCCCCCCTCAACTAGAGCTCAAACATGACTATACCCTCAACCCTTGTTAAAAGCATGCAGAGCAGTATTTATTGCCAGACTTGAATTTTTTTTATTTTTTTATTTTTTGGCCTTTGAAAGTCACTTTTGATAAAAGGGTCTGCTAGTCTGACAGATATCTCTCCCTATAGGTTGCTATGGCGCCGGCACTAAAAGCTACAATTCTTTCTTGCAAATCTTTTTTTTCTGCTATGCAATCTGTGCATGTCTGATGACTAATCCTCCGACGTCATCAGGAGCCAGCTCTTCTGAGGGCGTCTTTCCCAACTTTTCCCAACTCTTACATGACCCTTCTTACCCCTGCCTCTAACACTTCTCCTGCCGCAGCCTCTTCTCAACCAGTACATCCCTTTGCAATCTGAAGACCGTAGAGCAGTCTTGTCATTTTTGTTATTATGGATTAGCTTATAGATCACAGTCTGTAATGACTAGATGCAAGTGTAGGTATAATTAGTGGATGTCAATTTGGCAAAGTTGTAAATGATGTTTGCGTAAATATTGTGATAAACATTAAGAAAGCGAGCAAAATGTAGACATTAATTTCTCTTCTGTTGACTTACACTATATTTCCAGGCTCTAAGAGAGAGAGAGAGAGAAGGATCAAATTCGGGTCACAATCATTAAATTTCAGCTGATGATTAAGTGTCGCATGAATAATTGCGGTTAATTTTTCAGTTCATTTTATGCCTCACGATAATTTAATAATACGCAGATGGTTTATGGAGAAGCCGAACGCTGGGTTTCGTATGCAACAAATCCGCGATGCCGGAGTCAAAAGATGTTTATCGGCAGCTGAACGGTTTGTGCCCGTGTGCACTGGAACACGATGTCTCTTCTTCTGCGGCTGAAATAATCGCAATCAGGCGAGCGTGAAATAATTGTGACATGCCTGTGTCCGTCTGGTCACGACGCTGACCCCACAGAATGAATGAACACAGGTACACGGGATATGGAGATGGTGATGGACACACTGAGATGAAGTGTGTGTGTGTGTGTGTGTGGGGGGGGGGGGGGCAGATGGGGGAGGGAGGGAGGGAGGGAGGGAGGCTGCCGGGAACGAGGGACAGAAGTCAAGAATGAGAAAACAACGGGGAATGTTGATGATGGGCTAAAGATGGGGGGAGTGGGAGGGGAGTGGGAAAAAGGATGGAGGGATCGTTGGCGGGAAGGAGGGAGAGAGGGAGGGGGGGGGAGGGGGGAGGGAGGGAGGGGGGTGGGTGGGGGTCTGTCCTCCATCCAGCAGGAGTGTGGTCCTCGCTGGCCCCTGCGGCACAGCCTTCCCAATCTCCATCCCTTAATCAAGAACAAAGATATGCATGTTATTAAAAATCAGGCCCGTCAACGGGAGCAAAGGGAGCAAGAAAGGGGGGGGAGAAAGAGGGAGAGAAAGAAATAAATAATGGCATAGTAGAGTATAAATATAGTGATATCCTCCAGGCATGTCCTATCTATCGCACATTTCTCCTCAGCCATTAAGGAATTCTTCTCTCTCTCTCTCTGTCCCTCTCTCTTTCTTTCGCCTCGCCCTTAAATAAAAATGAAATGGTGTTGATTCTCATTGTCTGCCGTCACATTGTCTCCATGTCCTGTCTCTATTTTAGCCCTGTCCGTCTCTCTCTCTCTCTCTCTCTCTCTCTCTCTCTCCTTTTGTACCCCTTCTCATATCTACGTCGTTCTTTGACTCCATCTCTCCGTCTTATTAGCTTTGTTCTCCCTCTGCTCTCACCTGTTTTTTATCTTTCTTTTTTTTCACGTATCCCTCCTCGATCACACCCTTATTTTGTTTGATGTCAAGCTAATCACTCCTCTCTTCTCCCCCCTCTCCCTCTCTCTCTCACTCTCTCTCTCTCTCTCTCTCTCTCTCTCTCTCTCTCTCTCTCTCTCTCTCACCCTCCCTCCCTCCCTCCTCTGTCCCTCTGAGGTGAGAAAGTGATTACGCTGGATGGTGCATTAGGTGGTTTGTTCTCTCTCTCTCTCTCTCTCTCTCTCTCTCTCTCTATGTGTGTGTGTGGGAGTGATGAGGTTGATGACATGTTGAGAGACAGGTGAAAGGTGAGGCTCGGGGCGCGGCTGCAGACGGAGCCGTCAGTGTGTCATCTCTTATTATCAGCGTTTAGTAGCGGATGTGTTACCACGGTGTAATTTTGCGGCCCGATGTGGAATAATAGACAATACCGGGGATAATTAGAGTCTGCAGTCAGCTATCGCAGTGTCACAGAGGACGCGGGAACTCTTAATTACATGTCACATGTTTGATGCTGATTTAGTCAGACTTTAATATTTAGCGGGTTGGAGAGTGATGAATGGATATTTGTGCGGCGATAGTAAAAGGGCTAAAAGTGACGGCTCGTTCTGTGCCATTTTCCAGCTGCTTTTGATTATGTTGTGCAGTCGGTATCCGTGCAGTGTTGCTGCTTCGTTGTTGCTTTGTGAGTGTGCGCGGATGAGCCAAGTCTAATGGTGCGGCGTCACTGGAGACTGCAGCTCCTGGGCAGATCCAGTGAAGCACATACAGTCGGTCCATTTAATAATCATTCATTGATTGATTTTCTCCAACATTGTCTCTCCAGATCGACGACTGACTTGTTTGTCCAGGACACTGCAACCAAGTAATCGGCTGCATTTTGTTTGGAGTCGCTGTTTATAGATACGTAGACAGATAGATAAATCTGCACTTTGCCTCGTGCTCTGATGAATAGACTGTTTGGAAAAGGGATTTATGTATTTAACCTCTGCTGGGTGCTAGGCCTACTTAATATGTACATCCATTCTTTATTTTACCTGCTTTATACCTTGTCTGGAGTCTATTTCCAGATCACACTGACAAATTCAAGTAATACATCCTTGGACAGGCCTCCAGCCCATCACACAGCGGAGACTCACACACACACACACACACACACACACCATTCAGTCTCATATCCACACTTAAGGGCCAATTATAGCCTCTGGTCGACCAATCCGGAGAAAACCTGCACAGACAGGGAGAAAATGCAAACCAGGGACCCTCTTCTCGCTGTTAGGCACCAGAACTACTCTACCATGTCGCCCATTCAATCTGTGAGAGAGAAATGAGTGTGGAAAAACAGATGTTACAGGACAATTTATCACATTGGCTCTACCGACTGTAACAGTCCTGTTTTTTTTTTCTTTTTTTTCTTTTTTTATCTTTGCGAGCAGGTATGTGTGAGAAGTGCCTCTGATTGGTCGGTTGTGATGCTGATCCCGGATCCAGGGACGTAATTTTCTCGGTGAAATCAAGACAGAAACAGACTTGAAGTGGCGAACACGTTGTTCGGAGGATCACAACGCTCCCCCAAAAAATCATCCTTTCTATTACAAGACTTTAATCCATTCGGGCTCGAATGTCTAGAAGAGCCACATGATGTAATTATTCTCTCCTATTTCAGGTGTTGACAGGAAGTCTCGGCTCGGTCTTGTGCGCCACCGAGCTATTATGCAGAAACCCTGAGCATGTGCTCGGTTAGAAACTTAAATTGGAACGAGCAGGTTTCAATCTAGAAGTGTGTTTCCCAGTTCTTCCAAATCCACCCATGTGCTTTACATTATTCCCAAAGCTACGCACAAAGGAAATGGAAGGAGTTGCTCGCATGTTGCATCATATCCTGTTAGTACAAAAAAAAACACAGTGCATTTTAGGAACAATCCCTACTGGGAAACAAGACACAGTCTGTTGCTCTTACACGCTCTATTTTTGACTTTGAACAAATCATCACAGATTTAAACGGTAATTTTAACTTGGAATATAAAATGATAGCCCTGGTGTGTGGTGTTAAATTTAATGAGGCTGTAATTATGAACCACAGAACTGTTGTGTGAATTAGGCCGATCCTCGGCTGGATCCGCATTTCGGGTAATATTACCTGAGGGCCGACGTTAACGTGGCAGAACATGCGAGCACCACCACCAGGCTCCGCAGTTTTACTGGCTTTCTGGGGCCTGTTCAATTGAATCTGTGCCTGAAAAGGAGTCTATTCATAGCCCCCCCAGAATTGTATTACAGACCATACAGGAGTTATTATGTCATGGTGTTGACCCGCCATATTTTCTGTAATGTTACTTTGAATCAGTCACTTACCCGGGCTCTCTTCCCTTCCTCCCTGTTGTGATAAAAATGTGACAGTGCGAGAGGGTGTCGACCGCCCTGACCTTGGCTGACCCGCTTCCTTTGTTATCATTTATGAGCCCAAATTGATTCCGTGTCAGTATTTATACTCTAAAAGGACATAAACTGGGAGCGCTCTCTGCCCCTTTTAGCCTCACACTCTGTGCGCATCACGCTGTCGCACACACACACACACACACACACAAAAACATAGCTGCTTGACACAAACCATTTATTCCAATATAGAAACAATCTAGCAAATGCCGCCCGATTTCTAGGATTTCCAGAGGCGTTCACGATTTTCTCTCTATGACAAATGGAGCATTTGCAGGACAAGAAATAAGCAGATAGTGAGATAGTGTGAGGGTGGGGGAAGAGGATTCAGATTTCAGGCATTGTTGCAAATTCCTGCTTTGGATAGGCCCAGGTGCAGACGATGATTGGTTTTCTAATAGGTGAGCTGGCGTGAGACGCAGCAGGGATGCGCCACCACCTGTGTGTGTGTGTGTGTGTGTGTGTGTTTCATGGCATGTTCTACAGCAGCAGGTGTGTGCGTGAGCGTGTAGCTGCGTTCGCCCTTGGTTGTACTCATTAGCCCGCTACGAGGTTGGCGCGCGCTCATTACAAAGACGCGCCATAGTATTCGACATAAAGCCACCGAGCGAGGCGCGATTCGTCCTCTTTCATCGATGGCGGCCGGAAACGTACGTGGAGATCAAAGGACGCTGGAAATGAACGAGTCGGAACGGGCTGGAGTCCCTCGCACGCCCTCTCTGAAAGCAAACTTTGTGTCATAATTAAAAATCCTGCCCCTGTGTAACCGAACCTAACCTCGATTAGCGGCATGTTAGGCGGTTCACACCATGTGTTGACAGGGTGGTGATTACGTTTGAAAGACTTTATTTTTTTATTTAGATATTATGTTTTCATGAGCCGTAATTGAACATCATTTCCCTTTGCCGCTCGCCGAGACCTGCTGTAAGCTAAAGCTTACAATCTGTGAAATGGACTTTTTTCTGCTCGAAGATCAATGCCGCTCTAATTTCTATGTTTTGATCATTGAGCTGGAACGTTGGAGGCCGGCTTTAGTTTAGCATAAAGACTTAAAGGCTGAGAGAAACAGGACTCGCTGCAGAGTTCAACATTACACCTGCCTGCACCTCAAAACTATTTCTTTTGATGTTTCCAGTTGGACAGACATCCTGAAGAAAATCGGACAAATCACGAGCTAATGCACTTGAGCAATTCCATATTTCATGATCGAATTAAGACATGACTGTAAAAATGCCACTGCGACAGATTAAGAAGATGGAAATAGCAAGAATCAAGACGATTAACATTTAAAGTACATGTGAAGCGTTTCTCTTAATCATATTCTACATTTTTAAGCATTTGAGTCTTCAGCCATTACTCAAAGTTACAAATCAAAGAAACCCTCGGTAGGAGACTTTTTTCTTAAATAGAAGCTGGTGAGACCTTAAAATGTCACATGAGGACATCGACTCTGTGAGATGCAAAGCTGCTGCTAAATAAGTCATTTCACCGCCTCGGAAAGCGAAAGCAGGTATGCTGAGCTACTTGCAGCTGCATGGCAATGGCAAAATAAATTAAAAAATGAAAAAATTGGGAATTTGGAACTTCGGTATCTGATGGCAATGAGCAATTAATCCATTACGATGCTGCAGAAGTTAATCCTCCAGCAGCCAGTGCGTCCAGCCAATCAGCAGCCCCTCCCCCCCCGTGATCCCAGGCATGAGTTGCTTGGCATGCGCTCGACGTGTCCTCCTCGCAGACATGACTAATGCACGGGACACACAATGTGTCTGCCACTCAACGCGAGCTAGACGCGTGTGGGACGCACATTCACCCCTTTCTGTTTGTGCCTTAGTAAAATTTCATTTGCTAAATATACATAAGCCGGGATTATGACATCTCCCGTGCACGCAGACCTTCCACGCATGCACAAGATGACTTCCCTGGTCTCGGCGGCGCTGATTGTTCTTCACCTGATGAGTGTGTTTATGTAGCGGTGCTGAGATTCCTGTGGTTTGCTGATGTTCCATCATCGTGATCCCGCTCAGCGAGCTGGCACTTCGCCACGGGGCCGGTCACGCTAATAAAGACCCTTTGAACTGAACCGAATTGACTCGAGACATGCCGAGAAAGGGGGAGGAGATGGGGGAGAAAAAAGAGAGAAAGCGAAATGGAATTAGGAACAAAGACCAAAAGACAGAAAGAAAGAGATGGTGAAAGGTTTTGTCCCCCAGGTAAAGGCCTGCCATTTTTTTTCTGTCACCCATGCTAACATTAATAATTAAAGTCTGGGCAGGCTGGACGGGGTCCCAAGATAAGGGCAGATGACGTCCTCAGATAATGCTTATTCCAACCTTCAGTTTGATTTTTAAGGTCGTATTCAAGGGGCATTTGACATTTTGACATCTGACATTTCAAAAGGAGTGGGCAGTAGACTTTATGCTGGCATTTTATTAGCTGTTTGTGTGTGTCTCTGTGTGTGTGTGTCTGCTGTAGAGGAGATACAATGAAGCTAAAATCCGAGGAAAGACAAATGTGACACAGTCCTGATTTGAACCTTTTTTTTATGGTGCTTTTCTGCCCTCCTCTTCAGCCATTTTGTACCTCTGACTGTTCCTGCGATGACAACAGAAGTCTTCGCATTTCACAGCCCCGGCGTTGTATAATACCTGCTGCTATCTGTTCCAGATCTGGAAGCAGATCCTGTGCAGCCCCAAAAAAAAAAAAGAAAACCAACCCCACCTCTGGAGATCAATGCTGAGTTTATTTGGAACCCTGTTTGGGATCAGCGAAGAGGCTATCACGAGAACCAGACCGGGTGTCAATCAAACAGTCAATTATGGCACGACAAGGCATCCAGGAGCGGGATGAAACCTGCGGGCTGTGTGCATTAGTTACAGTAGCACTGATGAAGCAATGTGACATCCTCTGTGTGGGCCCGCGGCAGCTTCGGGCCTGCAGAGGCTGTCTAGTCCGACTAATGAGGATGGAGAGAGAGGTCAGAGATGATAGCCAATCTAAATAAGGACCTTGATGTGACTTTAACACTGTGTCATAGTGTGTCACTGGGTGTGTGTGTGTGCGTGTGCTTGGAGGTGATGTCCTCCCACCTTCCTGCTGTTATGTTATGACTGGCGTCCTCGCTCCAAGCCCGCTGTCGACGGGAGGTGTCATCCACGCAGCGCAGCCATCAGCGCACCGCTGGCTGCTTCCTCAACACTGACAGAGATGGACACACCCTCGCAAACACACACAAACGCTCCAAAGTGCACGATATCTATACACACACACACACACGCACATTTAATGCAGTGCTTATTAGGCTTTCCGTGAGCATGGAGAAGTGCAGGACACGCTCCATCGTGCACGCACATGCTTCCTGCTCTGCCGGTTCTCCCAGCGGCCATCGCTGAGCGTCCACGTTACGCCAACTCCAAACAAAACCCTGTCAAAGGCTTGTGCGTGTGTGTGTGTGCGTGCGTGTGTCAGCTCACCTGACAGGAGCAGAGGGCCATCTTCCTCCCTCACTATCCCATTTTCCCTCACTCCCACCTCATCCATCCTTCGGGCAGACTCTTTACGGCACTTAAATTCAACTGAGGTTGACATACACTCACTTAACGCTGACACATTTCTTGCCTCTGTCTTTCTTCCTTATCCGGCGCCTTTTGTTACATCTGACCACTGTTTTTATCAGATGAAGCCCTGCATTAGCAACCAGTTGCCAGGATACACTGGGCTTGTAATTGCTAACTCGAAATTGCTATTTTTTCTTTTTTCCTCTTTTTTTTTCTCCTTGTATTGGGTAAGTCTGTAATTTTCGCTGCTCAGCGGGACTCTGAATGAAAGCACGCCTGTCTAACGCGGCATGCAGAGAACACTTTTGGCGTGCTATCTATGCTTTAACACGGGACTTAGCAGCCACAGCGGAGTTGTTAAGCGGCATAGTAGCTGAATGTTAACCAACACCGGGACGCCGGCAGGCCTCATTGTGAGCGGAGCTGTCAGAGGGAACGGGAGCCGAGCCCCTCGCTGGGGCCCGTCTCACACACGCACCAGATGAAGTGGCTGATGAAGAAGGCGGCGCCTTGTAGGGGAACGCGACTGACATCTGAGCACTTCCACAAATCCCAGAGTTGTTGTTGCTGAAAATGTTTCCTGGGCGGAGAGGGACAGATTTTGTTGCTGCGCATATTTTTTTTTTGATGATAATGGGTATATTTGTGTGTGTGCGTGTGTGTGTGTGTGTGTGTGTGTGTGTGTGTGTGTGTGTGTGCTGTCACAAACCTACAGAACGTGGCGTCTCTTTGGTGTGTCACTGTTTACAATACGCTGGCAGATTCAGCAGGAGCGTCTGCCTACGTTTCTCTGTGAGCGGTACAGGACCGCTTTTTGTTTTTTTCAATTTTTTTTGTTGCGAGAAATGAGTCGAGAGATGATCTCACTTCAATCTTCCAGTTTTTTTGTTTTTTCTTCAATTCTTTTTGGCAGAAACAAGCAGCATGCCACTGTTTTTGTTTTTTTTTTTCAAAATGCTCTTACAGCCAGGCCTGGTGGTCACCAACATTCAACCATCCATCATCTTACCAGCTTTGTACCCAATATTGTCAAGGGGGCGGGTCTGCTGGGGCAAATCTCCAGCACACACACACAGTAAAGGCAGGGAACACACACACACACACACACACACACACACACACACACACACACACACACACACACACAGACAGACATACACACACGATTCAGTCTCAGGCAATTTGGAGTTTCCAATTGTCCTCAACATGCATATTTCTGGGCTGTGTAAATAAGCTCCACACAGAGGATGCCTTGGTAAAAGCCAGGGAGTCCTTGGGATTCAAACCAGGGGCCTTATTGGTGCTATTCACTGAGCCACTGTGTTTCCTCGACGCTGTGATTGTTGCTACACAACAACCGGGAACACAGACACAAACAGCGCTTGAGTTACAGTGATAAAAGCTCCAAAATCAATGGAACATCCCGCCCCAGAGCATGATGGGAAACTCTGCCCATCCACCTCGGTTGTCAGTACAGTATTACCTTCACTCCTGTGAATCTTCACTGGGAGGGTGCAGCTCTCTAAATCCTCCTGGCTGCCGCTGCTGTGGCGGCGGGTGGATAGTTTGTCAGACGTTGTTATTTTAGCCCGCGGGCTCCTGAGATGGGATCATTTAAGACGTATTTGCTTCAATGGTCACAAGAGTGACACCTTCCTTTATTGTGTCCATATATCGAGCAGAGTAAGGGGACCTCACTCACTTCTTCCCCATTTAGAGCCATCTCGCCCCGCAGCTTTATTTTTTGAAGCCTTATCTACAGTGTATTAGTTGTTTAAGCTGTTTCCACAGATGCAGGAATGTGATTGTTTTTTCGTCCGGCTCCAGCCCGGAGACCCTCTTCCTTTGAGAGCGCCATTCTTTCTGTCGCGGCTCAATTCAGTCAGGAGCGTAATATCTCTGTGCATATGGATGTTAGGACCTGTTGGTCAATCATAGCAACTCTCATAGCAACAAGACCTGCGTAGGACAACTGAAATAGATGAGATGAATCAGTTGCCGTGCCTCGCTGCTGGCATGCCTTAGCTCCTGGCCAAGACAACGCCTTTGTGATCAGTGTTTATCGCTTTGTCCCCGCATTCTGGGTTGGCTACCATTGCCAAGAAATACACAGTGGACAAAAGAACCTAATTAAGAGTTGGAATAATTCGAAAGAGAAAATACTGTTGACAGTGTACCCCACACACACATACACACACACACACACACACACACACACACAGTGCTTTTACTGCAGGTGCTGGAGAGAACAAGCGCAGCCACAGGAGGTGAAGCCTCTCGCAGCAATGCCCTTGGTTGATCCGTGTTTGTACATCCCTGATTGCCGGCCATGCGCACAGATGTTACTGTAGGAGGTTGTTGACCTGGCCACATGGTGTGTGCGTGTGTGCGTGCGTGTGTGTGCATGGCGAGTGTCTCCAGTCTATTACACCGTAGCCCGGAGTGAAACCCGAGGGTAGCCTTCATAGATTGATGAGAGTTCACACAGCTCGGTGGAGCCCCGGGTGCAGTGACACACACACACACACACACACACACACACACACACACACACACACACACACACACACACACATACACACAGAGGAAGCAGGCGGGCGGCACTTATACAGTCAGAGAGGCACAAACACATTTTCACAGAAACGCGGATGGACAAGTGCGGCGCCACCTGCGAGAAACAGGGGACGCATCCCTCTATGTCGTTTTCGAGATGGGGGTCAGCGTGCCAACTAGCCCGCCGCGGAATAACAGGGAATTGGGGAGATGTGCGTGCATACATGCGCCCATGTGTGCGTGTCTAAGCATGTGCTGTAGGGTCCTGTTTGTATATTAGGCCTAAGTCCTGCATCACTCATAACAGCACGACACATCAAAGAGACAAGAGCCAACGTCGCTGCCCATATATGGCTCTTCCTGCATCATCCGGCCTTTGGTTTAGCCCATTAGAGAAAGTAGGACAGAGCTGGGTCCTGATGACCATATTTGGCCGGGTGCTCTGTCCCCTGCAGCCATCTTGCCTGCCTCCACCGCACGCTGCCAGGGCACTGCTGCTCAGCTCCTTCCCTCTCGCCGTCTATCCCCATTTCCTCTGTTTTCTCCTCCTTCCTCTCCTCCTTCTCCACCACCAGAACACACAACACTTTTTTTTTCCATCCCCCTCTTGGTTTCTCTTTCTGCTCACTCTGCCCCTTATCGCTCCTTCTCCCTCCTCCTCTCTCCTGCTCATCCTGTTACTGCGCTGTTTTGTCTTTTTTCCCCAAACCCACTTCCTCGGCTCATCCTCCTTCTCCCCGCTTCACCCCTCTTTACTGCTTCCTTTGTTCTTTCCCCTCTCATTACTTCCTGTGTACCCCCTTTCTCCCTTATCCTTCCCCGGCAGGAAGCAGTGCACATCCAGGTCTGCTCCACTGGCTGCTGGCCCCTGGCCTATTCTGGCTCCGTCCCCGTGTTCCTAATCAGCGCTGCTGCATGATGCACACGTGTTTGCAAATTCATTAACGCATGCACACACACACACACACACACACACACGCTCTCACCCAAGTGCACGTGCACACGCTACATACCAGGGTTAAGCCCACATCTGCACACCCACATGTTTTGGGGGTGAAAAAAGCTTGTGCACTTTCACACACATTGGTGTGAGTTAATAGTCGCATGCACACACACACACACACACACACACACACACACACACGCACACACACACTCTCCCTGCACCTCCTGGCAGCGGGTTTGATCGCCTGGAAAATGAATACTAAATGCAGGGCAAAATGGCTGGCAGGGATCACCTTGGCTGTGTGCAGCTCACCGCCGGCTCTATGCAGGCATGAAACTGGAGCACCTCCATACCTATATCCCCACGCTGATATTTTGGACTCCACAGCTCGGTGGGGAGACGCTTAGTGATCGTTGGCTTTTGTTAGTAATTTGGTGCCTGAGCAGAGAGGAGAGAAGCTCCTCCTGTGCCCTGGCGGTAGCATTCCCTCCGAGCCCCCCGAGCCTTTCCTCTCTCCACCTCAGACTGGAAGGAAACACATCAGGACACACAGTGCTGAGGTCCGCACAGCACATCACACGCTGTTCACACTTGTGTACATGCACGTGGATGTGTACAGTAGAGCCTCGTCTACACACTCTCTGCACACACACACACACACACACACACACTTGTGCAGAAACTATTTAATTTCCCCAATCGCTGGGAATCAAAGGACGTGGAGTATCGAGCTGCAGACTGGGCCAGCTGGGAGCAGGTTTTCCCGAGGCGGAAGGAAGCTGTTTGGATTTCACACAACTCTTACACACACACACACACACACATACACATTAACACACACACGTGCTCGCACACTCCCAAATGCACACGTGCAAATCCCTTGGTACTTGAGTTGAGTGTTTTCCCTTGATTTTAAAATGCTCATTTCTGGGAGTCCTGATTTATCAGATTATGTGGCGATGGTTTTAGCAGAGGAATAAAACAATTCCCCTTCAACTGTCTTTGGAATATCGCTCCGTTCCCTCACAGGAAGAAGATTCTCAGTTTGATTTCCACTTGGATTTTCTGTGTGGGGTTTTGCATGTTCTCTCCACGGGCTTTCTTTGGGTACTCCCGTGTCCTCCCACATAGCAAAAACATGCATGTTTAGGTCGATTGAAGACTGGTAACCTGTCCAGGTTGTAGTCCCTGTGTATTCACCCTATGTGTATCTTTGATGGATGAATGTCTTTAAATGGGGAAAAAAAACACTGTCCCAACCATGCAAATTGACTGTCTGAGTATCAGAGGATTATAGGAGCGTTTGAAGATTTTTATTGTCCTGCTGACCTTCTCTCTGTGTGTACTGGCAGATGGGGAAATCTGCTGCATGCTGCCATTTCGGGGTCTTTGTCTTCGTGCTCGGAGGCACAGAATCTGTCGCCACTGTTGCGCATTCGTATGAAACACTCAGCTTGTTGATTACCATCGATTCGAGCGTCATTCATGTCTGATTGAAGCACTTGTAAAACGAGATCCTGGTAACTTTTTCTCTCTTTTTTTCCCACCCATCTCTTAAACGTTTTCGCCACACAGCTGAACCGTAATCTGCCATTTTAAAACGTTTGAAAAACGTTTTGAAAACCGCAATCGATTTGGTTGTATTTACCATAATGGCGCTGGATTCGTATTAGCGAGGACGCGGCATCTTTGTTTCCTTCCGCCTGAACGCCGCCAGTGTGCGAGCACAGACCAGAGGCATGAACTGACACAGAGCGAAACGTGCTGAAAAACACCATCCCTGTGTGGTGCATGTTGGCTGGAATATCTCATAATTACGGGGGTCTTCATTGTCAGCACCCTTCCTCTCAGACCACAGCGGAGAGAGAGGTTACAGTAATTGCAGAGCATAAAAAATGAACAATCACGGCCTTTGCCACCTCCGATTGTGTGTGCCTGTGGTGGGAGAGTGGCCCGGCTACATGGGTGGAGTGTTTACACTACAGCCATGTCTGTGTGTTTATGTGTGATTATGAATCTTTTTCATGTATATGAGATGTGTTCGAGGCGCGCCGCGCGTGTGTCCGGGCGTTTGTGTGTGTGTGAGTGGATAGTGTTTGCCTCCGTTATCAATGCGGCCCAGACGACAGAAGCTCTTTAGTGGAGAGTTAGTTCAGTTTAGCATGAAGATGAGGTTTTGCTGGTCTGCATGTGCCAGCCTCACTTTGCAGAGCGTGTTGCTGCCTGTTATGTGTGTCAAAGAGTGTGTGTGTGTGCGTGTGTGTGTGTGTGTGTGGTCTTTGATGTCAGCTGGTGGCTGCTACTGTTTGCAGATGTGAGTGTTAGGTAATCACAAAACACAATCACTCTGATCTATTCCTGAACCTCTGCCATTATATATAGCATGCTCCTCATCCACCCACAACCTCTCTCCATTTCTCTCCATCGCACACACACACACACACACACACACACACACACACACACACACACACACACACACAGACATTTTCTCTTTTTTCCCTCTATTTCCATCTCTCCTCTGCCTCTGCCACTCCTCATCTCTGTCCTCCATCTCCTACTCCCACACTCACTCTATCTCTGTGTTTTGTTATATATTACCGCTCTCTGTTGTTTGTCTCTGCGCCCTGGACATTTTTCTTGTCATCTCTCTTTTTCCCCTGCTCCCTCACCCGCTGCCCCCGAGCCCTGCGCTTCTCCATCACTAACATCCCCCCACACCCCCGCCCGCCGGCCCGCCCGCTGCCCGCCCCCCCCGCAGCCCGCCCGGCCCTTCCTGCCTCTCTCCTCCCTCTTTCATCTCCAGCATCCCTTCTTCACCCTTGCTGTCCTCCTCCTCCTTTGCCTCTCCACCCTTCTTTTTTTTTGCCTTCCATCACATATGTGCACACTGTCAGAGGGGGAAGGGGAGTATTGATTGCACGCTCGGCTGACAGGCACAGTAATGGACGGCTCAGAGCGTGTGTGTGTGTGTGTGTGTGTGTGTGTGTTTGATGGTGGTGGTGGTGGGGTGTTTAAGGAACAGTCCTGGCAATAACTCACCTGACCGGGCGGACGGCCGCCGGGCAGGCAGGCGGAGTGAGAAGTGCTGCAGTACGCGGCAGCGACTTGACAGGCTGCATTTGAAAGCAACTGAGCCAAATATAGGGCAACTTTCAAATCACACCCTATTTATTCCTCGAGGGAACGTGTTTTTCCCTCCTTTTGACCAGACGCACCATGCGAGACGCACCAGCCGTGAAAAAAAAATGGACGAGTGAATTCGGGGGAACACTGGTGACTAGTGTCCCCTTCCTGTCACAGGACATTGTTTTACATTTATCTCAGACATGCAGGAAATCAAAAGTGCCGCTTTCCAAAAAACACTGTGTGCCTCTGCCGCTGCCAAAAAAAACCCTGAGCTGTGCTCCTCAATAATCACCACTGCAGCACGGACAGTAACACACTGTAAGACATACACTGCAGTTAAAATGCTAATATGGGCAATTCAATTAAAACGATCTCTTTTCCATCGGCCATAACATCATTTTGTGGGTTTTTGTGTCCACTCTTTCATGGCCTATAATGAAAACAGAGGGTTTTGCTTTCTCTGCTCTCGGGCGGTTTTTGGACGTTGTCATAATGAATGCAGAGCTTTACGCGGTGGGTCCTGCGACGGCGGAATAGCTTTTGTTTCATGGCGCTGATCTAATAGTGAGAGCATGTGACATTTGGGCTCGGGCAGGGCGCTACAACCCATACTGTACGGTATGAATCCCACCCTGCGTGGTGCACGCTAGCATGTGATTCCTCTTCACACCAGTACAATGCAGCCTGTGTGTCATCACCAGCACGGCACATATAAGTGTTATCGTAATTGCCTCTGGCGTAATGCGAGGCAGTTACAGTACATAAATACATGTTAATACATATTAAATCACAATGAGGTATTAAGCACTACAAAAGGTATTATATCACTTTAATACGCCGGCTGCATCAATCTTTATTAGCTTCATGGTGGAAAAATGAAGCCGTTAGGCATTAGAGAGGTGCCGGTACACTCCACAGTAATTCAAATAAATAAAGAAATGAATAAACACACATTCCTCATACATAATTGAGTCGAACCTGCCCTAGATCAAGTAACGTGAACGAGCCATTTTAATTTTAGATGCCACTTGTAAGTTGTGTAAGAAACGAACGTGGTTATTCATAATTCTGTAGTAAGTTGTGGAACGTCTGAGGCTAATGTACCATGGGCTAACTCAATGTATTATGCATTTATTCGCCAGCGCTCGCCACTGAACAATGGAGCAAACAAATGCTAATCCTGCATTAAATACGGCGCTGTTGCATAAATATTCCGACACACGCTGCTGTTAGCATATGCTACCGTCTACTTAGCATAGAGCCGGCGGAGGCACAACCAACAGTTTAACATGAGAAAGCCAGAAAGCGAGTGCATCGCGGCAGTGTTTGACCACAGAATCACATAAGTGACCTTGAGGAGGTTAGGTTGTGGTCGCAGAGGCGCAAACGCTTTGCAGACAAACACACAAACAGGCTCACACGCGCGCACGCGCCTGCTGAGTGTGATCCAGCGTTTTCCACCGAAAACAAGCGCGTCTCCTCCTCAGATTTTGGACGACTCCTCCTCTGCATCGAGTCGGCGCTCGCTCCGTCTTGGCTGCAACGCGTGGAGCTGGTTGCAAAGCCAATCTGTCTTGCTGGTGAGGGACATTAAATATTGACTCACAGATAGAATCAAGGCCCAAATGGCAAGAAATTATTAATCGGTTGTCAGATATGATGTTTTTGATCATCTGAGGCATTGTTGCGCTTCAGACCTCCGTCCTGCAGCGCTCTGATGCTGACCGTCATATGCATGTCAAGATGAAGCACGTGTTGAAGTGAACAGCTCGCTTCTTTAAAGCATCCCCTGCAACTGAAAAACACTGGTAAAACATTGATTGGGTACATGTAAGAGGGGGATCGTAAATGGCACCTAATGTCTACTGAAGGTATTTGCATTGCTCACATTGTGTATGCAGCAGTTTTGATGTGGAAATCCAGAGTTCATTAGAATAAAATGTTTGTACTTTAACCTCTCCCTTGAGCATATCTTTACAGGTTAGAAAATTATAGAATAACAACGAATAGAAAAGACAACCCAGGCTCAAAGACAGAAGTATCGTGGCCACCTATGATTTGTACATTTTGGTCTCTTAAAATGTATTCCTGTATGTTTTTCCTCGCTGCTCTTTTCTTATGCTTCTCTGTAAAAGTTACACAAGTCTCACGTGAGAACTGAAAACATGGCAGACATTGCTCTCGTTTTTATTGTAAAGATCAATATTTTGTGGAAGTTTTTGTATAAAGTTTTACAGTTCGAGTTTAAGTGAGAAATACATATTTTATTGTCAGAAGTTTCACGCAGTAAATGCACATAATTCACGCCTCACATCCCCTTCGCTTGGAGCGAGATTAATATTGAACTTTGTTGTAGGACAACAGCGAAGACATCACTGGAAAGGTCGTGACCTACAGTAGAGAGTATCACGTGTCAGAAAGAAAACAGTGGGCAAAGAAAAGCTCCTGCTCCTCAGAAGTGACCTTCGAACCGTTAGAAGGTTTACAATGCCGCAACAAAATGTGCTGCGGACAAAATGGAAATAGTTTTGGAAAGCTCTTGACCTCCAGTACTGCATCCAGACCAGTAGGAATGACCACTAGGTAGCTTGAAACATTCCCAGTCGCATAAGTTTCCCATAATAGGGGAAACATGTTTGAACTACAAACAATATGGCGGAGCATATGAGTGCATATTGCAGGGTTAAAAAACTTTTTTTGGGAAAAGTTTTTGGCACGAGGGTTAAAACAAATTGTATTGTATGCACATTCACTGAGTGGATATTAAACACAATAAAAATGTAATCGAAACACATTTTTATGCAAATTAACCAACTACCTGAAAATCTAGATTTTACACTTGAAATGAGAGAAATGTCCGCCACTGGACTTGGATGCATGACAAAAGAGCAGGGAACAGGGAAAACCCATGCAAGCCAAATCTTTTACAAAAATAAAACATTTTTACGTGTTTTTCTATGGCACTGGGTCGCACCAGAACATGCTTTTAGTAATCCACCAACTGTGAAATATCAAAACACGTCTGTCAGAAGGTGAATTTAAACCCAGGTTTTCCTTCCAGATACGAGATACCCTGTGTATCGAGGGAAAGACCTTTAGTTCTGCGCTCCAGGCCACTTGGCCAACCCGACATGGAAAAAAATGCCTCCGACCCATTGATTATCAGTGTGTCGGTGTAGAAAGGCCCTCAGTCCAACCTGGACTCAGACAGGGGACTTTCCCCAAAACCGCCATGTCAGCCTCTGTGTTATTTGGTCGACGGGAATGGAAAGCATCCCGCGAGTTGGAGGCTGAAATTGTGTTTGCTGAGTGTACAAAGAGGTAGCATCGGCTAAAAGTCTCTTGTGCTGCCTGTTGATGTCCCCTCATGTTCCTCAGCGAGGCCTTGGAGCCACAGAAGAGGAGCAAACGCCCTCTGCCCGGGGCCTCTGAAAACAATTTGAGAACGTTGTTGTCCGTAATGCGTTTAGCACAGATGGGTACACAAATAAAAAGCTTTTTATGCAAAAGCGATGTGCAACAGCGTTTGGAAAGTGCCCAGTCACTCCATATTTCTGTGTTTTGTTGAGTGTGCGCGCCCCTCCCTCCCCCGCTGCCTCCCCCAGTCAGCCCCTATCAGGTCTAATAGTGTGACGCTCCGCGTTGAGCGGAGACGACCGATTTTAGACTCAGTCATGGGTGACAGAATTGTACAGCACTCTTGAGGAGACATGTAACATATTCAGGCATGCTGTGAAATGATTTTTACCGGGATGAAAACCTGACAAGTATCGACGATTGGCTTGTGTTAAGACCACAAATCCGAAAAAGATAATCGTATGACTAATTTGATCTAATTAATATGTGTAGCAGCCAGTTAAATAGCTCAGGCTATTTACATCCGTCGGAGGAGAACAAACTCTCCCTGTGCAATTTACATAATATAAACAGTGATAAAATAAACTTTTATTTCATGATATGCAATTAGAATCTCAAATAAGCAGCTGTGACAGAACTTGTGCACAGCTTTGGGATTAACATAATAAATACGGTCACATGGAGGCAGTTTTTCATGGTCAGTATTAAAACACAGTTATGGCTGTATTTAATGGTCTTGGGGCTTATGGAGTAAAATTGAAAAAGGAGAATGAAACTGATGAAATCATTTGATTAAAAGGATAATTTATGGCCAAACACAAACAGGGCCCTGGAAAAAGTCATTATGTTGCGTTATCTCCCGCAGCAATGTGGCACTTTCTATGCATTCGAGCAACTCCGCAATCTGGCGAAAAGACATTATTAAAGATTATTCTCTTGGCATTTTCCAGTGTGCTGGATACTGCAGGGAGACACAAGGCAGGAAGAGAGGCAATGACGTGGACCAAGGTCACGAGCCGCGCTCATACCCGTGTGGCTTTCCACATGAGACACGGTGAAGTGAAATGCCTCGGGGCTTCATTGTGTTATCCTATTGCTTTTGTGATCTATTTAAAAAAAAAAAAAGGACTAGAGATGGTCAATGATGTAATCAGGCCACTCCCCATCAGAGGTTTTCCTCTCTAATCCATGCACACACACACAGATAGGGACTAATAATTGAGGAATACTTTCTATTATAATAAGTATTCCTCAAATCCTAGGTATTTATAATTACCTTCTGCTAGATTTTTTTCTCTCCCCACTACGGGTAAATGTGAAGGCCAAAGTCAGAATTATCTATTAAGGCGCAGACTCGAGATTGTCGCTGAGTCAACACAGGCTGGCGCTGTCTCGAGTCGAGGGGCATTATTCAAGGCTTATATTCACCATCTGGCACAGATGCAAAGTTCTCAGCTATTTTAGCAGCAGCATCCAAAGTAAAAACGTATTTTTTATGCGTTTATCCCAAGGCGCAGTCCCAAACAAAACCGGAAAACAATGTCAGGCGAAGAAACATGAAGTAAACAAGATAATTACTACATTTGTTTTCATTAAATTAAAGTATTTTAACATCCGCTGCCTGGCGCCTACTTAACTTCCGAGCGTATTACAGTAACAGATTAACGAGTGAAGATGTGGAGAAGCTTTTTGATTCAGCCAGGAGGCTGAACTGCCAAGTACTTACAAATAGCAATCACTAATAAAGCGCACTTCTCGCGCTGTTGTTATTTTAAAATCATCGCATAGTCAGATCACTTCAGCGATCAAATTAGTTGTCTGTTCGCAGGAAGGCGTTTGCTGGAAAGCCATAATGGTGTTTTTATATTATCATATTGGATCTCTGAGAGGCTTTCATCCCACCTGCTGCAAACATTAAAGTGCATTTTATCCAGCTTAGAGATGATTGAAGTCTTGTTCATTTAGCGCGCGTCTATGCAGACATCCTCCTGAGATGTCTTCAGAGCGAGAGCAGGTAGAAAAATAAAACGCAACGTGATATCTTGTTTTTTTTTTTTTTTTGACAGGATTTCTGAACATGAATCTCCACGTAAACGCTTGTCAATTTAACTCCGCGAGGAGAGAGCACGATCTCGAATCAGAACAGTGGCTTGCCCTACATATCGGGGTCTTTGCATAGTTACTTTGCATAGTTGCAAGTGAATCCTTTTCAGATGTTCAACTGAGTCTGCAAAGTGCAGTCAGAGAGAATTTGTCTCTCGCCCGGGGCGGCTGAAAACAAACCAAATTTGAGCATGCTGCTTTCTGCAGAGCAAATTAGTACAGACGAAAACACAAACCAGAAGCCCCACATGTAAACTCGAATCACAAGAGCACTTTCGCAGCACTCAGTTGCCTCTTTATTTTCGTCTTTTTTTTTTTTTTAAGCTCCCCCCCCCCCATTCGCACGGCATGTCCTCATCCCGGATGACCAATTTTAGACGTTGGTCGTGGGTGACAGAATTACACAATGATCCGAGTGGACACGCAACATACCCGAGTCATGCGGCGCAGGGAGCAACAAACTTGTGCCCGGTCACGTAGCAGAAAGACATTCCTTGTGTTTCTGTCTCTCTCCACTAAAGCACAGTCAATCACACACACACACACACACACACACAGACGTACAGAATAGCACACACTGCAGCAGAGGCGAAGCCCCGCCTCATATGACCAGCGAGCTCTGACTCCCCGATCTCTCGTTTACCTGTTCCATCACCAGCTCCCTCGCCTCTCTCTCCTCTCTCCTCTCTCTCCTCTCTGCTCTCTCTCCTCTCCGTCTCCCTCACACTATCTCCCCACTCCCACACCCTCCTCCTCTCATCCTCGACTCTGTTGCCACGGCAGCAAAACCTGACAATGAGAGAGAGAGAGAGAGAGAGAGAGGGAGAGAGAGAGACAGTGAGAGCAAATGCCATCTGAGTCATTTAATCCACAACCTGTGTATGTGTGGACGTGTGCGTGCGTGCGTGTGCGCGTGCGTGCGAGGATGAGGGCAAATGTGCTGGATATGTTTGTGTACATCTCCGTGTATCTGTTGTGTGTGCGGCGCGTGGGTGTCTAAGTGGGAGAGCTTTGTGGAGTCGGTTCATCGGTTCATCACAGAGCTACGGCAGTGCGCAGGCAAACACTCCACCGTTGCCTGTCTCCCTGCGTATGTGCCGCTCTGTTTCCGCTTTTTCCATCTCATCCTCGCTGCAAACGCGGGGTTATTTTAAAGCCGAGCCTCTGTGTGCCGAAGCCTTCGTGCTCCGACTGATGGAACAAAGCGAACTTGTGACTCCGAGGTGCCTCGATGCGCCATAGTTGTACAGTACGACAGGCGTGATTTTAAGCCCCCCCCCCCACACCTCCATCAGTAGTCAGCTGACGCATGCTTCTCCGTGTTAATACCGGGAGTCCCTGATTTATTTGTAAAGCCACGTATAACTTCCAAATGTCTCCGAGGGCCTCGCAGGCTCGCCCCATCGGTGCTAAGCTCCTCTAAGACGAGAAGTAAAATACTATTCACACACACAAAAAGCCTTTCGCACATAAGCGAGAAAAAAAAAAAATTTGAAAGAAGCCTCAGGAGAGGCAATTCAGAAACGAAATCCCTCCTCCTCCTCCTCGGATGGCCGGTCGTAAAGTGGGAACAGCCGTTGAGAAAGAGACAACTGTAGTACATAAAAAAAAAGAAAAAAAATTCAAAGCACAAGGAGTTTAGGGTCCAACAATAGGATTACAGGAAGTCAAAGTGAGAATATAGCAACGGTATTGTGAGAAAATCCTACAGTAAACCCATTCACGGAGAAGATAATTAAAATCTCAACATCCGCCTTGACGTCCACCTGGCAGCGAGCGGTGATGTGAATTGACAGCGCTGCGCTCTGACTCACTGTTCTCAGCAGCGCCACGTGTAATAACACCGCCCTTATATTTCCAAGGCTTTGTGCCGAATGCAAATTTTAGCTCTTCAAACAAGCCAGGGGGCGAGTGAGTTCAAGGAGAACTTCCTAATTGTGATTAAACTGCTGCGCTTACATAAGCCGCAGCTGCAACAAGTGGGACGTGCGTCGACAGCCGGTGACACTGAGCTGCCGCCGCCGCCGTGTCTTTTTTAAGCAGCTCCTGGGGAACGCATCGAGCTTCACCCCACACACACACACACACACACACACACACACACACACACTGCTCAGACCCCTCGAGCCACAGCGATCTGAACAGCAGGTGGTACATATGCATGCGGGAGGGCCCTGAAATGCAAACTCACTGCTGGCACGTACAAATGCACGACACACGGGCGCAGACGCCAAAGTAAACAGAAGCAGACGCGGGCTCGGGCTCGGGCTCGGGCTCGGGCTCGGGCTCGGGCTCGGGCTCGGGCTCGGGCTCGGGCTCGGGCTCGGGCTCGGGCTCGGGCTCGGGCTCGGGCATGGGGCGAGGTCGCACACAGTGTTCTTTGAAGCCTCCTGGAGAGTCGCTTCATGTGTGCGTGCAGCCAGTGTGGATGCTGGTGTGTTTTGTATGTCTGTGTGTGTGTGTGTGTGTGTTTGTATGCTTGTGTGCGTGACATACTCAGATGTGACAGTGTCACAGGAGCATGGTGGTTCCCCAAGCAGCCGGAGTCACCGACTGAGGGCCTCTTTGTCAAGGAGAACACTGCGAAGAATTTATCCATGTCCAATGAACAGAGAGGGTGAAGGGGCGGGGGGGGTGGGGGGGGGGGGGGGGGGGGGGGGGGGGCAGGCTGGGAGGGAAGAAGGGAGCGAGGGATGGAGGGAGGAAGGGAGGGAGAGGGTGAGGGGGGGGGGCTGTAACAGAGAAAGTGCACTGTCGAGATTGAAGAGACCGGTGAGAGCTAAGATAGGGAGAGAGAGAAGAAGGGTCAGTAAAGAGACAGGGGTATAGAGTGTTCCTGAGGAAGAGAGACAAAATAGATAGAGGCTGAGTGAGAAGAGATACAGAGGTGGGGGAGGATGGAGGAAGAGAGAGTGAGGGAGAGAGGGAGAGAGGGGGAGGGAGGGAGGGAGAGAGAGGAGAGAGGGCAGAGAGACTGAAAATGAGAGATCAAAGTGTCTGCAGCCCTGCCGAGGGAGGACAAGGTGAGAACATATAGGAAGTGGAGGGGAGTAGCAGTGATACAGAGCGCTCAGAGCAGAGTTACTGGGTTTGGACAAATACCCGATGTGGTCCACAGCGTGACAGAGCACAGGGGTGTGCATGCCACATGCCCATGCAACCATAGTTTGAGCAGACAGCACTCGGATCTGAGGGATAGCTCCATCACCTCAAAGCAAAAAGAATCCAGGGACTCGGTTTGACTGAAGTTAGACCCAGGACCTCTGCATGTGATCGACCTGTTCAGGGTGTATCCTGTATCCTTAACCTGGGGACGGGCTCGAGCAGATCCTGAGACACGTTCAAGTTTAAGAAAATGGAGGGGATGGAGGGACTTTAAAATGTCTCTGAAATTGTTTGGGTATTGCTCAGCAAACAGTCTAAAAACCCAATGAAACTCATTTTTATTTGAAACAGGACTACAACAAATCCTCCCATATGAGGCAGTCTGGAACCAGCAGGATTTCTGCTTTCTTTAACTTTTTTTTTTTTTCCTTTTGCCTCAGACTGTTGCAGCCTGGCTAATTCTTCATCACTGCTTAGTAAGTTCCAATAAAATAACAAAACAAATTCTCTTTTGAGCTGCCTTTTATTGCTGTTCATATCATAGGATTTCTATGGTGCATAATTCATGCCTGGTGACTATCATACTGTATCACCGGGGAGCAGTGTTTCTGCCATATGTGTGTGTGTGTGTGTGTGTGTGTGTGTGTGGAGGTCTGGGCACCTGGAGGAGGCTGCAGTTTAGATGCTTCTCTTACACTCGGTGGAGAAAACTGCACTGGATGCTCAGAGATGTTGTCAGCGGATGCGGTGTCGTGTTTTGCAGAATTGTCTCTTATCAAAGCCGAGTGCGGCACCGGTGTTGGTCTGAGAGGTGTTGTTTGTTTCCACTGACTGTGAAGACTGCAGTCTGTGACGCCGCTGGATCAGATTGCACTACCTCATCGGATGTTCACTTAATTGTTTCCCCGCCACCCCCACCCCCCCGAAACAAACATTCAGCACTACAGGGCTCGCAAGGTCGAAACGCTGCCGTTGTGTTTTATTCGCCGTGCTTACCGTAGCTGTTCCAGACAGTGAGACAGAGATGCTGTGACCTTTCACCCAAACAGCCAAATAGACAATGGAGACGCATACATCATCCCATCAATTCATTATGCTAGAGTCTCCAATTCGCCTAAATGTGCATGTTTTTGGGACTGTGGGGGAGAAAGCATGCAGATTCCACACAGGGAAGGCGCTCGGCCTGACCCGGGAGTCGCATCCAGGTCCCTCTTGCTGTGAGGCGACATCCAGTGAGTCACCTGATTAAATCCCATTTGTTCAAAATGTTGACCCTCGCCTCAGGAGATCCACCCCGTCTCACATCTGCAAAACCTCACGCTGCAAATTCTTTGGCTCTTAGCAAGATTCTTAAAAAATGTAGATCTAGAAATGTTAGATATTTAAGAGTTAAATTCTTATTTCAGGAATTCTTGTATAGTGAAATTTTCTGCCTTGCTTCTCTTCCTCTTTCTCTTCTCTTTCCTCTTTCTTCCCCTCTGATAAAGTGTTTTTATCTTGGTTAAGATTCCCCTTTTTGCGCTGCAGAGAAGGGTGCAGCCAATAAATAAAGTGAATACCGAAACAAAGGACATTAGGAGAATAGTAGTAGTAGAGGAAAAGGGGGACTGAGATAAAAAAGGAGCAAGGCAGAGATGGTGAGATTAGGGAGGCACATGCGAGGGGGGAGTGGATGCAAAGTGAAAATGCTGAGTCAATGTGACCAAGAACATGTGCTGCTGCCTCAATATTAAACGCAAACAGAAAGTACTAAACACTTAATCCCACAAAAAGCCAAAAGGGGCGAGCTAAGGGTCCTTGGTATTTTTAAACTCAACACTGACACACACAGGCACACACACACAGGCACAAACGCGCTGACCTCCCGGCTCATCCGAATTGTCCGGGGGTTAACAAGTGCTCTGAAATGGCCGGACCGAGCTCATCCGGGGACAGTGGCCCCGGCTTTCTGCGCCCTGTGCAGTCAACGACGCCTCTTAATTTTGGAGAAGAATGAGCAAAACAACACTTGTGTCCCATTATGGCTGGCGGTACAGTCTTCTTAAATCCACAGCCGCTGAAGCCGTTCCACTTGCAAATTCAATTACGGGAATGATTCATCCCTCCATTATGATAACTGTCAGATTTTCTTGTGTCATACAATAAGGCGGAGGGGGGGAAAACAAATGATTCGCCAGCCCCCCCACCATCACCCTTCTCGTCTCATCCTCCTCAACCCCTCCTCCCCTCCCCTCCGCCGCCCCCCCACCCCCTGCAAGCTGCTTTTCTCCATCTGAGTCCCTTTTTTTGTCTTTCTCTGCATCCCTCTCTTCCTCCTCTCCTCCCTTGCCATCGCTCATCCTGCTTCCTCTGCCTTAGTCTCCGTTCATCCTCTCCTCATCTGCCGCGGGGTTTGAGGCGAGATAGCGTTCCCTCGTTTTCTGACTTTCTCCATATCTCCCCTCCCTCCCTTCCTCCCTCCCTCCCCTGATCCCACTCCGCCCACCTCCCCCTTCTCCTCTCTTCCCCCTCCTTGCCCACGCTTTCTCTAGATAATTAAGATCTCTGATTTTACGGTTTTCTCTTTTATAATAGGCACTGCAGACACTATAAGCAAGATGCCAAGTCTCTGGCACACTCACACACACACACACACACACACACACACACACACACACACACACACACACACACACACACACACACACACACACAAACAAAACAGAACACACAAATATGCATATGCCTTCATATGCACACACACTAAGATGAATGCATGCAGCAGACAGCTAAATCTCCAACTGGGATGAATGTCTTCTCTCTCTTTCTCTCGCTCTCTCTCTCTCTCTCTCTCTCTCTCTCCCTCTTTTGCACATATACTTGCACACACGTACAGGCACACAGCAAGTCAGGATATTTATGTATTTTTGCTTCTGTGTATTTCTCAGTGATGCCAGCATACGGGGTGACTTACAGCAGGGTGCAGAATGAAAGCGAGCAATTGGTGGGGGTGGGGGTGGGGGAGGTGTGTTAGAAGTGGTGTTTTCTGAGTGGCTCAGACTTGTCTGGCTCTGCTCGGGCCTCTCACTGCTCCAGCTCCCTGCAGACTGACACCCGACTGCTACAGGGACTCAGCCGTGTACTACTACAGCAACAGAGCACGTACTGCAGCCAGACGCACTGTCCTCGCAGATTAAACAAGGAAATGGTATCTCACCGTTTGCTCTCTCTATCTCTGGCTGTATCTCCACACACACACCCAAGCTCCCTCCACCTTTTACTACTACATTAGAGCTGTTTGCTTTATTTCACTCTCCTGCAGTGGTAGAAGGAGAAAAATCGCCAATGCCACTGTGGTAAAAGAAATGTGTGAATTTTTCTGAAGTGCAGAGGTTTTTGAGGTAATACCTCAAGACGATGATACCCGTACTTTGTTCCAGATTGGCAACATAATGGATTAGTACTTATCACTGTTACCTTTCAGGAAGGAGGACCTGGGCTCGACTCCTGGTACACTCTGTGCAGAGTCTGCATGTTTTCCCCATGTCTGCACAGTCTTTTTCCAGGTGCTCTGGGTTTCTCTCACAGTCCCAGAAACATGTGTGTTTAGTGTGACTGGTCTGCCCTGAGGTGTAAGGAGTGTGAGAGTGAGTGTATGTCTGTGTGTCTGTGTGTGTCTCTGAAGATGGGCTCTGGCAGATCAGATACCAGTTTGGTACAAAGCAGGTTATGAAATGGATGGCTAGATGTTCCAGTTCATTTTTCGAGAGACAATGAAATATTGATCTTGAGATAATGCGTCAACACACCTCGAACGACAAACCCAAGTGGGTTGCTCTGATTACACACCATTAGACGGTTGCTTATTAGCGAGCATATTAGCAACACGGTTACTGTGTGATCTAAGTGGTGCATGTGTGTGTCGGGGTTACAGGATCAATGATCGGGCAGCAGAATCTGACCTTGCAAATGCGCCTCTCAGATCCTGTCAGGGCAAGGTTATCACTCTATTAGTCATTATGAAGCAGCTGTTAATGCCCCGCTCTTGAGGTTAGGGGGGGGTGGGGTAGGCTTTGGAGTGCTGGGTTCATATTTTATACATACTTACTCTCAATAATCTCTATTTAGGAGGGGATTTAGGGAAAACCTTCAACCTAGTGGTTTTAAAATATGTACATGCAGAATTAGGCACTAGGTGCTTTGTAATGACTCATAATGAGTGAATACGGTACTACGATGCATTTTAAGAAGGTGAACGCCTGTGCCCTCATCTGCATAGCTAAGACTCAAAATGGCAAATAGGAGGATCTCTGCAGCTCAGTCCGGTGGAATCTCACATGTTGAGCGTGGTTCAATACGCGCTGCACACATGGGACACGTCTGTGAGATTTGAGAGGCTTGATGTTGGAGCTTTGAAGATGAACACCACGAGGTGATATTCCTTCTCAGCGAGGAGCCGATCCAAATTTATCACACAGAGAAAACTGATGAATTAGTCATGACTTTGTCATTAGTGATAAAGTGTAACATGCTGTGATGAACATGGTTTAACTGCACTGTAATGATGGAGCTGCATCACGGTACAGACTGTTTCCAGTATGTTCCGTAAAACGTATTGGATTGCCGTTATTGACGAAGGTATAAACTGCATGTTAATGCCGAGGCGAAGCTTCTCGTAAGGTGAAGCTACTCGTGCTTCACGCACTTAATCTCCGATAGTAACGCGATCGTATATTTTGCAGAATAATCTTATTCCGGCAAAGTGATTCTTAGCTATCAAAAGGCGAACGAAACCTACAATATTATGCCCGAGCACAACACTTGAGTAAATGTACTTTGTTGCTTTCCACCACTGTTCTCCGTCTTTCTGTCTCTATCCTGCTCAGCGTCTCTTTTTCTGCAGAAACACTTTCCAATTTCTTCTCTCTGCTTTCAATTTTGTTCTTTTATTCCCCCGTCGTCCCCTGCCCATTCCCCCTGCCTCTCTCTTCTTTTTTTCTCTCATTCCCCCTCACTTCTATCACTGCTCTCCATCTCCTCTCCCTCCGCCTCCCCGCTCCGTCTCCTTGGAGTATGGATGCTGCTGTAATCGCTCCTGTCTAATGCTGTCAATAGCTCTCAATAACAATGAAATAGCACCGGTTCCATCCCATCATTGATGAAGGTATAGCCTCAGTCAGGATCTTATTCGTCATCATGGCAATCTGCTTCTTGGTAATAGCCAATCAGATGGCTCCTGTGAAATGCACTGCTCCCATGATAGGTTCCCCATTGTTTTGATTGACCGCACCTGAGGGCCCACCACTTCAGCCTGGGATAAATCAATACGCCATCACGCTCACACGCGAGGTGAGCCCATGCCCATACATGTCTCCGGAATAAACACACAGGTGTGGACCGCCTCGCACACACACACACACACACACACACACACAGGTAGTTTGGTGAGAAGTAAATTGAGTGGGAGACTGTCGGCGTTGGGGGGGCAAACAGTACAGTGGTGAGCAGCATCGCGCGGCGCTGTGCAGCAGTGATCTCACCGTGTGGTCACAGTAATCAGCTGTTGTGTAACCGTCTCTGTGTCTGCACGCAGGCTCCATCACGCACACACTCGCTCAGCAATTTACAAGATGTAGGGGATGTCTGGAAACATCATCGCGGCCTCGTTTAGGAATTCATTTCAGATGCCGAAATAAGACAGAGACCCAGGGCCAGGTAGTTGCTTATAAAGGAGGGGAAATGACGCCCAGGCAGTAATTTGGTGAAGGTTTCTGTTGAAATGGCAGCTGGTTTAAATATATACAGTAAGGCTAGATGTAGAGGTAGATAGAAAGGAACTGTATTGATCCCTGGGGGAGTTTTCCTTTGGGAAATTCTGTACGTGCGGCTCCATGCTCTACCTGCATTGCTCTTACCACTTAGTTGAGTTCGGCGAGGAAAGTCACATGTTCATTTATGTGAGTGGCAAGCCAGTCATTGACTGTGTCTCAATTCAGGGTCTGCGTGCTTTAGAGCGTGTGTGTGTGTGTGTGTGTGTGTGTGTGTGTGTGGAGGCTGGTCCCAATTCAAAGGCTCCTCCAGATGCAGCCTTTGTTTCCCGGCTTTATCGACACTTGGCCTCCTGTATCCCAGGATTCTTTGCAGCCCATTCAATATAAAGAGAGAGAGAGTATGCGGTAGATTTTGTTTTTATATGGATGTGTCTTGGTTTATACTGAAACTCAAAGCCAGCTACTGTATGTTTCGCTTCAAGGAACTCAAAAACCACAACGTTTCTGTTGAAATATGTGGTGTTAATTATTGATAATATATTCATATTAATATCGAGAACATAAAAGATTGTGTTATGCAATATAATATGTATGTATGGTATGACAATTATATAATAACAACAACACTGTTTTTTTTATTACAAAATGATCCTTTCGTTGACATGGGGGTTGCCAAGGCGACACCACCAGGAAATGAGATGAAGGCCAAGCCGTCCCATTTACTGATGGTTGCTATGGCCTCTGGAGGAGCCCTCGTAGAGCGTAGCCTTCGTGGACTGCCTTCGGAGGCTGCGTCCTCCCAAGCATGCAGACCCTGCATCGAGACGCGGCTTTTGTGTCGCCTTTGTGCGGTACTGAGCAGAAACGGGCCACAATGTTCCCACATCAAAGATGGTATTTTAAAAGGGTTCGTTAAGTAGCGTCTGAAACATTTTTGATATTCCATAGCTTCTATGTTAGCGCCTGAGAACAAGGATAAATATTCGTTCCACCATTCTAGGTCACCTTTAATGTAGCGAGTCTGAGTTAAAACATGGATAATTTATTGGAAACAATGACAGGGAGCGAAAATATCACTCCCGCGGTGTGCCTGTTATGCTATGTGGTGTCAAACATACAGATGGCCTGTATAAGCCGAGCCTCTAGTTTGCGCTGCGATAACCATAATGAGAGCGACACAACCATCTGCACAGTATGGCGTAAGCTATTAGTAATGCAAACGTTTTCGAGAGCACACTTGCCCGCCCTTTGACACAACAAACCGGAGATGTAAAGTCTGACAGGTAGAGAGAGGGAGGGCAGTAATTGCATATATTGCAAGCACAAAGAAAAAAAAAAGATGAAAAGGGGAAGTTGATTTATTAAATGCGAAGAGAGATTCAAAGCCAAGAGTTGCATATTTTTTTTTCCTTTATGTGCTTTAAACATCAAAGCCAAACAAGTGTTGGAGAGGTGAGCAGGTGAGAAACAAGACAAAGAGGAGCTCTCACAGTGAAGAGGTTGAAAGCATGATGGGCGGGGGGGGGGCGGTTATTTATTCAATACAAACCCCTTATGCATTTGTCGGGGTCAAAGGTCATCCCTCTGCCACTGCAGCATTCCCTTGTTTACAGCCACCGGGGTCAATTGAAGGCCACGGAGCGACTCTTCCAGCCGTCTGTCAGGCCACGTCTCCGATTCAGACGCACGAACCAGACGTTAGAAACATTCGTTGGTGCCCCTCCACACACACACACCCCTCCTCACACACACACACACACACACCCCTCCCTCCCTCCCTCCACCCAGCCGCCATCAGCAAACACCACCTTCACCACCCTCACAACCTCCCCGCCTCGCCCGTCACACAACACTTCTCCTCCTCGCCCCTGTCTCCATCCCTCCTTTCGTCCCTCCATCCATTCACACTCTGCCTTGTCAGGTTGTCAGTCAGAGCCAGGCTTTGTCACTCCTTGAGAGGGCTGCTTAGCACCACTGGAGCTCAGCTGAGCTCCCCTCATGTGCCGCTTTATTTATTTATTTATTTATTTATTTTAGGTCTGTGTGTGTGCGTTCGTTTAAGGTGAAGGGGTGAAGGAGAGGTTATGGGAATACATGGCTGTCTTGAACAGACATGTGTGGGTGTGTGTACTGAGTGGTTCCTATCTGTCAGTCAAACTGGTTATATTTGTACTTGTGAGCGTCTGGTATATGTGTGTGTGTGTGTTCAGTTGGCTTTTATTGTATGTGACTGCGCATTGCTTTGTGTACAGTAGAGGAGTGCGTGCTCGTTGTGCGACATGTACCGGTAGTTGTGATGTTGTCTTTGAAACCCTGGAGATCTCTTCAAGGCTGAGTCCTGTCACTTTTAAACGCCAGTCTTTCCGCAGGAGACTGAAATAGAGATGTGCGCGCTGTATTTTATTAGAGAGGCTGCATGCGCAGGACCCGGGCTGCTTTTCTCTCCCCGAGTCGACAGACTGAACGTCTTCATCGCAGAGAATGGAAATGTCTAACGTATACGTGCTGTCACATTACAGGTGCTCCCTCCACATGGAAATGTAATTGAAGATAAGGCTGCAGAATGACATTCAGAAGAGAAACGTCTCGTGCCGCGAGACCGAAGACGAGTCGACTAATGCTGAGTGTTTCCTCCGCTCCTGCAGGTGGTGGTACAGGCAGCCAGCAGACCATTCTCCATGAGGAGCAGTAGAAGATGCCGGCTCTGCCAGCACTGCTGCTGTCAATACACTTCCTCTCCTTCCTGCTAGTCACCATGCCGCCACGCTCCCTCAGCCAGGCCCCCCTGCTCTCCTCCGTCCGCATGGGTGAGTGGCTTGAAGTTCCTCCATCCCCGCCACTCGAAAAGTTTCCTCAAAGTTGGCACCTTCGCAGCGAGGAGACAGCAAAGCTCTTAAGAGCTGAGTCAACACTAATGACGTGCGTGTTGGTGTCCAGACCATCCCTACGCAGTAAAATATTCCCCCATCCAAAGAGTCACTGGCAGTGAAAATCTGAGTGGAATAAAAAGCAGCATTAGTAAATTACTGCATGTGAACTCAATGCAACTTTATGTTACACTTTCCTGATGCAGGTCAACGTTACATCAGTGCTCTAATTTTGCAGCAACACAGTTACAGACTTAGTGCAGTTATTATAGGCTGTGCCTGTTATGAAGAAACTGATAACCTACCGACCAGCTCTCCTCTATTCTAACACATCTTCTGAAGCACCTTAAAGCCTTAAATAAAGCACTGGAAGAGAGTTAAATAAAATAAAGGATAGCATGAAATAAAAATAAGCTCCCTCTGGGTATCGGCGGGTCTAAGACTGTCCAGCACTGCACAGCACTGTGTCGAAAAAAATACACAATGGAGAAAGCGAGTTGGGTGAGACTTTGGTCAAAATAACATAAATCTTTCAAGGGTCTTAATCCTGACAACAAACAGTGCTGCAAAATCTGTCAAAATCATAAAAAAAATGAAATTTGTGTCACTGGCCGGTTAGAGGCATGTGGCAGCTATAAAATCGCAGTTTTTATAACAAAACCCAATAAAGCCCAGATTGTATTGACCCGAAATGTCAAACCAACCCTTTGATTTCTGATACCGTCTGGATTTTATGTCGCTTTCTCGTTCGATCAAGGCCAAATCCCTGTATTCCTCCAACCTCCAACCAACTGGTGGTGGTCCTGCCTCCCAGTATACACCATTACACCCCCCCGCCCCGCCCACATGCCTCACCTTGTCTCTCCCTTCCTCTCTGCCTCTCTAGCGGCGATCCTGGATGACCAGTCTGTTTGTGGGCGTGGGGAGCGGCTGGCGCTGGCCCTGGCCAGAGAGAACATCAACAGTGTGATGGAGGGTCCGGCCCGAGCCCGCGTGGAGGTGGACATATATGAGCTGCAGAAAGACTCCCAGTACGACACTACGGACACCAGTGAGTGGAGCCAGTACACAGCAAATAAGACCTGGTGGAGCCCATTCAAACGGCCCATCAGAGAGTGATAAAGACCGGCTAAATCCATTAGTGTCCAGTAGGGCATAGTGTCCAATTAGCCCAGGCATAAAGTGGACCCTAAAAATACCAGTCGATATTATTAGTAATGTGGAGTATTAATATTAATAGTGACCAGTGCGGAGAAGAAAAGAGCGGGAGTCCAGTGAATACTGCATGTTTTATTCTGCTTAAGAAGACTGTTGGTATTTTTCAGGAAAGATAATTACATTTTCGAAAGAGGCTGCCTTTTTTCATGAGCAAAAACCTCAGATGATGAGAAAAATGATAAAAACACCGCAGCTTTCATGTGATTAGGAACCAGTAAGGGCTTGTGCTGATTAGTCTGCATGTCACTGGAGACCAGTAATGGGGCAGTAAGCCTGTCTCATTAAAAACAGTGGGCCATGCCCTCCAGTAACAGCTGGCACTGTCTCCTCTGCGGGGCCACGACAAAAACAAATCATCAAATACTGATATGGAGCAGCAGTGTGGGCCAACAGAAAGCAGCGCCGCGCCACAAAGGCCGACGCATGAAATTTGTATTGATACACAAAGTCGTACACAAAGACAGACGAAGAAGGAGGAGGAGGAAGAGGAGGAGGAGAAGTGGTGAATCCAGTCACAGAGGAGGCAGAAAATCCCTGCTCCTGTTCTCAGAGGTCACTGACCCTGCCACAAGCTACTGGCAAAATGTCTTTGTGTGCTTGAGAAGGGTTGTGCACATATGTGCATGCTTGAGTTGCGAGTTATGTGAGTGTGTATGTGTGATTCTGTATGTGTGTGTATGTGTGTGTGTGTGTGTGTGTGTGTGTGTGTGTGTGTGTGTGTGTGTGTGTGTGTGTGTGTGTCCTTGACCGATGGGCAGGAGACTCTGACAGGCTTGTTTGCTCGCAGCGTTTTTTTGGTCTCTGGATCAGAGAGCTCATCATCTTACAGCTATGGCTGTCTGAGGCACGCTTGCACAATCGTTACACACACACAAATGCATGCACACACACACACACACACGCACATACACTGGCGTGCACGCAAGCGTTTACACATGCATGCACACGCGTTTGTGCTTTCTGCAGACACCGATGCACATTCACACAGCGTGTGCGAACACAGAGCGGCAGAGGCAGGGACTGAGGAGGACTAATTGGGATGAATTGAAACACTGACCAACTATGCCAGCACGAAAAAACTCTGCGGCTCTCAGAGTAACAGAGTTAACAGAGTCACCAGACTAATTTGTGTTGCATATGAAAGCCCCTTTCATGTCCGCTGACAGAACTCATTGTCACTGAGAATGAGTTCACTGCACAGACAAATAAAACCAGTGGACAAAAATAGATGCATATTTCTGTATGCTATTGGATGAAGACTTGAGCATACAGAAGAGAGGAGGCATATCTGCCTTTTCTAGTACGCACTGGTCAATAGCTGTAGATATTTAAATTTGAAGGAAAGGATATTTAGTCATATGTGTGGTTGCTCTGAGCTAAGTCGGCTCAGACTACAGGAGTTTTTATTCTGGATTCACCTCTCCAAACAAGCAGCAGAAATCTAGTGGGGGACCTTGGTCAGTAGTGATGTTGAGCCCAGGTTATCAGGTAATGTGCGCGGGTTTATGGATCCACTTGTAAAAATCCCAAACGTCCCACAGCGATGTAAGCTGCTTTCAAGATCTGCGAGGATTTGAAATCTCCCGTGGTCTGAGCCCTGCTTTAGATGGAAAGATTGACGGCACTCTCATAGCTAAATACAAAGCTGAGGCTGGTTAGATGCTGGTCTTCTCATCCTCATCCCAACAAGAAGCAGGCAAATTCCCCAAACTGAGCTCTCACAGCAGATGTGTGAGTCTGTTACAGCTGTTGATCTATGTGCTGATGCATTATGCATGCACAGAGACATCGCGGAGGCATGTGCAAAGGATCAAGCTTTAGGCACTCATACGGAGAGGTACAGGAGTGTGGTGTTTTAACCTCTGCTGATCTTTGCCAAGTCTCGAGTGATGCCAGAGTCTGTCTGCTAGCTGCCTTCATTCAGAGGCACAGGAGATATTGACGGCATCCTGAAAAATTACATAAATCAAAAAAAAAGGAAAAGAAAGGTAAACATAGCAGAGACATTTGTTGTACCCTGGGGGTGGTTGAACCATAAAATCTCTTCCTGAATGGACTGTGAACTGAATCATCCCGACAGTGTCTCCTTGGGCCATCCCTGAGCAGAGCAGTTATCGTAATGGACAAATGTGAACCAGTCTCTCCTGCTAAAAACGCCCAACCACTCAAACTGGCTTTTGCTAATTGAATGCGACCACCTGTGAGCGTCCTTCGGATGCCAGAGCACGCCTTGCAAAAATGTCTAAACGTTCCAACAGCGAGCGATATCAGCAGCCGGTAACGTCTCAAAATTAATTACATTATAATGAGGCAGATTGCGAGGCTGCAATCACAATGCATCCTTCCGAGTTTTCCCTTTGTTTTTAATTTCGCCGCTTTGCCGCTGACTACAGCCCCCGCTGTGCGGCATCAAGATGGAGCAGAGGGAAGGTGTGTGTCTGCATATGCACTGTTTGTTTTCCTTTTTGTCCTTTCAGTGTGTCAGATTCTGCCCAAAGGCGTCGTCTCTGTGATAGGACCCGCCTCCAGCCCCGCCTCTGGCTCCACTGTCAGTCATATATGTGGAGAGAAGGAGGTGAGTGTGGAGGATAAACACACACACACACACACACACACAAGCCCTGGCACCAACACATGCACACAAATGTAAGCCTGCGTCTGTATTGTGTATGTACAGATATCAAGCACGACTTTCCATCCGACTTACTGCCCCTGCTGACCGCTCAGACATCACGATGAATGCATGTCGACATTCGATTTTTTTCCCAGCCATTGAATTTCTCCTCTTATAATTAACCGTCCTCCGCTCCTCCTAACTGTTTTCTCCTTTCTTCCCATAGCCTTTTATCTCTAGGTCTTTCTGTTCCCCGACTCTGGCGTCTCTTCTATCTCTCCTTTCACCCCGTAGCATCTCTAATGGATCTTCCTCCTTCACATTTCTCTTTTTTCTTTACCCCTTTGTTGTACTGTGTGCGTGCGTGTGGTTAGAGTGTGGTTAATCACAAAACACCGACTTTCTTCCTTCGCCTCCCTCCTCTCTCGGTCAGATCCCACATGTGAAGATCGGTCCGGAGGAAACTCCTCGCTTGCCGTACCTGCGCTTCGCCTCCGTCACTCTGTACCCTAGCAACGAGGACCTGAGCCTGGCCATCGGAGCCATCTTGCGCTCGTTCAGCTACCCCTCAGCCAGCCTGGTCTGCGCCAAGGCTGAGTGTGAGTACCCTTAGCCGCCCCTCTCATACCCACTCATTTGTCTGTCCATTTCATCCAAACAGTAACCGCAGACGTTCAATTTTCCTGTACACATTTTTTAAGGTGTGGGTGTGGGACTACTAAATATTGATGTCTTCTGGGCCTATATAATGCATGTGTGATGAATAAATATGTGTGAAAAATAGATGTTGGAGAAGCAGTGGTTGTGTTAGCTCTGCCTCCTCCTGTAAGCGAAGCAGGACCAAAGGCACTTTTGCTGCCACCGCTGTGGTTTATGTTTAAATTAAATGCACACTTATTCCTCTTAATGGGCACTTACGAGTGCAGGAGGAGTTTTGCTGGTGACACAGTGATTGAGTGGTTAACACTGTCACGTCAGCCTCCCGGTCTGACTCCCGGTTGCACCGAGTGCCTTACTGTGTGGATTTGCATGTTCTGCCTGTGTGGTTTTTCTCTGGTTCAGGCAAAGCCGCTCTTAGGTTATTCATTGTGCTATACATATATTAGAAACATTAAATTAAAATGGAATCAATTAAAAAAGTAAATTACAGGCTTTAAAATGTAATTTAAGCCCAATAAATCAAGCAGATAGTTGTCAACTTGAAGTGGTTAAAATGGACCCTGTAGTGTAGGAAAGCTGCGGTAAACAATGATGTTTTCAGCCCCAGTTTTAAATGAAGTGACAGCTTATGAACTCCTCAGGTGTTCAGGGAGTTTCTTCTACGGTTGAAGACCATAGAAGGTAAATGCAGCTTCATCCTGCTTGGCTGGAGTAACCCTGAGGGGTCTGGATGCTTCATACCCAACCAGCAGCTGTGACATGTATTCAGGTCCCAAGACCATTTAGCGACTTGAAGACCAGTGACAAGATTCTCAGCTCTATCCTTTGACACACAGGGAGCCCGATCACTGATGTAAAGGACAGGTGTGACTGGATTTTCTTGCTGCAGTTTGGTTTCTTCTCACAGTCCAAAAAGTTTTAGTCGATTTGCGACTCTAAAATTGCCTCTAGGTGTGTGTATGTGTGTGTGTGTGTGACCTGTCCATCTTGTATTCCCTGCTGGATGAATGAAGGGAAATGGATGTAACAGAACTAGTTTTCTGCAACAGACACATCCTACCTGCTCATGAGATGCGCTGTTTGTGTCAGTAATGCTGGTTAAATAAGTTAGTAATTGATCCAGAGGACAACCAACCATTTACATGGTGAAATGGGACCGTGCATTTGACCGCATGCTTGAGTATCTGTTTTCTTGGGTGTAAATGCATTGGCTGTGTTCTTACAATCTTTTTCATTCTCTCCCTCTATATATGTGTGTGTGTGTGTGTGCGTGTGTGTGAGCGTGTAAATGGTTCAGTGGGAGTGTTGGCACGTTCACAGTGTTTGGGCGGATATGACTGTTTTGCGCCATTGGACACCTCATTTTGACAGTCTGGTCATAAAGTTCTGTCTGTTGTCGGAGTTCACAACATGGCTCATGCTGCAGCCTTCCTATTTATTACTCATGCTCTCACGCCGTCTCTTATCCACCTCAGAGGGTTGTTAGGCCAAACCAATTTAATAAATATTCGTGTTTGAAATGCTTTCCAGTATTGGAAGAACTTAGAGAACATTTGATTTAACTTTGCCTGGCACTCAGAGAGCTTTAACATCACAGGGGATTCGGGGCTTAGTCACTAGCCCTCTTTATTTTCATTTTGAAAGAGTGCGTTATTGATTTATTATGCACTACTCTGTCGAGAGTCACAGGAATTAAAGGGCTTGGTCGGATGGTGGCTGCAGTGTTCAAACAAAGCGCTACGTGCCGTAGGACGTGGCGAAATCCTAATTTTTCCACTGGATAATCGTCGACTTTTCCAGCCCGGCCCTGAGTGAAGCCAAGCTGGGAGGGACGGGCCGAGCAGTGTACGCACACAAGAACTGAAGGGCAATTACATAAAGAATAAGTGGACCATTGAAGCCTGTGAACGCTTCACACCGCAGTATTCAAAAAAAAGGGGGGCTGGTTTCTGACAAACAACACAAAAAGAAAAAGAAAGATGTGACATTAAGAAAAATTCATTCGATCAGTGAAACGCTTTCATTACATACGCAGCAGTTTACCACCTCCCCCCCCCAGCAGGTTTCCTGAGAGCAAGCTGAATTCCTCACGGACTCCTCGTGCCACTGAACTAAAGGAGCTTTGAAACGGCATCAGACATCTCCTTTCAGATGTGATCATCAGTTCAGTGGGTAGATAAGAGCCTTGTCTCGGGAATTAGAGGCAACAGATAGCCTGATAGTTACCGTCCTGGCGTCCGAAAAAAAAACAAAAAAACACGCAGCCCTCACTTGCTAGGGAGACTGAGGGGTGCGTGTGTGTGTGTAATATATTTGGCTTGAAGGTGATCTATACAAGGTTATCACACTCACAGACTCTGACCCACTTGGCTGCGCTATCTATCGCCATGGAGCTGGTTGCCATGGCTGCAGAATAGGTGCTAACTGCCACTCAACAGGCTTGTTGCACACGCTGAACGGCTGCGTGGGTGTGTGTGTGTGGCGGCATATATGTGTGTGTGGGTGGGCGTGTGTGTGTGTGTGTGTGTCTGTGTTTGAGATTTGTTTTTTTCTGTGCCCTCACATGCTGCTTCATACGTGTGTGTGCGATGGACTGTACTGTATATGCGAGAGGGCGTTTTGCGGGGACTTGTATGCCTGTGTCTGCGTGTGTGTGTGTGTGTGCGTGCGTGTGTGTGTGGCTCTGCTGTGGCGCTGCAGAGGTTCGACATCAGACAATGTTTACCACCAGCACCCTTGTTTTATTCATCTTGTTTACCCCAGTGGTGTGTTCGAGTGAAGTAGACACTCTCTTTTTTGTCAGTGAGGCGAGTAATGTGTGAAGTCACACATTTCATTGACACCCACTGTGCGCACATCCTAATTAAGTAACGTATTTAGAAACTGGTCATTTTTGCAGCGGCGTGTTAATGGCATTAATCTAATTTGTCCCCCTTTAGCCCGCGCAAGTAGCGGTCCATGGATACTCTGTTAAATGAGTGAGTCAGAGAGATTTTTTGGGTCATTTCCGACGTATCGCTCTCTCGCTATGCCTGGGTCACAACGTGCGATCTGAGCCTAATTCCATTATGCAGTTTTCATGAGATGGATGAGGTTAAGGACAGCGAGGGGGGAGAGACTGAGCGCGAGGAGGAGGAGGAAGAGGAGGAGGAGGAGGAGGAGGAGGAGACGGTGGCGGCATGAGACTGAGATTGATAAAGACAGAGAGAGGTAACTGGAGCACAGGGCTAAGACGAGCGACATGCAGGGGTTAGAGCCTGGGTGTGAGAGAGGGAGACAGAATATGCGAGAGAGGGAGGAGAGGAGAGGAATGGAGAGGAGAGGAAGCTGTAAAGTGCATTGATTTTTTTTCCCCCTCCTTCCTCAAACTAATTAAAGTTTTGGCCTGGTTCAGTGATTACCCCACTGCTTACAGAGGCTTTCTCCTGCTGAAGGGCTCTGTTCACTACCTCTCCCCCACTCCTCTCTCTTCCCCTCTGTCCCCTAGATGCCTGGCCCACCACTTATTTACATAGCTAGGAGTGCTTTACTATGGAATTACAATTAGAAAGCAGGAGGGTTGACTTTCTAGTAAAGGCTCATTCCATGCACAATGTCAAGAGAGTCTCGACTGCCGTCGGTAACACTCGCTTTTGAGAGGAATTCACTTTAAGCTTGCGAACAGTTTCAAGTACTGTATTTAAGTCTTTCTATACTCTGCAGTTCTGTGTTGTCTCTCCTGGCCTTCCACGCAAACGCTTCTTCCCTCAAACATCGCTCAAAGGACTGAAAAGTAATAATCGATGAGACAACAGGCAAAAAGTGAAGCACAAAGGACCCAGAGTGGCCACCTGCACCAAGGCTTCATACCCAGAAAAGAAATGATAGATTGTTCTCATAGAAAATGTGTCAAGCTAATTGGCTGGTGGCAGAGATTCATTATTTGGAAATACAATGTTTTACAAGTGACTACATTGACACTGACAGCACAATATGATATCACCAAATAATCTGGATTGCAGACTAATTTGTTCCTTCAGGATCAACATTTCAACAACCTGTTATTATTATGATGTCATTTACAGATAACTATCCTTATAGGGGAAGGAGACAGAGCTAATATTACAGCTAATCCTCAAACATACACTTTCCACACATAATGTGATTTGTGAGGTGTAGGTTTGTGTATCATTCATCTACTCATCCATCTATTGCCTCTCCTATACAAAAAAGAAAAAACAGGAAAAAAAAGCATGTCTACAGCCAGAACGGCGAGCTTGGGGCTTCAAAAATCCTAGACGACAAAACAATGAGTGATGTCACGGTGGTTTTACACTTGGCCAACAGCCTGACTGCTCCCCAACTAACAGAATCTGTCAAGTACATGAGACAATTTTCTGCTAACTAAGAGATAAAGACGTGGCAGTGAATTCAAAGCCTCCTCTGCAGAGGACATTCTAGTTTCGAAGAGGCAGAAACAGTGAATCCATACGGATTAAACATCAAATATGTGGCCTGTCTGAGGGTAAATCGAGATTGTCCCAGGTCTCGCAAAGCTTACGTTCTGGAAATATGAGCTGTGTCTACTGATACGACATTGATATGCGACCTGGCTCTGCCTTGGCTCTGCCTCAGGCCTGCTGAGATTGGAGGAACTGGTCCGCCGCTTTCTCATCTCTCGGGAGACGCTGTCAATCAGGATGCTGGATGACAACCTGGACCCGACACCGCTGCTGAAGGAGATCCGGGACGACAAAGTGGCCACCATTATCATTGACGCCAACGCCTCTGTTTCCTATCTCATCCTCAAGAAGGTCAGCCCTCACACATCAATACATTGTCCTGAGCTACCCACATGTGGAGCACACGTTTACAACAAAGCTCTCTCATACAGCCTGCACATAGGGGCACTTCTCCCTATTATATGCACATCCTGGGGTTTGAGACTACCATTTGGAAAATAATGAAAGTGCTCTGTTGCAAGGTTTTCCATTGACATATCTGATATTGAATGGGATCGAGATTGGAAAAACGACACTTTTCCGAAGGTTTCGTTGAATAAGTTTTTTGGTGGAAAGGCCAAACATGTATATCAGGTCCAAAAACGTCATCTTGTCCTCACTCAGACGGAAATTTCTGATATTGAAGTGGCAGTTATAAAATGGGACAATCTGCACGCAAAATAAGGACGTGATTTCGAAAACAACCGCATTCATGCATGTGCCCATTCCTCTATACCCATTCTTCCTCAGTACTTGACCCTCCTTGTGATTCTGGCTCTAACATAGAAGGCTGGACGTGAACATGCTCCATAGTATCACCTACTGTAGTACAGGAAAGGGATGTGGAGCTGTGAAGCCTAGGCGTTATCGCTAGAGAAGCAGAAAACATGTCCGTGCGGGAACAGACATTCATTCATTCGCACACTGAAAACAGGATTTTCAAAGGGTTTGTGAAATCGGAGGCTTTTTCTATGGAGCCAGCGTGCTGCACCGTAGCCTCCACGTTAGCGCCAGAGGACAAGAACGAACACTCCATTCAGCAATTCTAGGTCACCTTTAGCGTATTTTTGCTACTGTGAAGTTTAGCATATGCTCCATCACGTGCCATGTCACGTTCTGACAAGTCATGTGCCCTGTTTCTGAAAATTATCATGATAAATGCTTTCTATTCTACTCTATTCTACTATATTGTGTCTCAAGAGTCCCGCTGGCTGCACATTTTATTGTTGCAGCAGAATTAACATGTTTTTCTTTTTCTTTTTTCTTTTTTTTTTTTATACCCCTCTCTGCCCTCCAGTGCTGCATCGGGAACAATATTTATTCATGTCTTCCAGCAGCAATCACTTACACTCTTAAGAAAGTATTTGACAAAAGAACATTTTGCTGGGATGCGGTGCAGATGTTAGCCGAGCTTGTTCTGATTCATGGCGCGGCCCGTGCTGCCGATAGCCAGCGCAGTGAGTCACACTCTGAATGCGTTGAGGCTGTTTTTCGCTGGGCACGTTGGCGTGGCTGCCCGCCCTCAGCAAAATGTCTTAGTGTTAGCCCGATGATGTAAAACTGTGATTAACGTACGCTCCCTCTCCCTCTCCCTCCCCCGTATTCCCTCCCACTTTGTCCCCCAACTGTCTCCTATGCTCTCTGCCTCTCAATAACTCCCCCTCCTTTGCCCTCTTTCTCTCTCCCTCCATCAATCTTTCTACACCACCTACCCCCCCCCACTCCACCTTTTATTCTGTCTTTCCTCACCCTGTATCCAACCTGCCTCCTCTTTACGTCCCTCCTCTCCCTCTCTCTTCCTCTTTGTCCTACAGGCATCAGAGCTGGGCATGACGTCAGCATTTTACAAATACATCCTCACCACCATGGTAAGAGTCCGACCACATCCTCCCCATCCTCCACTTTTCGCCTCCTCCCACCTCTTCACCGCTCCTCATCTGCTGTTCCCTGAAGCAAAGATCCTGAAGGTGCACAAAGTGTGTGATAAAGGGAGAAGAGGGGGAGAGAACAGACCTGAGAAGTAAACATGCTGTACAAAGATGTAGAAGTGCAGAGGAGTGCAGCAAAAAAAAGAGAAAAAACGGAAGAGAAAGAGGTCTGAGGTGAAGGTGATGACAGACGTGTTGTGCCCTTTTTCTTCTTCCCACCACCGTCTCTGCACTTGTGGTGTTTTCATCTGCCTCTTTGATATACTTCACTCGCCTTCCACCATTTGAATTAATGTGTCACTTTATGCAGGGCGCCAGATTTTTATTTATTTATTTATTTATCCGTTTTTTTTAAAGTCCCCACTCTCCTGAGCCTCAGATGTCGTGCTGTATATTTTCTGTGAAAAGCTACTGGAGTCATTTCCGTCAACCCCTCTCTTCCCCCCGTATCACTGTTTTCCCCCTCTTCACATCTGTCTATCCTCTTCTCTACCTCCATGGGAGATTAGATGTTGTCACTCTCTACAGCCTCTCCTTTTTTTTTTATCCCGCTCTCCTTTGCACAGATGTGATGCACTGTCAACATTGTCACTCACCCGAATTTCACCCTGCTCTCGTCCTCTTCCTCTCCCTTTCCAGGACTTCCCCCTCCTGAGACTGGATGACATAGTGGACGAGCAGTCCAACATTGTGGGTTTCTCCATGTTCAACACCACCCACCCCTTCTACCTGGAGTTCATCCGGAGCCTGAACCTGTCTTGGAGGGAGGGCTGCGACTTGACCTACCCGGGCCCCGCGGTCAGTCACGCGAGCTCTGTTTGTACATGCCACGTAACATTAAGCCGCTTTATTCCTCAGTCTGATTCATAGAGCAGTTAAAGAGATTCAGCCACTCTTTTGCTTGCGTTTAATGGGTATTGATGGATCCATCTGTGTTTCCTCCCCACTGGTTTACTCACGCTACACATCTTTTCTCTCTCCTCACTGACTCTCCCTCCATCCCTTTGCACTGCTCCATCATCTCCTTGCGTCTTCTCCCTCGGCTCTTCGTCTTTCTTTGCTTTGTTTCCAACCTCCCCTCCCCTCCCCTCCCCTCCCCTCCCGTCCGCTCCTCTCGCCTCCCCTCCATTTCTCTCCACAGCTCTCGTCAGCGCTGATGTTTGATGCGGTGCATGTGGTGGTGGGGGCAGTGAGGGAGTTGAACCGCAGTCAGGAAATCGGAGTGAAGCCGCTCAGCTGCACCTCGCCTCAGATCTGGCAACACGGAACCAGTCTGATGAACTACCTGCGCATGGTAAACACTCGATCGATGCATGCATATTCATACGCATGCCCATCAATGTTCCCATCCATTATTGCTTTTATTCTCCATAAAGGCTCCATCGAGAGTAGTCGAGATGTGACGTTTTTACCCGAGCAATGATTTATTTATTTATCTATCTATCACAGATTGAACTGAAGTTTTTTTCTTTATTTTTTTTGAGTGTGGATGAATAATTTAGTCAATAAAAATGTTAAGTATTGGAGGCACAGTGAAAATACTCATCAACATTTTCCGAAATGTTTACCCAGTCGGCAACGCATCTGTGATAACTCGTTCTTTAATCGATTGACAGCACAAGTGTGCATTGTTGTGTTTGTGATTCTGGCAAAATGAAACATTTTAAATGGATTTTTTAGCATTTTCTGACATTTCATAGATCAAACTGAAAGAAGTCATATTAATCAATCACACCGCTGCGATATTTTCTGTTTCTAATGATATGAATCAGGGAAAAGCAGAAATGCCACAGTTGAGAAAACACAGCTTGGAAGCATTTGACATATTTTTTGCCTGATGAGAGACTGAAACGATTATCATTTATTGGAAATATTGATTTATGACTATGGTACCTTGACACTCCGTCTCACCCTCATCTCAGGCTGCATGTAACGTCTGTCTCTTGTTATTCTGTCATCTCCCATCTCCAGTTGTGTGTGTGTATGTGTGTGTGTGTGTGTGTGTGTGTGTGTGTGTGTGTTTCTCCCTCATCGACGACCTGTTGTCAAGGCAGCCTGAGCCCCATCCCTCATTGCCTTCGCGCCACCGGCCCGACATCTGCCTTTGTTAGTCAACATCATGGTGTGCTCCATCTTCACCACTGTGCCATTCATCATAGATCTCGCTAACTGTGCCAGCACCTGGGTTGTGGAGAGGCAGCGGTGCTCCGTGAGCTTCTCAATCTCATTAGGAAGCCTTTGACTGGTTTCACTGCTCTGTCTTATCTCGCTTGCTCTCTCTCTCTCTCTCTCTCTCTCTCCCCCTCTCTCTCTCTCTGTGACTGTCACTTTCTCTGAACTGATACAAAACTGATCTGATATCAAGGCACCAAGGCAATGTTGTCTGTGGATCAACAATGGGACTGACAGTATCTGTCTGTCTGTCTATCTATCATCTATCTATCTATCTATCTATCTATCTATCTATCTATCTATCTATCTATCTATCTATCTATCTATCTATCTATCTATCTATCTATCTATCTATCTATCTATCTATCTATCTATCTATCTATCTATCTATCTATCTATCTATCTATCTATCTATCTATCTATCTATCTATCTATCTTTCTATCTATCTATCTATCTATCTATCTATCTATCTATCTATCTATCTATCTATCTATCTATCTATCTATCTATCTATCTATCTATCTATCTATCTATCTTTCTGCCTCTATCTAAAATATTGAGTAATTTAAGCACACATTTTATTCAAATAGCAACCACCACAGCCTTCATTTTAGCTTGTGTTTTAACATTTTTCGGATGTAGGAATTAAATGTTAAGTAAATGTTAAGCCTGTAGTAAGCCTATTTAATATTTGTGTGTGAAAAAGAGACTACTATTAGATTGCTATCTGCTGAGCGAGCTAGGGATATGCTTTTCCTGACGGGCAAAGCTAAGCTAAGGTAAGATAAGATAAGCTAAGCTAAAATAAGCTAAATAAGCTAAGCTAAGCAGGCCATAGGGCAGCTTCCTAAGCAGTCGGTTTTGAGGTTTGGGAATTATTTTATGTGTTAAGCTTGTATTAGTTCCTCTATTAGGGTCTATTAGTAATTCCATTAGTAATTCCCACACCGAAAAACTGTTATGCTGCTCTCTTTCTGTTAACAACATATGAGAGGTGTTGGTTGTTTGTGATGTAAATAATATACAAACAAGTCAGTAGTCCATCCAAGGACAACATTTTTGTGGTGAAATCTGTGTTTCTGGTTAAATCTGAGACTATCACTCTCTGTCTTTATATCCCTCTCCCCTCTCTCCACGTATCACCACTGATAGTGACTATTTGCCTAATCATGGACTACAGCGAGGGGTTCTCTTATACTGGCACTTTCCCGTGTTTATCATTCACACTCACATTGTCACCACCCACTCTTTCTTCCCGCTCCTTTGGTTTCACCATCGTCCCTCATCTCTCTCTCTCTCGCTCTCGTTTTTTTCTTCCTGCCAGGTGGAGTACGACGGTCTAACAGGGCGTGTGGAGTTCAATAGCAAAGGTCAGAGGACCAACTACACCCTGCGGATCCTGGAGAAACACAGAGGAGGCCACAAAGAGGTCAGGAGTCACCTGTTAGCGTAGCAGCAGCCTGGCCACATTGCCCATAGGCGCTGGGTTAGTTACGGGTCACCGGTCTGATCTCACAAAGCCAAGGGAGGCGTTTAACACCGAGGTCAACCTCATCACAGCAGATGATAACAGCTTTACCTTGAGAAGTTGGCTCGGTGCGTTTCACTCGGTGGGACCGTGGCGTAACCATCAGATGTGGGTCATGAAATCGCTGCAAATTTGTTCGCATTTATTTTATCTGAAGGCAGTTGGAGTACATTAGCTGTTTGTATAGTCCATCAATTTCATTTCATTGGATTGAACGGTAGCTAAATTTAATGGCGGGCCTGCAGTATTGAGTCCAGTGTTAGTATTGACCCAGGAATGTGTTTTGATGTTTGGGCTCTCGTAGCTGTTCCTCTTCACAGTTGGATGCTGACTTGATCTTTTCTGATCTCGTAGCACACACAAAAAAATGTGTTTCGTTTATGGTTGATTTATTTTGCTCCCGTGGCTGCAAACAATGACATTCATTTGTTGGAATCAGTGTTTGCAGTTAGCCTCTGGCTCTGTACAGTGTGTACAGTCCAGGACATGCAGATGAATCTCCATCTCTGCTCAGGCTACATAATGTACAGTACAGTATATAATATTTATAAGGACTCTTAATGGGGTTTATTTCTGTCTTTGTCTTTTAAAGAACTCGGTAACCTCTTGCAGATTACTAAGCCCGAACTAAAGTCGTCATGCTTCCAAGGACACGATATTCAAGGAAATCAAAAGTTTTTACATTGAAAAGCTGTGAAACACACCACTCTTGTTGTTTTATTTGGCGCCCTGCAGATTCCTGATATTACAGTTGCACATAGTTACATTAAGGATGTCAGCGGGTGGAGTGAAAAAAGTTCAAGCAACATTTACTGTTTGATTTTCTGTGTTGAATTTTCATGTGGTGCCTTTTGTCTGTGTACTCCAGCTTCCACCCGCAGTCCACAAACATGCATGTTCAGGTCGATTGGAGACTTTAAAATAGCCTCTAGGTGCGAGTGTGAGCGCGTGTTGTGTATGTGTGCGTGAGTGTCACACGCCATTGGGTACAGAGTGGATGAGATGATGGATGGATGGATGGCTGGATGGATGTATAATGACAGTTTAGCCATTTAATGTTTGTGCTGTTTAAACCGACAATTCAAACCAAAGTCGGTGTAAAAAATACAAAGTGAGCCCGTGTTGTTTTTGCACAGCTCCCACTGAGCGCACAAGTGGCAATTATGGAGCAATTAGAGAGGAGCAGTAGTGAAAGGTTTGCAGACTTCCTCTGTAATGTCAATTACAAAGCACCATCTTCACTTACAACACAGTGGTCACGACGGGCCCATTAAAGCGGTGCAGTGGCAGTGAAGCCCCTGAGTGCATTCAATAAGTATACTTTTTAATTTGCGAGAGGAATCGTATGTCATTTCTTCTTTTGAAAGCGTACCCGGCCTCGCTCTTCAAGTTTTTTGTTCCGCCTGCAAATTCCCTTTGATTCATTTTCCCTGTTAGTCTGGGCCCTTTATCTTTTTGACTAGTTACAAGTCACAACAAATTTTTTAAGTCTGGTTGGATGATGTGTCAGACCAGAGTAAAATGTTGTCAGAGGCAGCCGGCGAGGTGTTCGGGAACCATTTTGGTGCATTATTCTGTCAATGTGGACTCAGTCAACATCACAAAGGAAGGCGAGAGGAGATTTTCACTGTGTTCTCACCTGCATTTCAAAGTCAAGATTAAATGAAGCAGAAGTACACACATCACCACAGATCCAGACTGAGGGAATTACATACGTCGCGGTTCATTGACCGTAGGAAATACCTTCTCCTCACCGTCGCCAAACCCGTCTCTTCGCTCTCTGCCAAAGGCCAACTGCTCTCCCTGCTTACACTAAATGCCACCTGATCACTACTTAAATCTGGATGTTCACTCCGTGGGAGAGTGAGGTTGTGATAATTAATGCTTTAACTCTGCCCGGCAGAGTTATCACCCAGCACTGTAGGCATGCAGCGGTGGTTAACAGGGAAAAGACCACTCTTAAATGTCAGGGCAAGATAAAGAGTGTCATTGAAAAACTGTGATTCTGTCTGAGGAGTCATTACCTCTCCTCTGACCTATTGAGAGATCTACAGTAATATCTCCCAAAGAAATGCCTCCGTGAGCTGGTGCACACCCTGTGCACGCTGGTTAGGACATAATCATAGACTTGCGCACCTAAGCGACTTTACTGTCTCTATAAAGCAGAAATATGTGCGCTCTTGCTGCATGCAATTGGAGAAAGGTGTTAGGAAAAGAAAACAGACAAGGCGACGGATGCCCTCACTTATCGCGCCATCTTGTCCCAGCTCATTGCTCTGCTTGTAAACAGCGTTTCCTCTAACAGGCTTTATACAACAGGTGCGTACATGGCTCCGGTGGGGGCAGTTAAATCAATGTGCATATTCAGTATGTAAAACTATGGATAGCAAACCAAAGCATAAAATATTCAGCATGCAAAGGTGCCATACGAAATAGCCCAATGGAGTTAATGCGCTCGCTGAAATACTTATTTGCAGAGGATGGGGTGTAACCTGCCGCCACATTAAAACACTTGCAGCGAAGTCAGAGCCTAACAGTACATTATTCATCCAACAGTGGCCATTGATTTTCTTTTTGTCACCTTCTGCCCTCTGTTAGATTGGGATCTGGTACTCCAACAACACCCTGGCGATGAACTCCACCAGCCTGGATATCAATGTCTCAGAGACGCTGGCAAACAAGACCCTCATAGTCACCACCATACTGGTAAGGCCACGGTTACCTTCTGGACCACCACGCTGCCGAGGTCACGCCTGGTGCCTGTGTTTGTGTGCAGGCCGCGTGCGACTCGTGCTGTTTTCCGATAGTTTTGCTGTCAGCGTAGCTGTCACAGCAAGTGACAGAGAGAGAGAGAGAGAGAGAGAGAGAGAGAGAGAGAGAGAGAGAGAGAGAGAGAGAGAGATGCGTCACCGAATTCAAACTGCCAAAATCCTCAATGCTCAAAACACCACGAGTTGTCTCCGTCTGGCCTCCATATGAGGAGTGTCATATCAGAAAATCAATAAAACCTCGAGCATAATGCTGCCCCATTATCTCCACATGGGTGCAGAAGATGAAAAACACCTACAATGACACGTCGGGACTCTTTGTGTGGAGTTTGTGTATTCTGCTTTGTAGAACTGTGGTTTTCCTCCCACGGTCCAAAAAACTGGAGACTCTGAATTGTCCCTGGGTTTGAGTGTGAGAGTGATTGATGTCTTGCAATGAAGTGGTGACCTGTCCAGGCTGTATTTTCTGCCTTATTTGCACTGGGATAAGCTCCAGCAGTCCCCTATGATTATATCACGGTCCAAAGTATCTTAAGAGAATGGATGCATGGATGACACGTCGGGCTGGGTTTATTTATTCAAGGGTCCAAACTGTGGTCGTCGAATCTGAGTTCTTGGCTCTGCCTCGTGCGCTTCTACGGGCAATTTGCACAAGTCATTTTATGTATTTTAAAGAGGAACATCCATAATGTCCGAGGACTCACAAGAGGCTGATTAAAAAAAGAAGTGGCTACAAGGATGGAGTGGGAGCCAAGAAGTCCTGATGTCCACTCCAAAGTATTGGTCAAGCTTCAAAACAGCTGAATCTTACAATTCCCATGATTAAACTGGACACATTTAATTTCTAATAAAAATTGAATATTTTTTTTTGTGGGACTCTTCCTGCTTAGTTAAGTCCCTAAAACTCAATGCCCCTGGAGTCATTTGGCTTTTTAGAAATGAGCATATGCTCTCTCTTGCCAAGAGTAAGATGAGAAGATTGATGCCACTCTCATGTCTGCATATTTAATATGAGGCCAGCAGACAGTTGCGTCGTTTAGCACAAAAACCAGGCTGTGTGGATGAAACCAGATGGCTATGAGATGTCAATTAAAAAGATCTGGAGAGGGATGTGTGGACTGCTAACATACTAAAGACCCTCTCATCAGTCTTTGTGTGAGCCGAGCTCATCATCTCCTGGTTGCAACAGTGTCTAAGGGTGGCGCTGGTCTATTCCCTCTCAGTCAGAAAAAAAAGAGGAGGCATATTTTCCCAAAATGTTGAACTGTGCCTTTAATCTATTATTGATACATCTGTTAATTTTTTACTCTAGAAATCCCTTTTTTTCAAATATCGAGCCTCACATTTCGGTCGATAATCCCCCTCCTCAGACAGGATATTCGCAGTTTCTGGATCGAAACTCCTCACGTTTTCCTGTCTCTCTCGTGCGCAGGAAAACCCGTACGTGATGCGCAAAGACAACTACCAGGACTTCCAGGGCAACGACCAGTACGAAGGCTTCTGTGTCGACATGCTGAGGGAGCTGGCGGACATCTTGAAATTCTCCTTCAAGATCAAGCTGGTGGATGATGGGCTATACGGGGCTCCAGAGCCCAACGGCTCTTGGACTGGCATGGTTGGAGAGCTAATCAACAGGGTGAGTGCCCCCCCCCTTTGCTCTCCATCTCCTCCTCTCTCCCGTTCTGTCTCTCTGAGTCTCTCTCACTCACACACACGAGTAACAGAGACATGCTCAAACGTTCAGCCCAATGTCTCCACAAACAGAAACTTATAGTGAACACACACAGACTCACACACTCAGACACACACACACACACACGCGCGCTCTCTAGCCCCAAACCACAACTCCGCTGTAACTTCCCATGTCTCAAATTGCCCTCAGAGGGGAGTAAGACTCTTATCTAGGACAAAAGCTGACTTGATAATTCCCCAAAAGAGAGTGGTAGCATTGCCTAAAATTGTCTGCACCATCTTTCCTCACAATAACCCTCCTCCCCCTCGCAGGCTGACACCCACCTCCCACCTCCCACCTTCCACCTCCCAGCTCCCACCTCCACCGCCCTCCACCGCCCTCCACCCTCCTCCCTGTCCAGGCCCGGTGCTCCTCTGACAGACACTCCGGTTGAAGCGGGCTAATGAGAGCCCCTCTTTGCTTAATTACCATACGGTATACTTCAATTACCAGGCTGTGGTCCCTGTGTGGGGGGCTGCCACACTGGTGCTCCCCCAGCTCTCCACGCTTCCTCTCCCTCCCTGCCCTCCCCACTGCCTGATCACTCAGCTCTAATTAGCAGCCCATGTTCATCAATTAGCTTTTAATGGAAGAGATGGAGGGGGAGGCAGAGGGACCAGAGACCCGTAAGGTTTTATACAGGTGGAGAGACCAGTCGCCCTGTGCTCACTTGCAATTAGCCTCATTCATGCCACGGGTAGAGAGGGGACAGACTTTTTGTGCATGTGTTTTCTTTCCTTTTACCAAATGCGTTTTCAAGTGCGTGTTCAAACTTTTTCATTTTCTATCCGTCGAAGTCAACATTTCTACACAAACAGGGCTCTCATCTCCCCGCTGCCGCAGCATCAAGTGTCTTTCTATTTTTGCTCAGCTACCTGACCGCTTGTCGGTTTTTCTCTCCCTCTCTCTCTCTCCCTCTCTCTCTCTCTCTCTCTTTCTGACTCTCCTCCTCTGCTGCCTCTGTCTTCTTCTCGCCCCCACGACCATCCATCTACCTACCTATCTATCTTTGTCAATCCCGCAGAAAGCAGACCTGGCCGTGGCAGGCTTCACCATCACGTCAGAACGGGAGAAGGTTATCGACTTCTCTAAGCCGTTCATGACCCTGGGGATCAGCATCTTGTACAGAGTTCAACTGGTGAGGGCGTTTTTTTGTCTCCTGCAGCCACTGGCCGACCACGCTCGCCGCAGAGTCTGTGTTAGATTTCATTTCTTTCGCTTTTCAAAGGGTAACGCAGAGGACGACGGGGCTACACTTGTTAGAGGAGTCTTAAGGAATTGGGCTGAATATTACATAAGACTCGATCTTATCTTTTCAAGCCGAGGATTGCGTTAGCGTAGCGCGCTGCTGCCTGGTGCATCCAGGAAGGAAAAGAGAAAGAAGAAAAAAAAATCATAGGTGTGATTTAAATTACTCAATAAGTCAGTGCCTTGTAACTGGGAAACTGGCAGCTTTACATTGCTAATGAGGTTTTGGGTCCAGCCCAAGTCTGCCTCAGCAGCAGGCATTGTGTAAAGGAGCATTTATGGATTGTAGCATTAGTATCAAAGCACTGCAGAGCTTCTATACGGGTGCAGTGAAGGACACTGCCCTCCTGTGGTGCAGACAGGACACCTTGTTTTTCCAACCCTCTGCACCCTCCTGTCTGTCTGTCTGCGTGTCTGTCTGACCTTCTCGTGTTGCCTCATCTCACTACTTCTCTTCCCTCTCTTCTTCCTCCTGTCTATGCCAGGGCCGGAAGCCGGGCTACTTCTCCTTCCTCGACCCCTTCTCTCCAGCTGTCTGGCTCTTCATGCTGCTCGCCTACCTGGCTGTCAGCTGTGTGCTCTTCCTGGCTGCAAGGTCCATACATTATATCTGATAGTGTGCAGCTCACATCTGGGCTCTGTCGCCATTTATCTTGTCGAACACAAGCCGCCCGTCACATGATGGAAATTTTTTTCTTTCTTAACGTCCGCGGACGCTTTGACAGGGATCAAATGACTGATATGGTGGCGACCACAGCGACATGACAGGAGCACTTAGCCGAGCTGCCGTTTGACCTCAAGGTCATTGCGCTTGTACCTTTGTTTTCTCGCCCTCCAGGCTGAGCCCGTACGAGTGGTACAACCCTCACCCGTGTCTGCGAGAGCGCAGGGACATGCTGGAGAACCAGTACACGCTGGGAAACAGCCTGTGGTTCCCAGTCGGAGGCTTCATGCAGCAGGGCTCGGAGATAATGCCCAGAGCGCTGTCCACCAGATGTGTCAGCGGGGTGTGGTGAGTTACAGGACAGTGTGTTTGGGTCGGGAGCTTTATAGACCGCACTCAGTCAAAAATGCGTCCGTCAATCAATCATCTCACCCACTTTATACCCACTCAGGTCTGCCAGGGCCTATCTCCGGCTCACACAGGGTGAAGACAGGATATACATCCTGGATAGGTTCTCTTCTAGGGGCGATTCAGAGACTCTAGTTGACCTGAGTGCATGTTTTTGGTCTGTGGGAGGAACCTGGAGAAAACCCACACATACATGGGGAAAACATACAAACCTTCTTGCTCTGATGCAACAGCACTAATCGCCCGTTCCGACAAACAAGAATTCAACTGAAAACTTAATTTTGCTATATATTTAAAGCACAAAATCAGAAGGTTACAAAAAGATTATAAAAGTTAATTAAAGATAATAAAGTTGTAATAAAACTTAATTTATTGTTCGATTGTAAAAGTTAGCAAAAGAGTCAAAAGTTGAAAGTCAGAATATTAATAATGTTGTCATAAAAAGATAATAGAATCACATGGAAATGCAGTAAAATGAATAACAGGCCACTGGCTAAAATAATATGTTAAAGATAAGCTGATGTCATATAAATGTAAATGTATGGCAGACTTCCTACAGATCACAGATGTGCCGCTTGTGGTCTCGTGCTTTAAAGCACTCACTAATTCATTTCTCCATCAAGAACTTGGGTTTTTTCCTCGAGGATGCTTCTTTGGCACATCAGCTGCGTGCGATAACGACATTTACGTCCTTAACATTTAACCATATAGCTGACACGAGCCCCGAGCGCCAACTTCTCCAGCAAACAACAGAAAAATGCCAAGTTCACGGAAATAGTACAATGGTCTGACAATGTTCCTGTGGCAACACAGTCACTGTGAGAGAGAGAGAGACGCATGCATAGAAAAAAATAATAATCGCTAAGAGCAAAGGAGATAAAGGGTAGAGAAGGACAGGAAGAGCAAATTAGACTGAGTTGGGCAAGATACAAGATAGGGGATATTATTAAGTGTGGTACAGGGGACATGACGTTCCACTTGAAGAAAGTTTTCAGACGCACAGAGAAGGTCGTGAGAGAGACACATCTGCAAGGTTGTTGGTGTCAACAATTATGTGTTGGTCCAGGAAACCCGAGACGCCCTGCAGTATCTCCCCATTTAACATCTCTGGATGGAGGGGAGAGCGCTGCAAATCAATGAGACAGGCTGATATATTGTGATATTTTCGTTTTTTACATTAGATTTCAGTATGATTAAATGTCTTAATGCGTCAGGTACTGTATTTGCCCGGCTTCATTAACTCCAGGCAAAGAGCCCTGCTGATTTTTTCCAGACTATTTATTGTGTCATGACATGAATCCATTTTTGTGTCCCAGAAATTACAAGTCCTGATTCAATAAAGGTGGGACGCTGTGTAAAACATAAATAATAACAGAATCCAATAATTTGCCAACGAAATGTGCTCCTCGATGACAGTTTAACGGAGTGTCTCTGAGACTAAGTCGTAATAATCTTTAGTGCAATTAAGTGCCGAACCTCTGCACTTCGAGAACACTATTCTCACACATTACTATCAACCTGTTTATCATCAACCCATTTATTTATTCATTTTTCTATGCATAGAAAACATTTATTTACAGTTTCTGTTTTACCTCTGTGGACAAATGTGCCAGGATTCATAGCTGTATGTATATGGAGATGTGTATACATATATGAATATGTACATGAGTGTGAATGTCAATATGAATATGTAAATGCATGTTTAATGGATAGCACTGTCACGTAACTGCGAGAAAAATCTGGGTTTCTCTCCTAGTTCAGACCGAGAGAGTTTTAGTTAGCATATTCTCCCTACGTCGAAGAGGGTTTTTTCTCTGGGTACTTTGATCTAAAACTGGAAATGTTGGTTTAAGTTGATTGGAGACTCCAAGTTGCCCTTAGGCATGAGTACTATGAAAGTGAATGCAGCGTGTTTGCAACTCCAGCTAGATACAAAGTAGGTTAAGAAATGGACAGGTGGATTTGTTTTGTATCACCCACCCACCCTGTTCACGCCTCCCCCCTTTTGCCTCGTTTCCTCTGTCTCACCTCGCAGGTGGGCCTTCACCCTGATCATCATCTCCTCCTACACGGCCAACCTGGCTGCCTTCCTGACCGTGCAGAGGATGGAGGTCCCCATCGAGTCCCCGGACGACTTGGCCGACCAGACCAACATCGAGTACGGCACCATCCACGGAGGGAGCACCATGACGTTCTTCATGGTACGACCGAGCTGCTCGTTGGACAAACTTACCATTCCCCCTCCCCCAAAAAAACTGCCTCACAATGACAAAGGTTTTCCTGGTTGTGTGTGTGTGGCATGTGTGATTTAGGGCAGTGTTTTCTGCCTTTATTGCCGTGCCTGGAGTGAGTGCTTGTCCTCATATTTGCTACTATATCTCCGAGTTGCGGTGTTGTTTCCTTTATGGCTGTTTGTGTTTGTGTTAAGTGGCTGACTGCCTGTGTTTGCTTATGAGAGTGCTTCCGGCATCTGTGTTGGCATCTGTGTTTGTCATCCAGAGTGTGTGTGTGTGTTTGCGTGTGTGTGTGTGTGTGTGTGTGTGTAGGTGTGTTTGCATGTGTGAGTGTGTGTAGGTGAGTGTATAAAAAGCTATTCTATTTATTTATTTGTGCGCATGCATGGGAAAATGGCTGCACGCCAAGCAGCGAGCGTGTGCGCCCTGCATCCTCATGTTGTTTGTCCACGATAAGAGTGTAAGAAGGAGCCGTTCGTGTTGGCCCGTACGAGTCTGTTTCATCTCCACCGTGTCTTACAAGGCGTCCCGATCCACACATACGGACAACAAATGCACACACACACGCCGCATCATCGTGCACATTTGCTGCCCTCTCCTCTCTTTCCTTTATTTTGCACACACAAAGCGCAAGGATACAACATGTAATTGTACACTTAATCCTGTTTTAGAGCTTGTCGTATTTTGCTAAGTGCCGAACCACCTCCTGTGCACCGATTTACCTCCATCTGTATGAAAAATGATGCATCAGCTACGGCATGAGAAAATAATCTGGTGCCTTGATTCGCGTCGCTTTTCTTCCCTCTGCTATTTTCTCTCCCTCTTTTTTCTGTGTTTGTCATTGATGTTTTTACCCGGCCCGTCATTATTCACACTGGATTCTCGGTTCTGCGTCTACGCCCCCTTCAGTGTTTACTCTTCTCCTCTCCCTCTGCCTCTCCTCCTTTATGTGTTTTCGGCTCCAGAAGAAATCAGAAATGCAGAGACATGTGGAGTCGGTGTCTGACAAACGCGTCATCCTTTTTGCAGAACTCGCGCTACCAGACCTACCAGCGGATGTGGAACTACATGAACTCCAAGCAGCCCAGCGTATTTGTGAAAAGCACAGAGGAGGGCATCGCCCGGGTGATCAACTCCAAGTACGCCTTCCTGATGGAGAGCACCATGAACGAGTACCACCGAGGCCTCAACTGCAATCTCACGCAGATCGGAGGCCTCCTGGACACCAAGGGCTACGGCATCGGGATGCCACTGGGTAATCACACTTAACAGACTTCCTCATAAAGTGTCAGAAAACAATGTCGAATGCAAAACTGCATCCCAGTAATGATTCATCCGCTCCCAGCGGCGTCCTCAGCGTTCCCCAAATAGATCAGATTCGTAATGCCTCTACCTGGCACTATTTTTATCATTTCAATAAATATCACATTTTCTGAATGGCTCTAATATTTACTACGTTTCAAGTGGCTACCGCGTTTCTGTGCCACAAATCAGCCAAATGCTGACATAAAACCTTAAAACACTAATAGACAAATCCGGTTTAAAGCATGTCAATGGGATTAGCACAGGTTCTTATAAATAGGTTTTGAAAAAAAAGCCATCAGTAATGGTTTAGTCTGTGTCATTTCCAGGCAGGATATTTCTCATCCAACAAGCCCCAATAGCAGGCGCTTCTCCCTTTTGTCTCCACTGACGTGACTGAGGATCTAGAGTTACGGTTACGTAGGGTCACACGTTTTGATTAGCAAGCCCTTGATTAGATCAGTAATTTTTCAATAAAGGCCCGTTTTTAATTGAAAAAGAAATCAACAACAGACAGCCACTCGAGGCACTGTGACCTTCGTCTTTTTTCGGTTCGGTGGCGTAAACAGCGCCGCAGTATTTTGGGGTCAATTTGACACAGCTTGTGAATCAAAGCAAAGGAAAAGGGCATAAAAGTAATCAAAACAACAACATATTTTCGTGGAAATTAGCAGACACACAGGAAAACAGGAAACAACACAGCTCAGAGTTGTTTCTCTTAGCGTTAGCATTGATCCCCGGCCCTTTTGCGGAGCTGCTTGCAGCCTCCTCCATCGCAGCGTGCGTTTGTCTGAAACCGGGCACAGTTCACAAAGGTGCCACTGCTTTATTAGACTGAGATGAAAACCAAAATGCTATGTTGCACAATTTTTTTTATTTTCTCATTTCCCTGCCTGGTAATCCTCTCACAGCCCTGTAGTTTCAGCCCGCTGCCTGTTGACAAAAGTCTGAGGGGCTGTATTGCAAACAGCTGTATGAAGGATTGAATTTGCAGTGATTTTCTTTCTCCTCTGTGAGCTTCACCTTCATGAACACAACGCCTCGAGTGCCAGAAAAGTGAAGCCTTGCTTCTTTATCAGTGTCAACGGGCACTTGTCACTGTCATGGTGTAGAACAAGGAGCCAAAGTTACAGGAAATTGAAACGATCTGCAATTTGGAGTCGAGTAGAATTCACCAGGACACAGATTCCTCACCCTGGATGTCAAGACGGGAATAATTAGTGTGTAATTGCATGGGGATAAACATATTAGCTGTGCCTCTTATAATCAGTGATGTGGCACAGATATACTGTAATAAAGATGGCATACATAATTAAAAATGTGTAAATACTGATCTTAAAGGACTTTCCCTATAAAAAGAACACAGTTGATTGTGAGAGAGGCTGTAACACCTGCATGAGATCAATTATGCTAAAGAGACACACTGATTGGTGAGTGATTACATCTGAAAGATGTCTGGTACGTTTATTTTTTTATTTTTTTATCTGAGGGATTAGTGGAATATTTCGACTGGAAGTAATGAACGTGCAGTTAATTGCTTTTCTGACTCACGTCTAATTGAAGCTCCTTTTTTTGCCCCTGTATATCGCCGTGTTGATCTGTGAGGGACGGAGAGTGGGGAGCGAAAGGTGAACATCAGCATGGAGAGTCAGACTTGAGATAAGAAAGAAGATGAAGACACACATTCAGTTGTTTCATCTCTAGATCGTTGGACACTTTGGAATTTGTTTGTTCTTCCTTACCCGTGTTGATTAAACGATACAGAACAGTTTGTGCTAGGACGCTAAAGCTGAGAAAACAAAAGTTAGATTGTACCATTACCACTGGAGATAGCGGGAAACAGCTGGGCTGATGTTGTCCCAGAGGGGAATAAGATGCAGCTTTATGGGGACTTACTGTATGTGCTTTGGGTGGCTTTTAGACACCTGGAGGAGGAAAATGGTCCATAAAAGACTCCCATAAAGTTTTACATTGTCCTGTTTACATTTTGTTTTTTTTTGTTTTTTTACCACAGATAAATACACAAGATGTAATGTGTTATGTGGGGGTTTTCACAGGTGCTCGTAAACGATTTACCAAAACTAATAAGCGTCTCTCGTGAAACATATTCCTCGTGTGCTTAGGGAATCATAAATTTCAATGATGGTTTGCAGCAGGAAATACATATTTTTGGGACTCGTGAAATGGTTTGTCCCAGTGGGTGAGTGATTTGCAGCGCCTCCCAGAGGATAGCGGTTACAACCCAATCAGGACTTGCGCTGTATGTGATAGCTTTACAGCACTCTGTCGTAATAAGTTTGAGGTTTTCGAGCAGTATTATCCTTCACAACGGTCATCAATTTCACGCAGCTTCTTTGGAGAAAGTCGCAGCGGAACAATCTGTTCGCAAAGAGGACTGTTAATTCTTGGCTCGATATCACAACTGAGAAAATATTGAGTTTGCAAATTCTGGTGAATTGACCCTTTTATCCCCGCCATTGTTTCCTACAGTATCCACTTCACAACATGCTCTGTACACTGTCTGACCGACAGCTGTGCCAGTCGCTCGGTCTGGTTGTAATCTCGCTCTTTATCTCCCGCTAATCCTCCCTTTATTCTCCCAGCAAGATCACTCGTCGCTATCTCCAGCCCGCAAAAAAAAGGCAATTCCTTCCCTGTGATTCCTTCTCCGCTCTCTTTCGCATTTCATGTTTTTTTTTTTGGTTTTTTTCCTCCTGCTCCTCTCCTGAATATACCCTCTCTCCTGCTGCACCGCGCCCGTCCCCCGCACCACTTACTCTTATCCTGCTTTCCTGTCATTTGCCAGGGTCTCCGTTCAGAGATGAGATCACGCTGGCCATCCTCCAGCTGCAGGAGAATAACAGGCTGGAGATTTTGAAGAGGAGGTGGTGGGAGGGAGGCCAATGTCCCAAAGAGGAGGACCACCGTGCCAAGGGTCAGTCGACCGCAGCTGTCTGTCTCCCCTCCCTTCTTCTCACTAATGTCCCCAGTAATAGTCTCCACTCTCTGCTAGAGTCCAGCTAATGGCTAATGCCTGACCTAATGTCCTTGTGAAGGGTGCTTAGCACAATCTACTTTCCCAAATGTCTTCTGTTTGTCTCAGGTGGTGTGTAATGGGAATTTTATGAGAGCGAGTGTGCTTGCTGGCGCGTGTGTGTTAAATGGGTCTGTCACCGGACTGAACGACAAAGACAATAATGCCTCGACATTTATTCCCCCCGCTGTCAGGTGAAAAACTCTTTCGAAAGTGCTTTTGGTGATTGAGCAAAAAAAAAAAATTCATGCCTCACTTTTCAGCCTCGCCAGGTTTGATCTCTATGGAGTATCTCAAGCGTTTCAGGGCTACATAATTCTGGTGTGCGCTCAACCACTTCATCATGGGCCATTTACATTTTTTGATTCAATTGAGGGAGCACTCGCCGCGATCCAGAGCCGTGCCTCCATAAAGTCGAGATATTCGAAAAAGACACAGATTTTCAGAAAAGATGAAGGTCAAGCCGCAGAGAGCGAGTCTCGTGTACGAGCTCGAGTTCCAAAAATACTAGAGCCCACACTCAGATCGTCCCTGAGTGGCAACTAAGACCCAGGCCTTTCAAACTCCCCGCAGTTTGTTACACAGGCTGTCTATTAAAAGATTTGCGGTCCAGAGATTACAAAAGTGAGGTCGCGCGAGAGGTTTCCTCGGGGCTTGGAGGAGCAGCTCGACTCTTGGGGAGAACCGTGCCGTCTTGCTGTGAAGAAGATGAGGAGCTCATGCCAGACTCACAGCTGTGAGCTTTGTATTTATCCTGCAGGCAGGAGAGCATTATCAGTCCTCTCATCTAACTCCTCATCACACACTCCTGGTGTCTCACAGGCGGCGCAGCGCTGCCCCTGGCTTGTCAATTGAAGACATGTAATATATATCATCCGTGTTGAACGCCCGGCACAAGTGGGACAAACTGTCTGCACTGGAGAGCTCTCTCTGTTACTGCAGGTCTGTCCTCCCTGCTGCTGTGAGACTGTTTAACCAGCAGTCAACCACACACACACACACACACACACACACACACACACACACACACACACACACACACACACACACACATACACACATACACACATACACACACCCCTAGACCACACACACACACACACACACACACACACACACACACACATACACACATACACACATACACACACCCCTAGACCACACACACACACACACACACACCCCTGAACTGACATTTGGCTCCTGTCGTTGTGGGAAAAATATCCCAGTGCAATTCAGGTCAACTGTGAAATATAACTCCATATAATTCAGTTCACCTGTGCAGTGAGTATTTCAGCTGTGTCCACGTTTTATTCTGCACAAAATAGTCATCTCTGAGTATTTTTCACGTACCAATGTTGTTTGTTTCTCCACTAATCTATATAACCTGTATGTGCTGTATGGATGCTCTTTAGCTGCCCTTGCTTCAACAGCAAGCTTCTTATGTACCTCCTATGTGCTTTTTTATCATATCAAGGTTTTTTCTATATTGCATTGCATCACATTGTATCATATAATGTAACTATCTTGATAATCTCTAGTGGTCGATTTGAAGCATTTAAAGAGAGCGATTCATAGAGTTTTGAGATGTTAAGTCAAAATCCTCTGCTCTCAGGGAACATTGCAGGTGAATATTTTCTGGTCTCTTCAGTCCTCAGTGACGGAAAATTGAACGCCACTGAAATGACAAAAAATGACTAAAAAAAAGGCATCCAAAGACCTTGACATTTGTGAAGAAGATATTAACCATTTTCACCGTTTTTGCACCATTTTAGAAACTTAGCAGTGAAATCGAGAAAGTAATTGAAAGATTACTGCAGATTGCAGACAGTATATCGACTGCAGAACTCGTACGGTATCGCGTGGTATTGAATGGTGTGGTATCGGATCATACTCACTTTTATTTCCCTCTTTGCCACTGTCAGGTCTGGGCATGGAGAACATTGGCGGCATCTTTGTGGTGCTGATCTGTGGCCTCATTATTGCCGTGTTTGTGGCTATTATGGAGTTTGTGTGGTCGACACGCCGCTCGGCAGAGACTGATGAGGTATGCCCCCATACCTGCCCTCGCCGACCCCACAGACACACCCCAGTAGGTTCCCATGGCATCCCGCCAACCCTTTTGATTACGTTGTTTTGTGTGTTTGTGTGTGTGTGTGTGAGAGAGAGAGAGAGAGAGATGGACTGGGCAGACTCTTCTCAGCTTTTGCCTCCATTTGTGTGTGTCTGTCTGTACGTGCTGTGACATTTGAGGCGCGGTGTGTGTTATGTGCATGTTACGGGACGAGAGGAATGTTCGAATATGTGGCGCTGAGATGCTGTAGTGTCCAGGATGAATACGACGAAGACAGATTTGATTTCACTCTGCATGTCCTGCCTGTTTTTGAAGTCAGCGTGCCCTTTGCGTTTTTTGGTGTTTTTAACAGTATGGCACTAAGTGTTTGTGAGCTAATCTTCGATGGTACGGATAAGCAATATTGAGAAATGCCAATATTTGCTTGCATAAAGAAGTAGTGTGATCTTTTCTCCCTGGCATTAAATGTCATGATGTATCTTCTTTTACATGCCTCACATGTACGCTGGTATTCTTCGTTTCCATTTTTGGATTACCTCTCACTCATCCCACTGTGTGTCCCCCTCTGTCTCTCCCTCAAACACACACCTCCTGTCATCAGTGTCTGTTCTCCGATAACGAGTACTGTTTCTGTTTATGTGAGCACATCAACTTTTTTCTTCCCCTATTATTATTATGATTTCACCGAGAATGTTGTTTGTCTTGTTTGGTGGACACGTCGATGCATTTTTGTCCATCCTGTGTGCAAATTGCAGTAGTCGCGCTGCTGGAATGTTAAAAAAAAAAGAGATTGTGCGTATGAAAGTGTGTCTTACTGTGTGTGTGTGTGTGTGTGTGTGTGGAGGTGTGCACAGCTGCTGTATGCGTGTGCGTGCATCTGTTGTACGTGCAACTGAGTCTGCAGGCCTGCCTGTCCGTTCATAGTGCATAGTGCCATATTGAAGTGCCCATGAACTAAACAACATTTTGGTGTTTGTTGTGTTTGGATTGTAATAACTCTCTCTGCTCCTTGGATTATTCTCCCATCTCTATCCATCTCCACGTCCTCCCCCCCACCCCCCCCGTCCCGTCACCTCCCGGTTTCTGTTTACAAAACCATCCCGCTCCATTTGTCGATCCGTGTGCCCTCGCTTCTCCCGCGACTCCTTTTCGTTTACCATGCCTTACCGTGTCTGTTCTTTCTGCCTTGTTCCTGCCTCGTTTCTTTTTTGGTTTCGCTTTTCCTTTCACCTCTCCTCCTCCTCCTCCTCCTCCTCCTCCTCCTCCCCCTCCCCTCCGCTCTGTTTACGTACTGCCTTACCACTGTCTTGTTCTGCCGCCTGCCTACTCTGGCGCCCCCTCCCTCCCTCCTACCTTTGCCTCCTCCCCCTCCGTCTTTCCCTCTTTCCTTCTCCTCCCCCCCAGGTGTCTGTCTGTCGGGAGATGATCACAGAATTCCGAAACGCCGTCTCCTGTAAGAAGAGCTCCCGCATGCGGCGCCGCCGGCCCCTCAGCAGCTCCGCCGCCCTGCGCCACCCGACCCGCATCGCCCTGGGGGCCCCGCGGCCCCTGCGCCTGGTGCGGGAGATGCGTCTCAGCAACGGGAAGCTCTACAGCGGAGCCGGACCGCTGACGGGAGGCGCCGGAGGCGGAGGGCCGTCCGATCTGGGCCCGGGGCCGCAGAGGCTCCTGGATGATCCGCTGGGGGCCAACACCACCCCTCCCCCGCCGGCCCCCACGCCCGTCATGCTGCCCGCCCGCAGCTGCACCCACGTGCGGATCTGCCAGGAGTGCCGGAGGATCCAGAGCCTGAGGTCGGGCAGTTTAGGATCCACCGCCACGAGGATACCGCCTTCATCCGCGCCCCTGCCCCGGTTGCCTCCGCCCCCGCCCCCGTCCTCCTCCAACACAGACAGTGAGGGCGGAGGAGGGCCCAGCCCCAGGCGGCTACACCACAGCCCTCCACCTCACACCGCCCGGCCCATCCCACCTCCACAGAGCAGCAACACCACAGACCTGCTGGGAGACCAGGACTGAGAGCAGAGGCCGAGGCCGGGGTGGGTGGCGAGGTCGAGAGGGGGGCTGCGAGGAGGTGGAGGAGGGATGTCTGAGCGGCCGAGAGAGAGAGAGAGAGAGAGAGAAAGAGAGAGACGATGCTTGTTTGACTGAAGAAGGTGAACTCTGTCTTTTCAGCTAATGGAGAATAAGACCTTTAACAGGAGAATAAACAGGAAGAGAGACCTGCGACCCTCTCCTCGGTGGAGTTTGAGGCCTGCGAGATGCAGAGCTGCCTATCAACTCAGTTTAGTTCGGACTAACAAATCTGACCAGATGATGATGCTTTTTTTTCGCTGGCCTCCTCTTTTCTCTCCTCGCTGCCCCTCTCACTTCGCTCCCAGACCCGAGGGCGCTTCTTTTCCTCACACACACAGACGGACACGTCCCGGGAAGCTCGGACTGACCGCCCCTCTCTCGAGACGCAGCCTTCGTCGGAGGACATACTGTATCCGTATGTGATTTAAAAACTAAGCAACTAAAAGACTTGCAGAGAGTTATTTCCTGTTGTTATTTTTCTTTTGCCGTCTTTCTTGTTTTTGTTACCATTGTTCAAAGTGGGAATTACAGAGTTTAAAAAAACAGACTTACATGTGACTATATGGTGGATTATAACATACTAGGAAACCTGACTGCGGCTAATTATGTTCAAGAGTTTTGTGTCCCTCCCTGTGCCCCGCAGCTGCTTTTTGGATGCAATCAGGGAAGGTGGATGAAGCGACTTGGAGACAACATAATGAGAGCAGGAGCAGAGCAAACTGTTGGTCTCCCTGTCTTTACACTGTGTGTGCGTGTATGTACAAAAAAACGAAAAAAAAAGAAAAAAAAGAAAGAAAAAACGAAAAAAAAAATATTATTCTTCCTGTTAGTCTGTCTGTACCTGCTCAAAGCGAGGAGAACCACGTACGCAGCGACAGCAGCCTTCGACAAACGTTGGATAATCAGACAGCCACGAAAAGACGAGAGAGGGAGAGAGAGCGAGAGAGAGAGAGAGAGAGAGAGAGGGAGAGAGAGAGAGCACGAGGCTTTGAAATGTGAAATTAATGTCCCTCGTTATCCCGGGTACCGCTTGCCAAGCCTTTACTTCTTTTTCACCTCTGTTCACACGCCGTAGAGGAGATAGAGAGCCCGGGCGAGGCGGAGACAGAGAGGCAAGACAGAGGAGAACAGAAAGAGAGGAGAAAGAACGAGCCGGAGAGCGAAGAAGGACACTGGCCGATTTGAATGAGAGAAATCCCCAAACTGAACTACTTCCATTATTAGATCTGTTCTGATCTGTTAATTCTGGGCATCTTTTAAAGGGGCCTGTTAATGTGCCAGCAGGCTGTAGCCTCCGCTTCCTCCCTTCTCTCTGTTTAACAGGCAGACTTGGCCGTTTGCGGTGGAGGCTCCTGCCAGAGTGATAGACTCAACACAGCCTTGTCAATACCGTCTCAAGCTTTTGATCGCCTAATTACTCCCCTCGGTGGCTGGGGACTCATTCAGGAGGGGCTTGAATACAGCGTAACATGCTGATAAATAGATTTAGAAGACATACGTGCTTTTCACTCTGGCTGGGGAGGCAGTCTGGTCTCTTCTAATTTTGTTGTTAAAGTTACAGCCCTGTGAAACAGCCAAACACCGCGCTGCATATCAAACGTAATACACTGGTGGATTTGCATGTTTTAGTTCTTTTATTTCAAAACGTGTTTGCTTCATATTATTCACAATGGTTACGTCAAGCCCCTACCACGAATTTGACGCAGATTTCCAACACCCCGAGCAAAAAAACGCTGCTTTGACGGCTGATCTGTGCCGTTTTTTCTCTCACCATTCTCAGCTCAACACAACAAGTAGCTGAAGCCTCATGTAGCGAAGGTTTGGGATGCTATCTGAGAATGTTCTCTAACACAGGCTACGAGAAAACATGCCTAAAGATGTAATTTGTAACCTATTCTTGTAGATTACTCGATGTGAGTAACGTTTTCTGAATACGTTTGGATTTTATCAACATCGTCACATGCTTTGCAACTTTAACGAGTCAGGCGGGTTCATTCAGAAAATATCACAGGAATATCTCTTAGTTACGATCATTTCTGTGAGTCTCGCTTTACTACAGTCGTTATAACAGCAAGGTTTATCGATAGCAATCTGACAACTAGACCCAGACGTCACACGTGCTTTCCTGGTCTTCATGGCCTCTCAAACCTCTCTCTACAGGACGAGTTCACCCCCGTTCACGCTGGCCTTCGATCTGTCCACCTTTTCTGACCATTCGCCCCCATTCACACCTTTGAGAACAACCGTTGGAGTAGATGTGAAAAGTTTCAATCCGGTCGTGTTATTCACCAACTAAAACGACCTAACTGTATTCTGATTACCAACCAGCTCCACTTCAACTGTGTTGGAATACAGTTACTCATACTTTATACTCTCCGGTACATGTAATCCATTACCCACTGACACTGATGTAGCGTAACCATCTGTACCACCAACCTCCAGTGTTTCCATGCGTACAATATCTTCCCTGTTTTGTACTTAACGGACACACACACACACACACACTTATACCTAGGGACAGTTTAGTCTCCAATCAGCCTCACCATGCATGTTTTTGGACTGTGGGAGGAAATCGGAGGAATCAGGATTCGAATCGGGGACTTCCTGTTTTGAAGTAACCTGTTTTAACCCCAGTTTTAATCCCCGGTCGGGCCGACAGCCTCCAGTGTTTAAAAATAATAAATGCATTGTTATCGACTACACTGGTTTCAGTCATGCTAAAAGCTGCAGCTGCTTTTGGCATTTTCTTTTGAATCAATCTGTATATTTGTGCCTGTTTTTTTCAGGAGTTGTGTCCTCAGTGATTAGCCTGGTGGGGGGCGGCTGGGGCAGGGTGCCACAAAGAGCCAGTGGAGGAGGAGGGGGGTGTATGTGTGTGTGTGTGTGGAAAAAGCTTCAAGAGATAAACTAACACGCTTGAGGTTTGGGGGCTTTTAATGGCATCTTGTTGACAAGAAAGAAGAATACAGTAACGCCAGCTGCTTTATTTTATACCCCATCACCTCCCATCATGGGCTGTTTGCGGACAGATCAATCATCCTGTTAGAGCAAATAGAATTAAGTGGCGGCGCCCATCGATCGCCAGGATCACAGGTGAGGCCGATCGGCTCGGGTTTTGGGTTTGCGGAGGAACAATAAGCCGCAGTCCCAGTCGTCCGCATGACTCCATGGCATCTATCAGGGGCGAGTGCAGCTGCTGCTTCCCGTTCGTTTACTCTACTCTAATACACCCACGATTAGTTTCATGTGCCGCAGCTGCGTTCTCTATGGTATATCAGAGGCAAATACAACTGACTCATTGTTTGCACTGCATCAGCCTGTCATCCCCAGTTCGTTGTTGTTATTGTTGTTATTATTATTTTCTCTCTCTCGCTTCTTTTTTTTTAACAAGATTCATTATCAAGTCCTGTATTAGCATTTTCTTCTCTGCGGGTCATTGACTCATCAGTGGCTCAGTGTTCATTGAAACAGTTACTTAATCAGTTCCCGAAATGTTCATCCTTGCATGACTCTCTACTTACTGAAATAGAGAGGGGGGGTATCGCTCTCTCTCACACATACACACACACACACACACACACACACACACACACACACACACACACACACACACACACACACACACAGTTATAGTCGGTGTACTGGGGTATAAAAGCTGTTTCTGGGGTGTTGAGGGAAATGCTGACACCGAAGATTTGAGGGTTAGCTGATGCAATGACAATGCAAGATATTATTAAATTTCCATTCCCCTGTTCAGTGCCTATCATCCTGTGTTTCATAGTTTGATTTCCTGACAGCAGATTTTATGAATGTAATGCTTTTCAGCAGCCGATTCTCAATTCTCAAAAGTCAGTGTTTCCCGCGCAGCGTCTCCCTTTTTGTTTCTCCTCTAAAAATGTTTTTGACAACTTTTTTTTTTTCCCCCCTTAAAGAAAGACTCGTCTGCAGTCCTACCTGAATCTGTGAAAGCTTTTTGACACCCACAAGACGCTGGTAAAACACAGAGAGTAAGCAGCTGCTTTTGTTCATCTTTAACTGCGGAGCGTCATGCTGTGATGACTGAGCCACACACACACACACACACACACACACACACACACACACACACACACACACGCAAACACATACACGCACACTAATACGCAGCCACACGGGTATTTCTAGAAACAGAACAAAACATCCAAATGAAAGTACAAAAACACGATTTCAGCAATGTTTATTTATTTAAATTTATGCAAAATATCTTGGGGAAATATATTTTTAAACTGAAAGCCGTGTTAGCCAATCAGGAGATCTGGATCTTAAAAAAATGTAGCAGCGCCCTCAATTCATCTTTTTTTTTTAGAGAAAGCTGTATTGCATTTCTAACGTTTCAGCCACGTCCATCAGTGTTGCCTCACAGACGAATGTCTTCATAGAGGAAACTCTTGAGGCCACAAGGCCAAAGACAAATCTACACGTCAACTCTGCAAACAAGAAGTTTCTTACAAACACCAAACACCACGACCTCCGCCGGCTTCCCACCCAGACGCACCGACCCGTGTGTTCGACTCTGAATGTGTGAGGAAACATGCAAAACCACCAGTTCAGCCCCTTCGCAAATCCCCCCGGAGAGAGAAGACGGTATTGTTGTCAAGGCAAACATCGCATCGCTGTATAAAATTATGCATTTTTGCGGAGGAATAGATTTGTCGACGCCGTCGCGCTCCAGATAATGAATGATAACATTGTTTGCACACATTATGCGGGTTCGCTGAATGATTGCTGTCAGCAGAGGCCGGCCCGGGTTTGATACGTCTCTTCCTTTCTGTTTACTTCGGCCTTTGTGTTCAGAATGCTGACAAGGCAACGGGAAGCCGAACCCTCCACACACACACACACACACACACACACACACACACACACACACACACACACGCGTGTAGTCACAGCGCACGCACACTCACACTAACAAGCAAGACACAGACATCCACAACATCTTCATTTCTGATTCCCTTGATGTCTAAAGGCAGTAAAACCCCACTGGTTGTTGTTTTTGTTTTGTTTTTCTTTTTTCCTTGTTGTCAAATTTGTCTTCACTGTCTTTTCCATGTCTCCTTTGGTTTATTTAGTGTGTGAACTCAGACAACTTGATGCTATCAGCAGCTTTAAAACGTCAGCTGGAAGCGTTTACTGGCAGCAAAGAGTTGTTGTGGCGAAGCGAGCGCCGGGTGCAAACCCTCAAAAAGCCAAAACACTGATTCATCGATTGACTTGATTGACACGAAAAGGGAAGGGAGGGTCACAAAACAGATCTGACGGGGTGTCTGAACAGTTGCTCCGCAAAAAAACAGACCTTTTTGTTTACTTTTATGTTCTTTTCTTTGGTATTTTTTCATATTTCTATACTAGTGCTAAATGGATTATTAAAACTGATGATGAATATTATGATTAAATTGTTGTTATTATTCCTATTGAAGAGCGAGAAGTTCTATAGTGTGATTGCGGGGGTCTAGGGGGTGAGGGAAGGGAGGTGCTGGGGTTGAAGGTTGCAACGATGTCCTCCGGAGAGAGTCGCCCTGTTGTTCAAACCTATAGACACACAAACTTCTTTTGGAATAAAAATATTCAAAGAGTCCCAACAGTGAGCCGTGTCTTTCCTTGGAAGAAGAGCACACACTTTAGTGCTGCTACAGCGACAAACAAATGCCCCGTCATAAGTAAAATTTGAACCTTCAAACATCTATTTCAGTAAAAGAAACACTCATTCTGCAAAAAACAGTTAGCTGCCAATGTGGTCAGACTGTTCTCCTTTTCATTTTCCTGTTGTGAACCGCAGAGCTGGTATAGCCTGTGATATTTTAATATTTAGCAGAAAACGCCACACCAAGCGTTTCCTCTTCATAGTGAATGGAAAAGCAGAAGGCAACGATTCTGCTCCACTGCAAAGTCATCCACGAAACATGACGGCGACTAAAAAGAAACAGTCGCGAGTGTCGACCTTGGACAGAGGGGGCCAGGAACAGCACGGGACGCAGTTGTGGTGAAAAGAAAAACAAGTCTTAAGCTTTTAAGGATTCCAATGTAGAGGAAATGAAACAAGACGACAAGAAAACGACGAGCTTGCAAGAATGTCGAATATTTTCATTGCTACATTTAAGACAATTTGAGTTGGAGACTGTGTAATTTTACTCGTATTTACCCCCAAACTAACACTGCAAGGAAAGCGTGCAGGTAATAAAGCTGACCACTGGTAAGGATATGAGATATGACCTCCACCCTGCACAGTATTTTTGATATAATAAAGTATCTGTCACAACCTGCTCAGCAGACACAGTTACAGGAGGAAACAAAAACACAACCACTGGTCTGTGTCTTGCAAAGGAAGTCTCATTCCGGTTTAAAGCTGAAGAAATAGACAGAATTAGAGAAGAACAAGTAATTTCAACATCAGTCGTAAATCGCAAATCCTCAAACCTGAAAATTAAATATCGGCTGCCACTGAGATGGAAAGATCACAACAACGCGGGGCAGAATAAATCATCTCGCCTGCTCCGTAAACAGTGCTGTGGCACAACTCTGCAGGCTGGCACACACATGGAGGAGACAGGGGACACAGCCTGGACGTGTCCACACACACACACACACACACACACACACACCAGTCACTCTCACACTCAGGGACATTAGACTCGATGCCTCTAATCAAATGTCCACACACGGCGGCCATCTTGCCACAGGCAGCTTGCTCACCCATTACATTGTGTTAGTATTGGGATATGTACATTTTAGATACATAACTTGCTCAAATTTCAAACAATTTTCATAGTTTCATCAAATATGTATTTATGATACTGCATAGTTGTGTAGAATGTCATGTCCTAAAAAATAGATTAATGTTTGTACGCATTTGTAAACCCGTCAAAATTTCAGCAAGATAAGAGTCATAACTTTTGTGCAGATCACTGACCTTACCTGTAGTAAGTTGGTCGACCTGTGAGGACATTCTTGACTCCGTCTTGAGGCATCTAGCTTTCTACATACATCTATGCTCGACCCGGCCGGGATTACAACCAAGACCCTTCTTGCTGTGATGCAACAGCATTAACCTCTTATATGCTGTACTATATGATTCTTAAATACTAGAATGATTATAGTTGGCAGGATTGCAGCATCATCCCAGATTGGTGTGGACACTTCACTGCCATCATATTTATCACCATTATTATTATTATTTTGTTATTAGAGCAGAATACAGTTAACTTAGTGTCTGTGCAATGAGACTCACGAGAGCCCATTAGAGACCTGGAGAGGAAACAAGCATTGTTTTTGTGCAGATCAAATAAGAAATGAATAAGATTTCGAACAAAGAGCGACACTGTTGAATTCTTTGTTCTTTAAATCGACTCCACAGTCCCTTCATCTCTCTCAATCACACAGCCGCCGAGCACCTGTATCACAATGTTTGTGGAGGGAACTGAAAATAATATTAGCATGGTGCTACTTGGAAAAAGGGAAGGGGAGCTTCTGTTTGTATCTTACCAGTTTAGAAAGTTTCATGTCTGACCTCAGAAACAAACAACCTCTGACCGTTGAATCGCCGTGCAGCCTGCGCCTAAAATTGACTCTGATAATTAATTCTAAATCTAATAAATATGTCGCCGTTAATCATGAGATTAAGCTGCCGGCCAGTGGATCGTAATAAGCAAAATGAGCTCCACCTTCCACCTGCAGCTGCAACATTAAAGCCACAGAGATGTTAATGCCTCAATGAGCCATAGCACCACAGGTAAATTATTCTGTAATAGGCTCCTCTGCAGAGCTTTCCCCCGCTGCTGGCTCTGTGGAGGAAAGGCAGCCGAGCAACGCGCAGACTCTCCTTTTGGTCCCGAGTAACCTTTACGAAAAAGATGTGTCGCTCCACTCCGAGCAGACACACACACACGCGCAAAAAAAACGGGTAAAAAAAGGAGAGAGAAAGAAAAGCGGGGGTCGTTTTAACAGTTGTTTCATTTTGCTCGGCTTTAACAGAACGGAGCTTCACCTGAGTCTCCTCTTCCTCTGGGGAGTTGAGATCACACTCGGCAGACATGAGGCTTTGACCCACTTCAGCACGGCAGGATCCGTTCATAGGCGCCAACAGAGGCAGAAAATGCAGAATTCCCTCCTCACCGTGTATTACATCGAAGGTGACGTACGCTCGTGGAATATGCTGCATGTTAAGAGCGGATTTCAGACTGTAATGTCGGCCCATGCGGCAGGGGCAGCAGCTCTGCATGATCCATCTGTGGAGGGCCGCGATATAACAATAGACAATTTATTATATGGAAATTTAGAGGAAATTGCAAAGCAGAACTTTGCATCATCGCAATGCCGTACATAACAGAAAAGAACACATTTCATTGGCAATTTGTTGCTCTTCATCTCTTTCTTTCTGAATAACTTCAAGTGGGTGATTCCTAGTGACTAATAAGCAAGTGATAATGTCGTAAGAACAGTTTCCCTGCCTGTAGTGTTCCGGCAAACGTTGTTGATCACATAAAAATGGAGCCCAGGATGAATCAAAGTGACGATAAACAATGCAGTGCTGCAGTCGGGACTGAAGGAGGACTCTTTAAACGTGTAAAATCAGTATCTAAAATCGCAACTGTGATCTCTCCTTGCAGCTTATTTCGAGTATGCACATTCAGCAAGGTGCAGACGGAGCCTGAACACATATCTGACAGAATCAAACAAGTTGCACGTCTCTCTTTCAAATAAACCCATGCTTCATTCCCCAGACGTAAACCGCTATCTTGCCTCCATCAGGGCGGTGTTTCTTTAACGCGCAATTACAGATGCAAGTTCATTTCCTTGTGGAAATGCACCGACTGCCGTGAAAACAACAAAGCGAGACATCAGAGGGACTCAGATCTTGCGCACAATAAGCCCTGGATTAAAAGTGAATGCTGAATAAAGGATCTCCGCTCTGAAGGTTAAACCGAGCAGCGTCTGCACTTTTATTGCACGGGAGGTTTTATCAAATACATTTAAGTGAAGTCCATGACAAAATCTGCAACAGTATAGTATGTGTTAACATCCCTATGATGTCTCAGTGTCGGTGGTTTTGCATTTTTGAGAATTGCTACCAAGTGCTTCTTTAAAATCTTTGCCCAGTTTCTTTTCTTGGACCGTCACATCATCTACTTACAAAACGGGTGAATTATCATCATCAAGGACTCATCAAAGGACTCTTTTACATTCACAATGCCACATATTAATATGTGCATCAGACTAAAAGTGAAAAAATAAATTAACCTTTTCAGCGTAGATCCTTATCTACTTCCTGCCATGACAAAACCGATTTTTACACAAATAACAAAAAAGGAACAACAACACAGCAATCTGAAAATGAAATACGCGTGGTACAGTTCATACTCGAACAAAGAAAAGTTGTCCGCACCCAGCGAGTAGATATGATCTAACACCCACATGTTCTCACACATCTGCACAGAGGCACAGCTGCAACGAGTGACAATGAAAGCATGTGTTTGATGACGCTGAAAATCAGGAACCACACTTTTTTCACCTTTTTTTTTGGATACAGACTGCATCGGGCACGCCGCAGATGAACATCGGATCACATACGGTGTCAAAGAGCTGCGACGGTGCAGTCGTTCTGTAACCGTATCTGTAAAACCTGTGAATTCTGAAGTTAGCAGAGGACGATAAACAGCTTCCACGGCGTGTTGCACTGCAAACGTGGACCGTTTGTGATGCTTCACTTGTTCCCCAGACAGCGGCTGTCTGCGTGGGGGACCCGAGCGTGATGCCGCCGCTCGCAGCTGCAGCGGACGGTGTGTGACGCGAGTGGCACCTCGAGCGGCGGGGGCACATTCGGGGTCGGCGGCGCTGTGATACAGGCGGGCCGAGGGCGCCCTGAGACACACCTGTGACCGCTCGAGCGGCAAAACAAGACCGAGTAAAAGACAGTTGTTGTTCTGTTTTTTCCCCCTGACGGCTTGCGGCGGGTGTGCTGACCTGAAGGAAACAGCTATCTGTCGCTTTTTCTGCTTGTGCTATTCCTCCCTGTGCACTACATCGAAGATGATAAGCTGATCCAAAAGCATCAAACATGTTCACATTTACTGTACTAAAGGGGTTGGGTTTTGAGTAACTTTTTCTGCTTAGATCTCGTGCCCTTTCACATTTCTCTGTCTGTTTTGCACTCTTTGCCAGGCAACGGAGCTTAGCAACTGCACTGAGTGGTGTAATGGTATCTAACAGCCGTACACACACCCAGCCTCACGTGTCCTCACAAACCAGAATCAGAGGAGGAATCACATAATGAGGAAGAGATCCCGCAGTCACATTTCATTCCTAACTTCACTTTCCTGTAATGACTAAAGGCACATAAGAGTTTCACCGTCATTGACATGTCATTACATGTGACAAATAAAACTTGAAACCTGAAGTTTCAGTTTCAAAATTCTCCAATCAGGTTGTGAGGATTTATGACTGTGGCTGGGTAAAGCAAACTTTAATTCTCTGTCACCTTTAAGTCAACTATTCATGCTCTCCAGATGATGAAATCTACTCTTTTTGACTTTTCCTGGGGACTTTGGGAATAAATGTTTTCACTTTATTTCGAGTTTTTAAGGCTTGCTGCCATATGATCGTGGCCTTTAAGTTAGAGAACTGATCTCATGACTGAGAAGCCACAGTTTCAGACGCTGAAAAGACAGTCACCTAACCCCACTTGGCAGGAACGGGTTAAAAGCAAAGGACAAAGTCAACATTGTAACCGTCGACTGAGGCTGAAAAGTCAGTTTCCTGTACAAAAAGCTTTTCATGGCGCCACAAACAGAAGGCCTGGGGTTTGACTCGAGGAGCAGACAGATGAGTTGATTGTGAATGCAGCTGAAATCCACGTGAGAATTTGCATCATTTTATTGTGGACGCATAATTATGACCTCTGAGTACGTAACGTTATCAGCCTCTGCAGTCTCTGTGTCTCTGTCACTGGAAGATGTCTGTCTGGATGGTTTCAGCCTGACATCTGAGTAGACCACATCCTGTTAATGAGTGCGAGAAAAAGTCAGGGTGTTAAATTCAGTCATTTGGTTAGATTACTGAATCAAAATCTTGTTTCCTTATCAAAAGAATGGCATAATTGACTATGTGAAAAGTATAACATGCGTTAGTCACCTCTTCTCTTACAGTATGAGATGGACCGACCACATCCATCACTGGACCACTTGTATCTGAAAGACAGGCAATCTTTAGTGGAGGGAAGTGCAAACAACCACAGAGAATATAAATAAAGCTGCAATGGAAAATAAAACAAGGAACAAGAAAGTCCTTTTTCATCTCACCAATGTGCACGTGGTGCATGTTGGACGACCGAGCTCTGATTGAAGGAATCAAAAGTGATGTAGTCAGTATTTCTGCAAATCCATCACCTGATCATTTGACCTCAAGCGACTATTCTTTCCGCTACTTAAGTCCTTTTAGTGTAAACTGCCCTTACGGCATATGTTGTCTAGACAACATATGCCACTTCATTACTTAAATTAACTCCATTCACATTCGCTTGACCTGAATAGAGTATTGTTATAAATCTTCAAAACTGTTAAAAACAATGCATTTCAGGAAGAGGCCAGAAATGCAAGAACAACCTTGAGAACGACTACAGTATGAGCCAGAAATGTAAAACAGTGTAGCGAAGGAATCAAACAAATAGAAAATAATGATATCCTATCTGCCTGAAAACCTTGGCCGGAGGTACGAAAGGAGTCGTGCATGATGCAGACCGCGTACGGTGGTCCACACACCTTCTGACGAAGACGAGGTAGACGAGGGTCACCGCGACCACCAGCAGCAGCACGACAGCGGCCGCCGCTACGCCTGCGACCGCGGCCGAGGACGGCGGCGTCTGTTCTGAGAGAGGAGGCGAGTCCATGAGTCAAACCGGGTGTTTCTATCTGACTGGTGCTTGTCTGACTGTTTATCCGAGCTCACTGATCGCTGTCGAACGACTGGCCCGGTCCAGACAGCGAGAGGAGCACTACAGCAGTTGTTTTTATTTACTTATTTGTTTATTTTTTAACCGCTAACAGAGATTTGCTCACGACAGGTGTTTAACATCGAGTGTGAATGCGTCCAGCTTGTGAGAAGATGCTTTTTCTGGACTCACCTTGAACATCGAGGGAAATGGTTTCTTCTTGTAAGCCCTCGGGGAAAAGTACCATCACGCAGGTGTACAAGCCCTCGTCTGTCACTCTAACGTCTTTAATTGTCAAAGAGTGATGGGTGAGCTTGACTCTTCCCATCAAGGACGAGCTAACGTTGAGTCCATACATGACGCTGTAAACAGCAATCAGCTCCTCTTCTCCTTCCGGAGGCTTGAACTTCCAGTTAATCTGGCTCATCTTGGATTCTTGGTTGGGCTGACAAGAGAGGGTGACGTTGTGGCCTCGGTATCCAACCACCTCACGCCGGACTTTGTTGTGTTGGGCCTCAACAACTGCCAAGTAAGTAAGTAAGTAAGTAAATAAGTAAATAAATGGTGATGTGGGGAAAAGCAACAACTCCTAACAAGTCAAAAAATGGCAATTACAAATCATTTAGAAGAACAGGGCTGCACAAAACTGAATCAGAATCAGATCGAAAATGACTCTGAAGTTGAGCTGAATTTTAATCGAGGGAGCAGACATGATGCTGGATTTCAGTTTACGATCAAAATGAAATGAAGATTTAAGCTTTAACAGTTTGACAGTGAAACCGTATTTTCATTGATTTATGCCATCGTTTGTGTATTAGACATTCTTTAAGAAGTGTTAGAATAAAATGTTTGTAAATATTAAAATTAATTGTTTCCCTCAAGGAATTTAAATGGATCTAATTGAGCTGTTTTATATATAATCAAAGGACCTGATATTACCATGACCTGTTGGATATGTGATACAGTATAATTTGAATGTATGTATAACAGTAATACAAATATTCATATTAATACAATAAATAATAACAATAATAATCTCTATTGTTGCTATCATTATTATTATTATCATTGTTATGTTGTTGTTATTGTTGCTCTTGTTGTAAATACATATTGCCAATATTTATATTGTTATAGATTAAACATGATACATGCTTTTCAACGAATTCCCTTTAATTAATAAATAGTTTTATTGAATTCTTCTTCCTGTCATTCCAGTGCAATGCCGGCTCAGCATCCTGTGGGGCAGAGCCAATTCAATTAAAATTTCAGCCTCTACTCTTCATGCAGGCCAACCCTGGACCTCTGGATTGTGGGAATGTGCGGCGTGGTTCTTCTTCACATATGAGAGGATGTCAGGATGAACCAAAGGAGTAAACGAAGCTCTGCTACTGAGCTCAAACCTGAGGACACACGTGTGAGCTGCTTGACACGTGCAGGTTAAGACAGCAGCCACAGATCAGAACAGTGCACTGTTTCCTCTGATAATGGGTTATGGTCACACTAAGACTGCTGGTTTGGATCCATCTGAACATATATATTGTGTAATAACAAGGTTTTTTTTGTTTATTAAAAGTCAACTTCATCAAACTTAACTTGACATCCTCATGAATTGATTTCACTGTTTGTCGTTGTTTGTTTGTTGGAAGTCTCTGTGTCAATCTATTTAGTTTTTCTGTCCTGTCCTGTCTGTTCGAGCTGTCCTCTCTGTCATCTCTGCCCCGACATGACATGAAAGGTTGCAACTGTGTCCTGTAACTACACGTCTTGCTCTATCTAAATACGCTAAATTAGCGCAACGTATCTGCCATCAGCCTGCATAATGTTCCCGATACTCATCTAATCACTAAATCTGTTTGTTCCTTTGACTGAACACAAGCTTACCCAGTAGTTTCCTGTGTGTTTGTAAACCGTACACGATAAATGGGAGTTCAGCAACATTTAGCTGAGCTTTAGTGGAAAATAGTTAAATATATTTTTTCATTCGTTATTATTGCATTGTTATAATTATTCTCATATTATTGTTACTATCATTACTATTAGTGGAAGTAGGAGAGACAATAGTCGTAGTGGTGGCCATATTAGTGCTACTGTTATAATATCCATAGTAAACAGTAAAGGCAGTAGTTAAGGGAGTATCAGTGGAAATAGTAGATACTAATTATACTAATAATACTAATAGTAGATACTACTAATTCTTCTACTATTGCTACTAGAGCTGCTACCAGTGAGAAGAAGAGGCTGCAGCTGTAGCAGTGGTAGTTACAGTATACTGCAGTGTAGTATCAGCGTGTATTAGTAGTATCAGCGTAGTATCAGTAGTAAACTTCAAGCAGCAGTGGTAGTAATTGCCGTTATCGTGATAGAGGCAGTACTAGTTGTAATACTACAACAGCAGCAGTGGTAGTTAAATTGGTCGTTAAAGGTGGTAAAGTAAGTAAAGCTAGCACAGTCAGTTGTAGGAGCTGTAATCATACTTTAGTGATGTTTGAAGTAGAAGTACTAGTTGTTATGGCAGTAGTAGTACTAGTTGTAGTAGTACAAACAATACTAACCCTGAGCAGATGTAATGGTAGAAGCAGTATCATCAGCAGCAGCAGTGGTAGCTATAGCAGTACTACTGTCACTGTAGTAACTGCAGCAGTAATGATAACTGTAGTAGTAGTTGTAATGGCAGTACTAAAAGTTATCACAGTAGTTGTAGTACTTGTGGTACTACAACAACAACTACTAATACTACTACCACCTATACTAGTATTAGTACTAGTACCACTAAACGGTAGAAAAACTACTCAGTTGTAACTTCTACCTTAATAATACACACTAAATGCTAGTTGTTATCCAAACAGTTGTAGTACTAGTTGTAGTACAACTACTACTACTACTAGGCTACTTATACTGCTACTATTTAGTAGCAGCAGTAGTGGTAGTTACTGTCAGGTGTGCTGGTGTTTGTAGTATTTGTAGATGCACTTTCAGTAGTTGTAGTATTAGTAATAGTACTGGTGGTGATATACACAGTAGAAACACGAGAGAGTATTTTACCTGGTAGGAGCGTGACGTGCAGCAGCTTCAGCAGCACGAGAGCGGTTTTTGCGCAGATTGTCATTTTGCGCAGCTGTGACGGCCGCGCGCTGCAGACCCAGAGGAGCAGCTGTGCAGATGTTGACACCCGCAGTCTTTGGTCGTTACTGAGTTAAACCATACTGTACGTGTGACAAAATTTCTCAGAGTGGGACCTGCCTCTCGTAGCTCCTCAGCCTTTGGCTCTGAACAGGGCGAACACGCGCATCGAGACTGGACGAGGAAAAAAAAAAGTTGCGCACTCAGACCGTGTCCACTCCCTACAGCCTCCACTTACCACGTCCAGATAGTTCAACATCCAGCCGAGGCGTCCACGCACACCTGCCATCATTAGGTCTTAATAACTCACCACGGACAAAGAGGAACAAGCATCCATCATCTTCCTCCTCCTCCTCATCCTCATTTATCATCACAGCAGCACCTTCACCTGGTGTAAAATATTCACCACAGGAAGGAGAAAAAAAAAGTTTCTCCTCTCAGCAGATCAACGTGATTTCCTCCTGTTAGATCCTCATCTGTGGAGCAGTGACCTCAGGTGGCAGAAGGGTGCCACTGATCCCTGCTGTGATCTGACGCCCTCAAGTCACGGTGGATGGTGGTAAATGGTGGATGAATTGGTTCTTATGGAGATTTTCTGGTCTTCACGATCTCGAACAGTTTACATACAAGTCGCAATGACCCTGGTGGCAAAGTACATCAGTCTGCTCAACCAGTAGTTATAATAATACACAATAACACATTTGCAGAGTGATGTTGATGACGGCTTTCAGTTTCTTGCCCAAGGAGACTTTGATATGCAGGCTGCAGAGGCTACACAGGCCTTTCGATATGTGTAAAATTGTCCTGATTAAAGGGGATTAAATACCCACACACACATACATACAACATCCATCCAAATTAGTCCCTCAGATGTTTCTGCACTATCGGAGGAAAGAAGGGCAGTCGCATAAAACCTCCGCAGACATGGGGAGAACCTGAAACCTTAACACAGACAGGATCCCAACCAGGGACCTTCTTGCCCTGAGGCAACAGCCTTCGACTGTTTGGCCAAGCGCTCGGTGATCCCTTACTTTCCAGTTTATTCCTCCATGATGGAGTGAATTACATGTGGTTTCAAGTTGTTCCCCCAGTGGGAACATTCGGTTTATTTCTCCTTCATGTGTGATAAATGATTGATTAAAAGAGATCAAGGTATGCAGTAATCTCAGGGCACGAGTTAATCATAAATAAATAAATGAATAATGCTCTGAGAAGTTGTGAACCTCTATGTTTTTTTGTATTTCCCTTATGAAAAGGGACGTTTTTCATCTAGAAATAATCTATGGTTTAGCTTAACAGCTCCTTTCACACAGAAGTCACAAGGTGCTTTACCAACACGGATCAAAATGAAATACAATAAAATGTCTTAAAAATAAGGAAACAAACTGAAGGTAAGATGTACAGATGTGTACTGTTCGTGTGTGTGTCTGTGTGTCTGCCCGAGAGTGTGAATGTGTGTATGCGTCTACAAATATATATATATATATATTTATGTATAATTGCTTGACTCGTCATAATACCATAATACCATCTTCATCTGTGAGTCTGTGAGTCTGTGTGTGTGTGTGTGTGTGTGTGTGTGTGTGTGTGTGTGTGTGTGTGTGTGTGTTGGAGAGGCTTAAAGGAGAAAGAAAGGGGAGCACACGCAGCCTTGAAAGGCGAAATCAGATGGGAAATTTCTCCTTCAGAAGTCAAGACAGTAATAAAAGAAGTTTTTCAGGCTTGTGAAAAGTTTTTTAGGGTGAAAAGGCAAGAGCGGAAAAATAGGCACAGCCATGGACTGTGACACTGTCTGCGGCGTGACAGAGGTACATTCCTCCAGGAAATGCTATTGTCGGGATAGAAATTACCGACTCAAAGGGAGTTTTCAATCTGCAATCAAGTCTTTGACAAGGACATGTCCAATTCTGAGACGTGACTTAAGATTTCATTGTGTGCAAGAGAATACAATCAGTATTCACTTGTTCCACTGTCTCCTGCTGAACAATGCAAACCCGGTGAATACCCCCTTCCTTTTTTCATATATTCAATATTAAATTAGGGTTTGCAAAAACACAACAATTTACCTGGCGACAACTACCACACCTCACACACAGGACCTTTTTCTTCACAAGAATACAAGCAACATCCCTCCCAACCAGCGATCATCCACACACACATTTAGACACAGTTAGAGTCTCCAATCGACTATGGGGGAAACTGAAGTACCTGGAGGACACCCACATTTCCACAGACCCAGCTCCAGAGCTGGTTCCGAATTAGTGCCTAGTTTAGAACCGTTCTTTCTGTTTCAAAGACCAAAGAACTGGCTCTGATCCTGAGAAGAAATAGTTCCAGAGTACCACCACTTCTTCACTGGGCCAAGAATAAGAAGCAGCTATGTCAGAGGCTAGTGGCTGAGTTATTGAGGAAAAAACAAAAACAACAAACACATTTATTGTGATGTAATAGAGTGGCTCTCAAGCAGTGGAAAAGCATCTTGTTGAACTGACTCCAAACCAGCAGGTGCATAATGGCATAAAATAGAAACATTGTAATAACATTGTAATAAGTGCAGAGGCCTGAGAGGTAGTATGAGGCATGGAGACAAGTTTAATTCAGGAGATGAAGCCTGTTTATGGGAACAGGAATGAAAGACACCCTGGTACGCCACATTCTGGTCTTTGGCTTCCTGAAACGGTGGCCAGATGGGAGGAGGTCGAGCTCCCCATAGAGTGGGTGGCCAGGACGGTTGCTGTGATGTACTATAGCAGCCCTGCACCAATCCACTGTCTTTCCCCTTAATCATAATAGTAATAATATACCTGTGTTAATTGTGGACAACCTGTAATGCATTAAGTGGTGTCTAATCTCCTCTTAAACACTCTTCAGAGATGCTTCTAAGAACAAATTGACCTCATTAGTCTTAGCCAGAGTGTTGCTTTCATGCCATGCTGCATTAAAGGACGCGAGCCTTCAGATTTGCTGCGTTTCGTGGTGGATTTCGCCTCCTCGTGTGCTTTGTCTGTCAGTCAGAGACACGGCTCGTTTCGCTCTGCGGCTCCAGTTAAGATGCTCGCTGATAACATAGCATAGAAGAAACAAAAGGGCACAGAGCACAACAGTGCATTAATCTCAAAGCCTCACACCTGTGACCTTGTGTCGAGCCTCCTGAAAGAGGCCACATCTCGGGGAAAAGTGATGTATAATTATCTCCACCAATCAGAGTCCTGGGCTGAATTAGCCCCAGGTGTTCAGCGGGGTAATCAGGCTGGGGATGCAAAGCGTTGCCTGTTTCAGTCCGTCGAGCTCAGCTTGTTGCCTGCATGTAAATGACCGGTCTTACCAGGCAAGACAGGAATAACAACTGGCGACAGATGCAGCGTTGCATTCTGAATCACACTCGAGTCAAAGCGCATAAAATGTACACGATGTTCGAACACCGCTGAGAGGGAAGGTTCACCTTTTTTTTTTTTTCTTTTTAAGAAAGAGGAATCTCCTCTTTCGCTGACTCTTCTTCTTTTCCCCGTCATTGCCGGGATCTCGAAGTTTGATGTTTTTAAACACATAAATCTTCGCTACAAGGAACCAACAAACACGAGCCTGCGGTGGTCAGGTTTATCAGTGAGCATCAGAGAGGATGTAAAAACCTAAAAAAAAAAGAGAAAAAAGAGAAAGAAACGTGAATCCGGGGATCAACTACTTCTGAAAAAACAACCCCACAGGCCATTCACAACTTCAGTGAAGGAGCATGATTATTTTTTCATAAAGCTCTGTGAACTCGAGCATAAATCAGATTGTTGTGGAAAACGTTGTTCTACCATTTTCAAACCAGATGCGCACGATCAGAGGTTACTTTTTTTTTCTCTCTCACCTATATGAAAAAAACAACAACAACAACACCTCAGGTGGACAAAGGATGGTGATGATGCTCGGAGAGACACCACTTTGATCTTGACAACCTGGATTTATGTGCAGTTCACTGTGAGAATACAGAAAATCCCTGGACAAACAAGAATGAATTATGATTTGTTGCAGATGCTTTACATCATTTCTGGCTGCTATGAAATATTCAGATGTCCTGATTATGATGGATTAAATACTCAAGTGCTTCCACGTGCAGCACCGTAATAGGTACAGCCCAAAATCACAAAAAAACGTGGTAATAAACTGAAAAATGTGATCGCGTAAATCCATTCATCACGTACTACTACGTGGGCTGACTCAAGTATTCAATTATATGAAGCTATAAATCAAGACGGCATAGTAAGTTAGTGGTTCAGTCAGAGTGGTTAGTACTGATACGTCATAGCATTAAGATCCCAGGTTTGACTTCAGGTCGGGCCTTTCTGTTTGGTGTTTCCATTAATAGAGCATTTATGATTCAGATCCAGCTTTGGATTTTCCCTCTGTGTGTGAATCCAAGAGTGAATGGTGTGTTTGTGTGTGAGTGTGATGGACTGGTGAGCTGTCCAGGGAATTTCTTGCAGCTTTCGCTCTATATCTGGTATAGGCTCCGGCAAACCTCTGCAACACCATCAAGGTATAAAAACAATGAATGGAAGGTAGAAGTCTGTTTGTTTTTCCAGGATATCTTCAGTTGCTGCAGCATGACAGGAAAGTTGCCATATTTCCTCAACCTCCATGTGCTTTGGAGACGTGTCATTTTCTATGGTTGAACTTTTCATTTTGTAGATTCTCACCCCTTAGGTTACGCTAAAAGCTGTGTAGTCTATGGCTACACGTTGTTAGTGAAATACTCCCTTAGAATATTAGAAATTATAGAACACTTACCATATGCATTTGCTCACGAGATACAGAAAAGCAGAGAGAGGATCTTCTCCATGACTGAAAATTGGATACCTTGGAAACTGTGAATATGATTCATGTTCCTGTTAACACAGTACCATCCTGTTGAAGACTCGTCGCTCTCGGATGTGATTTCTCACCAGATAATTTGTAACATCCCCTGCACCATGAGTGTGGTCTGGGATGACGGTGACTCCCCGCTGTCCTCCGGCTCCCGGTCCCAGCGCTCCGGGGCCCCCGCGGCTCGGCCTAATGAGATCCCGCTGCCCTGTCCGTGCTCGGTGCTGATGATGCCCGGTGGAGGTGGACGTGCTCAGCGCTCGGGAGCCGAGGCCGACCGAGGGGAACCGATTGAGCCGAGCTATGAGATTGGTGGTGGTGGACTTCACTTCTGTGTCTGCCACACGCCTCACTCAGTCAGAAACTTCTACCTACACACACACACACACACACACACACAGGCACATGCACACCTGACTTAACAGGAAATGGAGACTGTCATAGTTCTGTGAGTGCTGTGCAGTCCAGGCTGGGCAAAATGATCAACGATTGTCGTTAATGTGGCAGAACAGAATCCATCAGTAAATACAGAATTTAATGCACCCGATAAAACAAGGCAACAAGAGCATGATGGAGCGATAGTAAATAAATCATATGTAGACTGAAGAGCGCTGTCTGAAGTTGCTGTCTGTGCAATTAAAAACACAGAGAATTATTGTGTTTTATTGACAAACATCCAGTGGAGCCTGGGCAGATAAGGTGGTTAGGTGTTGTCTCACAGCAAGATGGAGATGGTTGGACTGAGGGTCTTTCTGTGAGATATTTTGCACGATCTCTCCACGTTTCTGTGTTTTCTACTCAAAGCTAAGCGTGAAATTGTAGTACGTCCGTGTGAAGGTGTGTGCGTGTGGTCTACTCGCCCTTTGTCAAGCTACGAGAGAGATGATTGATGGATGGATGGATGGATGGATGGATGGATGAGTGGATCAGACGGGCGAATCTGCAGAACCTGCTCAGTGCTTTTGTTGAAAGTTTGTTGCCGTAGCAACGGTAACAAAATGAAATGCGAGCAAGAATCTCAAAATTTCATTTCAGTGGTGAGTGTAACACTTTCTAACAGCAATCGCACCAGATATTCAACCCGGGAAAGAATCAGAATACGCTTCTTACATTGAGTATTCGATTGGGATGTGTTGTAGATTACGTTCTGATGTATTTTGTAATCTGCAGTGAGATACATTACACGATGCCAACGCACATGCTGTTCACTGTGACCCCATTTAGCACAACACCTGTGGCTGGTTGTGCTCATCAGGAGTTTCCCGGAGCAGAGATGTCCTTCAGTGTGACAAACTGATGAACAAACGCTTCGTTTCCGTCCGGGTGGAGCACGCTAATAAACCCCAGCCGTTGTGGACATAGACAGGCAGGGCACGCCTGGGCTGTGGAAGCGTCAAGGGATGAGTCAGGAATATAAATGTATCAAACGACGGCGCACAGAGGCCGAGTCACGCTGGCGGAGGCCTGCTGTGCATCATTTTTATGAGCTCTTCAGCGAGTGGTTCAGGGTCTCTTACAGGATGGTGTTTGAGAGGCAGCGCTGAGCCCGAGCTTTTTCCCAAAGAGGAGGATCAAAGTCGTCCAGGAGAGTCGTAAACTCCCTCAGACAGCTCCGCAACCGGGCCTCCGGCCTCACTGTCCGCAGACACACTGCATCCGAGCGAGGCAGGCACGTGTCACACGACGCCTCCTAATACTCGTGTTTTTTCGTCCCATATTTATAAAACTCAATCCATGATGAATAGGAGTCCGTCCCAGAAAGTGCAGCTTGGAAATGCCGTTTTATCTCTTTTAATATGTTTGTGTTTATTCTTCCTCTTTTTATAAAACACAGTCCACGATGAATTGCAGTCTGTCCCAGAAACACGGTGCAGCCTGCCTGTCCTTTTATCTCTTTGCAATGATAAATGATGATATGTTTTATTATATTTTTTTCCCTCATGAAATGAGAAGCGGCGTATTTCTGACACCAAACAAAAGTCTGTCTTTTGCTCTTCGGGGAACAGAAAAGCTCTACCTTGAGATTTTCCAAGAAAACAATCAGCTGGCAGGGAATCTGAGTTGACGTTTGCGTTGGATATTGATAAAAGGATAAAGTGTGCAGAGAAACGTCTCAAACGTCTTTTTAAATCTTTTAACGCTAAGTGAACCTGTGACCCTTGCAGAGCTGCTGCCAAGTCTTATCTGCAATTAGATTGGAGTTAATATTCTACATCTGAGAAAAAAGCTGGTGCTTTGCATCTCGTAAAAAAATCCACAAATTTACTCAATTAAATCACCTCGCTGACACGAACCAAATCAGAAGATATGAACGTTAACGCAGTCCTAAATTGCTCTGAACACAAACGTGCGTGTTTAGATTACCATCAAAAGACGCTACTCGTGCATCACCTGCATTGTCTCTCTTGTTTCACGTCTGCCGTTTGAGTGTTTTATCTGCTCGCATGCACGTAGGAATGCTGCAATATAACCATTAGTGGGTATTTCTGCGCTCTGTGATGTGCCTCGTGCTCCCCTGATATCAAACGAGATCGCCATAAATTAGGCTTGGTTAGTGCAGAGCTTACATACAGGCCAGTAATTGCCTGGTGTGTCTGGTGTGAGACTGCTGTGTTTGTGTGCTTGAACTCGCTCTGTGTGCTGTGTGTGCTCCGAGCCCCTCTGACTTTATTTCCAAGCCGACACATGAAACCGCTGAGGGTTGAGCCAGACCCTCGTTGTCTTGCAGTTAATGGTGCGTAGGTTTGGTTAGGAACATGAACTAACGTGACTCAACCAGTTCGGGGAAAGATAATGCTTTGGTTTAGAAAAATGGCAGTTACACATGTCAAGACAAATATACTTTACATTAGTTTTTACACAATGGTTAGCACTGTTGGTTTATATCAAGAGGGTTGATGGTGGGTGTCCTAGTCCTGGCTTTTTCTGTGTGGAATTGGTGAAAACATGAAAATATGCCACCACTAAGACAAATGCCTTGTCTGCAGTGGTCTGAATGGTTGCAGCAAAACTGGTATAGATTGAAGAACCTGTGTTTATATCATACTTTATTCATACCTGTATTTATACAATACTGTGCACTGCATTAATGGTAGCTTATGATGAATATTGAATATTTACCTTACTTTCCTCACATTAAACTCCCTTTTGGTTTTATCTAAATGTTTAGATTTAGATCTAACATTTAGATTTACATGCAACAAGTCTCAAATGACATAAACTAGAGCTAAATATGAGGGAAGAGAGCTAAACATTTTGTCTGACTTTTTCCATTGGCATCCCATAAGAGAGGGGAACATGGCAGGACATGCGTGTGTTGACCGTAGACCTGACTTTCTGTCTAATTTCTACTAAACAGAGCTATGTTGCAGCATCACATCACTGCCAATTTATATAAATATAAAGCCAGCAATTAAACAGACCACTGCAAATATACCGTGCCATATGCTTCTTGTTTCAACGATGCCTTGAAGCCCACACTATATTAACTCAGAATATTTAAACTCAACAATCCCATTTATTGGGCTGCTCGGTTTATTTACACATTTCAGTGATTTTAATGTATTGCCCATAAATGGCCATTTGAAACTTTTACTGGGTTATGTTATTGGAGTTGTAGCTGGCCCATGCCTCCATCCGTCCAGCCATCGATCCATTATCCATCTCTCTGGACTGTTTGCCAGTCCATGGCAAGTTATTCCTTCATATGTTGGTACTGTTGAAGAATAATAATTCCTCAGGTCCAGAATTGTGGCAAGCTGCAATAAATTTGAAATTAATTCGCATTACCTGGGTCTGGGGATGATCCGGACTTGAGATAGAGTGAGATGAATATTTGCAAGGTTATAGGAATTTTACAAAAGGCTTCCTTACCCTTTTGAAATGGCGCCAGTTGCCAATATTCAGAATCACTCCATCCAGTCAGCAGACGTCCACCAGCACAGGGTTAGCGAGTTGCCGACAACGCCATATTGTTGAAGAATAATAATTCCTCAGGTCCAGAATTGTGGCAAATTCAGATGAGTTTTATTCACTGTACAGCGGAGACAGAAACTCACATAGTGGCTGCAAAGTTCTGTCTGATGAGCAGCTCACAGGGCAAGGGTTTTAAGCACAAACATCAAACAGTTACACTTGAGACAAAAGGTGGGGGGCAGTTTGTTGATTGCAATGGGGGGACAGACCTCAGGAAGTTACAGTCAGACACCACATTTACATTATCAATGGGGCTAAGCCCAGCTGCAGAGACTCTTTGGCACCTCTGTAGCATGAACAAAAGGTAGATCTACAAAAGGGAGAGAGACGGCTTCCTTGGAGACAGACTTCAGGATGTCTCTGTTTAAATCTGCATAAAGGGGGATGATGATGAGTTTAGCAGGAGGGTTCAAATCTAATTAAATAGCATTGATCAAGGAAAGGTAAAACTTTTCTTCTACAGTACATATTAACAATACTGTACATGTCCTCGATATTGAAGGCTAAATGAGCGGAGAGCTTCCTAAGACTGAACAGAAATGTTATGTTTTCTTCTTATTTCCCATTATCAGCCAATGCATCTGTCTGCATGTTGTCTGTCTAGGTCAGGCAAGTCTGAAGAATAAACTTCTCTCACTAAGACTGGCAAAAAACTCTGGACATACATTATAATTATAGGCATTATATACTGTAGGCATGAAAATGAGGTAGATATTGTAATTGTAATTGTTTGACTTTCTCAGTTCTGTCTGTTATATTATGATGAGATATCTTCAGTGCACAAGATAAGCTTCTGATGGGACATTAAGCACGTCCTAAAAAAACTTAAAGACATTAAATAACAACTTTCTTTGAGTTTGATGTTGCATTACATTTTAACATTGGTTGCCCTGAAGCACTGCTTGAATTGCACAGTAGCTTCAGTGAGGCCATGGTCCTTTCTAACCTGAGCCTATCATGAAATCCTTAAAAAACACAAACAGTAAAGAGAACTGGGGTCAGTCATCGTCCAACCCAAGAAAGGTTTTCCTTAATCCTTCCTTTAGGTCGAGAGTAACCACACTGGTCGCTTTGTTCAAGTGACTTCCAGGTTCAGGAGAAGCAGGTGAAGCTCACCCACAACAGCAATGTAAACATACAGATAACTATGTTTTTACAATTTACCTCAGAGATCGTGTAAACAATGTGTGCCACCTGTTCAAATACCACGCCTGCCCAGGATTGGGGTGGTTTAGTGAATCTTAATACTGTTCAGATGGTTCAGAAAATGTAATTCACTGAGTGCAAAACTGACATAAATGTGCAACAATGTAACCACGACACAAGTACACATGTAACCCATAATACCAAAATGGACATTTTCCATAAATGTCTTGGACGCCCCTTTTCCACAAATGTGTTCCAGCTCTAGTTAAAGGTGCTCTTTCTATTTCCACAGTCAAAGACTAGCAGAATAGCTTTATTCTTTGCTTCTGTAAGGTATGTGAAAGAAGACACTTATACGATCAAACGGCAGCTAAAGAAGCTGAAGAAAATGATCTGACGCATATATAGAAATCGTTCTGAAGATGAAGAAGAAGATTGAGACGATCGTTTTGGTGGCTATTAATTGAGAATATGGGTATAAGGATGTATAACACACCATTGAACTGCAGATCATGTTTCAAAAGTACATTTGACTATTTTTCAAAAGGAAAGAGAGCTGAAGGGAGGTTGCTTCCAGTTCTGGTGCACTTCAAAATGTGTGTCGTCCAAACACTTTTAATGAAACCGAATATGTGAGAATGAAAACAGGATCCAGGTTACAAAGTGTTTAAAATTTCAGTAGTCGAATGAAACCACGAGCAAAAGACTAAAAAGAATCAAAGGGATGTTTCTCTCTTGACTTTTCCTCAATTCTAATTTCTTCATTGAGTCCAAATCAAGGGGGTTATAAAAGACTTTGAAATATGCAATTTGCACCTAATAAAACTGCAATATTGAACTGCTGGTTATTGGTGTTGCTTAAAGACTAACAGTAAAATAAATAAATAGGACCAATACTAAAAAAAAAAAAAAAAAGATTGACAACAGATAAAAGCTAAACTCTCTCATATTAAAACAGCACTTTTTTCTTTTCTAACCTGTGTTTGCTGTATCGGCCTCAGAGGTGTGATGAGATGAATGGACTCGATGAAATAAAAGTTTTATGATTCTCTCAGGGAATTTGCTTTCATTAAAATGTTATAAGCTTAACTGCGTGAGGCCGTCACTGTCATATATGATTAGTTATGCTGTGTAGTGGAGCAGCTTGGTTCGGACCTCTGACGGTCCTCTGATGAAGTGAGCTGGGAATTGTCTGTATTTTAATTCATTCACGGACACGGACAAATGGCACTTCAGTCACTGTGTGCATCCACATCCGACCACGGTCTAGATAACCGCTCCGCTGTGTGACTGAGAATCCAGATTAGATGATGTTTTGAGGACGCGAATGAACAAAGATAAGTCACACAAATGGGTTTAACCAGGTTAACTGCGTGGGGGGAACTGACAACACAACCTATTCGTGAAGGGGAACGACAAACAAAACCCGGGACATTGTGAATGTGTCATCCCACCAGGCTGTGTGCTCATTATATTCGGCTGCTTGGTTAAGATTCATGTACAGCCCAGTTTTTAGCAGCGCCAGCAGTGCTGCTCCAGGGGGAGGCAACGTCGGTCTCCTTCTTCAGTCCTGAAATATCTCAGCCGCTGCTGGATGCACCGCGCTGACATTTCGCAGACTGTCACCGTCTCTTCCAGAGAAAGAGACAGAAAGAGAGAGAGAGAGAGAGACAGAAAGAGAGAGAGAGAGAGAGAGACAGAAAGAGAGAGAGAGAGAGAAAAAAAACGTTCCATGCATTTAGTTGATTCTCTGAGTTTTGTGTTAATATTCTGTTTTCAGCCCCTTTGTGGTAAATCAGGGACGTGCTGGCATGCAGTTGAGTTAGGACGCAGATGTTCCTCTCTTGGATGAATTGCAATCAACTGTCTTTCATCAGGTGAGTCTTCTGGTGTACGATCGGAGACGTGAGGAGCTGACAACATGCCATCGGCAGATAGTTCCAGTCGGGGTTGAGCGGTGGATTTACGTCTGTTAGGGTGACAGCAGAGCTCCTCTACTCCTGCCTGTGCAGAGACTGTCTATGCCCTGCAGATGAACAGTAATTATATACTGAGGTACTGTTAGTCAGCAGAGTATGGACTGCTGTGTAATCTAATGTACTGCTTACAGATATTAAAATCTTTCATTCTTATGAATGTTTAACCAACCGAGGAAGCGGTTTTCTTATCCGAGCCCCATAATAATTATGAAAACCTGTCCATACGCCAGTGAGTTTGGTTCATTTTTGAATCTCATTTTTTTTCATTTTTGACGTTTTGTTTCACACATGCACACACACATGCAGGCATACACAAGATGCATTTAGTGCGATAAAAATGTTAATATATTTTTCTTGTTTTTAATCATTAGCGGTTTTATTCGGATCTTCAAAGCAGCTCACATTTGCATTACCATCAGACATTAACATAATGTTACACAAAATTTGCAGTACAGCCATGCGTTCAATGTCAAACTCAGCATAGTGAGCAGTAATCTGGAGATGGCGAAAAAAAAAAAAGAGGTTGGGTTGAATAAATTCATTAAAAAACAATAACACTGCGGTTTTCCACTGAGACCGTTGATCTTGGAAATCACAGAGGGCTTCTTTATGACTGTTTGCATTTCCTCCTTTAATTTATGCTGCGGGAGGAGAAGTTAAATGATTACAAAGAGGGCTCAGTGTTTTGATCAACAGTACGCCCACAAAATGTTGTCAGTAATTGTTGGATTAAATCAACGTGATGTTTATGAAGTGATCTGAGCGAAAAAAACAAAAAAAAAAGTGGAGAAACGGAGCTCACTGAAAACACAGCAAGTCTGCAAGAGATGATTAAAAAAATGCTTCTAGCACATTATCAAAGTATTGATTCACCACAAACACAATATAAAACACACCTGGAGAGCTTTTTAACCACTCACCTGCAAAGTCGTTCTTTGGATCGTCTTCGTAATTGTTTGAGAGTTTCCACTTCACACGTTTTCTCTCTGAGGGGTCACAACAGAGGGTTATCAGATCAATCAAACCCATTAGGACACTTTGGTGATTGGGGAAGAAGTCTTTACTTCTTTCATCACTGTCTCAGTCAATAAAGCAGAGGTCCAACAGATGGTTTCTGGCCTCCTCAGTGCACTGGATGAACATTGTTGACTTGAAAGTAAATAAATATTGTGACCCGAAAGATCTAGAACAACAGTAGCAGAGGCAGCAAAACAATTAACAGAAATCAAAGCATCCATTGACTCCTTAGTAACAGGTTCATTGGGAAACTTGATGTACACAGTGATTGTTTTCGCTGTTGGACCTCGAGCTATTTCTAAGATTTTATGTTTTTTATCTTTCAGTGTAATCTACTTATAAAACAGCACAAGGTTACACATTTCTGCCCATAGAGTATGAAATAGAATTACCTGAGAAGCGAGGTCGGGACCAGCATTTCATTTTACCAGTTAACCTCCCATTCATGATGCTAATCAACATGGAGAAGCGCATTCACGTTATCAGTTAAGCATTTCATTCATGATTAAATACATAAGATAGGATAAGACTTGATTTATCGCCAAGGGGGAATTATTCACACACTCACAACAATATACAACAGTCCACAGAGAAACAAGTAGTAGTAATAATAATACACTAAAATAGAATAAGTAATAAGTAATGAATTGTGTGTGAGTCACAAAGAAGCAAGTAAAGCTAGAAGTGACAATGAGTAAATAATGAGTAAATGATAATAACTTAATGCTGTTTCAAAAGGTTTCAAAAAGGTTTTCCTGATTGTGTGGCACCACAAGTCAAACCTAAATGAAAGCCTCTTTGGACCTTTTCTCCGCAGCAGTCACAGGCTTTTATACGCTCACCTCTCCCTCCTTATCGGCGCGTACACAACCGCAACAAACGCTGCTGCAATAACAAGACAACTGCCAGCTGTTGCAGCAGTTGCAACTCCTACAGGAGCCGAGCTATTGCGGCATGGGGAATCTGAAGGGGGAGAAAAAAAAACACCGGGGAAGATCCTGAATGCTTTAATCTCCCTCTTTGAAAAGAACATTTGTGGCAATGTTCCTCGTTTTGCTGCACACCTTGAACAACTCGAGGTTTACTGTATGACATCCCACTGTCAGAGCGTTGGGTGGACAGCGGGATGTACTATATGGAGCCTCACGGAAACTGGTTTGTTTTCCATTTAACAACAACAAAAAAAACGAGTAATGATCGTTAATGGCACAGACACTGTGCAGATCCCTCAGGTCCTCCACGGGCCAAATTGTCAGATACATCTACACAAAAGCCAGATTATCTGAGATAAGATAAGGCAAGGTAAAATGAGATGAGATGAGATGAGATGAGATGAGATATGAGACTATTTATCCCTGAAGGAAAATAGTTCTGTAGAGCAACCATAAATCACGCAGAGGTATGCAGCAATATGCAACAATCCACACAATAATAATAACAATGATAATAAAAATAGGAAACGATACAGTAAACAATAAAGAAAAGAAATGGTACACGAGGAGTGAGCACTGTCACCTCACAGCAAGTGTTTTGCCATGTGAGGTTTGAGGGCTAATGTGGATGTGGGCTTTCTCCAGGTACTCCAGTCTCCTCCCACAGTGCATTATCACACATTTAGGTCAATTGGAGACTCATGACTTAGATAGAGAAAGATGGTGGCTGAGATGGTGGATATTTTTCTCATCCTTTGTCATGTTTTCCTCATTCTTGTTTTGCGGGAATTGAATGTGATTGTGCATTTCACTGTGTGTTGTGATTCCTCTGAAATGCAATCAAAAGACCGAGTGGTTAGCAAGTCTACAGGCTCTTCAGGCAGGGATGGATGGACCTGCAGGCTGCGTTGAGATGCAGCGAGCTCATCTAATTTGAAGGCGTCTTTGAATCGTCGTTGGTAAGGGGAAGGTTTAATTCGGGCCAAGAGTCCACCATCATTTTTGTTACTTTTCCTATCAATTTATGAGGGTCGTGCTTGTGCTTTGATTGAACTAATTATCCACGGTCCTTTGCAATCAGAGCAGTCTCCCTCTGAACAGAACAATAAATGAAGTCCAAAATAATTATGATTCCAACGTCCTTTTATCAGTTCAATTTAAAGACCTGGTTAGGAGAAGCTACAGTGCAATAAGCACTTTGCCGAGTCCTTTGAATCTGATTAATAAAATGGACGTGAGCAGAAATTAGTGAAATTCATGAGTGAGCTATGAGACACCCACCGTGCTTGTCACATAAACAGCTTCAACATGGAAAGGTTATTACATATAATTGTGGTGGCCCGTATACGGTGCTGCTTCCCTGTGGTCACAGATGTTTGTGCTGACTTTATGACATTAATTTAAGTTTGTCAGTCACTGTGTTCAGAGTTTTGCCTTCCAACTAATTTCTAGTTTGACTGCAATTAACTGAAGGTCTGCAGGATATATTTATTAATATATGTGAATATTGTTTAACATATGCATTCAAATTTGTCTACTGTACTATACTCTACTGTCTATGTTATTAATTACATGTTATTAATTTCTTCCCTACAGGTTACAAATTGCTGCTTAGTGACAGTTAATAACCTATCCCTAAAGCTCAACAACCTCAATGACCCCCCCCCTCCGATCAAAGCGTTAATAATTGCTTTATAACAACTGAAACAAGCAATTAATATGTGGGCTAATGAGCAGCTGGTGGCTCAACATAAAGCGTGACCAACTAAGCGTGTTCTTAACGTTATCCACCGCTGGGAGAACTGCAGGCTGAGATGTTTCACATCCCTTGGTTTTTGCTGTTGGACAGCTGCAGTTCTGACTTATCTGAAAGTCCGTCGGCCGGAGCTCTGGTCCGGCATCAGTCGACGGATCTCCATTCAGAAAACACCACAGCTGGTCAAGCAGGCCTGGAATCAGCTGAGCACAACACGCTGGCGTTTGATCCCTCCTCAAAGCGCTCTTGCGGCGGCGGAGAGCTTCAAATGAACATTTTCCAGGCCGACTGGGGAAGAAGACATAAAACAGTATGGCCACCAATAAAAGCACAGTTGCATGAGGAAAGCGGCACGCTGCCTCCGGCTCGGCTCAGTGTGTGGGGGCGGTCATTACCGTGAAGGATGTCATTCAACAGCCGAACTACACCATTAAACTAAATGCAGCCATCATTTACTCTGTACCAGCCAAACATGGCAACAATTAAACAGCAAGGAGCACACTAAAAGGTCATTAAGACAAAAGCGTCGCTCGCATGATGGTTGTAATAACCATGAATCAAGCCGCAAATTTAAAGCCCTGGGTGGCGTTTGCATGCAGGTGCTGTGACACCCGGGAATGATTTTGCAGGTGAGCCACGTAACTCACAGCTGATGGAGAGCTTCACCGGCTCGCTGGTGTAATTACTGAAATTATTGGACACATGACACATGAGTGGCCCCTGGTCGTAGCGGGTCACATTAATTAAGGCGAGAGTGGAGCCTCCATCAGGGAGCTGAACCCTCTCGCCGGACGTGACCTGCCGGAGCTGCCGTCCATCCGCAGGGAGGAAGGGAAGGACGTACTGTAGGGAGAGGGGGAGATGGACAGGAGGGCGGAGAGCCACAGCTCCTGACAGATCCGTGGTGGTGGGAGCTATCACAACTTGGAGATTTGATCTGCAGGTAGATTATTAAGAGCAAAACAAAGAGCAAACCATCTAAAAAAAAACATCTAGAATGTTGAAAGGAACTTTTGTCCTCCTATATAACTCTCTGGTGCTTCTATAGGAGCTATGGGACATTGAATTGATCAGAAATGCCTTATAGATGCTATTTTACGAGCCCTCTTCAAATCATACGTTCTGGTTTGCATTTACTTCAGATCCATTTGTGAGCCGCAGGTCGAGGTTTGATCCCCGCAGCCTACGCGTTGAATACCCTCGAACATCCTCCTTACTGAACCCCAAACTGCCCCGATGCTGTTTGTCAGCATGAGAAGGCGGATTGTGCAGGAGTGAATGGGTGAAAAAACTGAGAGTAAAGTGCTTTGAGTGGTCGCGAATGACTTGAAAAGCGCCACTTAAGAAGCAGTCAATCTGAGCCAGTTAATCTGTCAGCTGCACGCTGCTTTTGTACTGACTGGCTGTCGTGCCTGCCACTCACATCACAGATCACATGACTTCATGTATTTTGCCAAGCAACAGAGCCTAGCAACTTCTTTAGCAAACTAAGTGGTAACTAAAGATACAGCCATGACGTGCGTGCATATCCAGCCAGATATGCTTGAGCCAGAATCAGACGAGGAATCAGATTTTTCAGAACAAGGCGTATGTTGACATTTCTCCAGAAATGGCAACAGCTGCTTGGCAGTTGCATGCCTTCGTTCACTTCAGGCACATGCACACTGTTTCAGATGTACGTGTGTGTGTGGGGGAGTGTAGTTTGCATCAGACTCATATTTTACATCTAATTCTCAGTGTTCAGATTCCCCCGTTTTTTACTTGTCATTTCAATACCCAAAACGTATATAATGAATATGACGTGATGATGTTTCTGGACCTGCTGTACATCCTTGGCCTGGAATAGGATGTTGTTATTCAACGGAGCCAAGGTTTTTATTTTAGGTTTCTTTTTGAAGGAGCTTCTCGGTGCAGCAAAACATCTTGAATTCTGTACCAATTCTGCCAAACAACACAACTTAACCATCCCGAGGGAGTTCAACCCGACTCATGAGACTGGTAGTGCAAAAGCAGGCAACATTTAATAATGCAGCCCACTATTTACACTGCAAATTTGTTGTGTGAATTAAGCATCACCTTGGGCGAGCTACTTATGTAAATGTATAGATGCAGAGGAGGAAAAAAAAATACTGAGGAATAAGGCACTAAAACATGTTCATTGGATTTAGAAAAAAAAATCTATTTTCTATATTGATAATTCCTGTAAATATTGGGTACAGAACTATAAACACAATTTCAAGGCATGAACACACAAGTCTTGCATGTATCTTGTTATGTTGTTTAAGGACTGAATATATACTGATTTGTTATTGATTTTGTAGCAGCACACTTCAAATATTTCTGATTCTGTATCCATCTGATTTCTGACTGTTTCCATGACTATAGCTATGTCAACATGGACACAAATATTCAGATTAAAGGGTTGATCAGGAAAAATAGCAATAAAATTCTTTCTTATGCCTGATCCAACCTTGTGACACATGTGGGATTAAGATCATACAATGTAGGAAAATCATTTTCTCTGGGAAGGTAATACAAAAAAGTAATCAATGTTATATAAGATATATATAAGTATAAGATTCTATTGCATTGCTTTTGTTCACTTTATCCTCTTCAAAGTCATCCACCCCGTTCTGCCATCTTTTCACATCCTCTTTCATTGTATTCCAGTGACATTTAGGCTTATTGAATATGTCTCCAGCCACATCAACCTACCCAGCGTATTTACAGCTGCAGGCTCAGATGTTTTATATCTCACAGTTCTGTTGTTAGAGGCTTGACAGCTGTAGTTTCCACTCAGGCTCATCTGAACGTCCGCCTGGTCCAGTATCAGGTAAGGTCCCCGTTCAGAAACCAGTTAAACTTGGTAGAGATGAGACTCATGATGATGATGATGATGTCTGACCCCTCTGTGAAGTGCTCTTGCGATGGAAATGTCAGAATAACATTTCCTGGACCAGAGAGACTTTCCACAAGAAACAAGAGTCACCAAAGCTAAGCCAGGGAATAAGATTTACATTACATGCAGCGTGAGCTTGCAACTGCGCTGTGATCTCTTGCCCAAAACGTCTGTCATCAAAGCTGCTGCTTTTCGCAATGTTTTAAATCACTGTAAACATTTTCAGCTCGGGGATTTGAGGAATTATGCGTCGGCTGAGCGGAGTCGTCTGCAAGTCACAGCTGACGGCGGGCAGCTCTGGATCACCGGAGCTGTTACTGACGGGGCTGAACACGCCGCACCTGAACGCTCCCCTGTTCACGCTGACCACAGTCTGTGAGCCGCCCTCTGTCACTCAGTGTGACCTGGGAGAAGAAGGACAGAGGGACCAGGGACCGAGCTGCTGAGGGCGTCCAGCACATCAGAGACCAGTGCCACAGACTGGAAAAAAGAGCACAAATCAATCACTCTGATCTTTTGATTTATGTCTTGTAACTAAACCATTGTATTCCAAGACACAAATGAACAGCCTTGAAATAATTACTATATTGTATTTTTTAATGATGGGGCTCACAATACAGCCCTCACAGACAGGTGCGATGTATCACACACTCGCTCCTTGTTCATCAATCAAGGAATAGGTTATTACGTATGAAATGCTTTGGTGGACAGCTCTGCACCTGCATCAGTCAAAGCTGGTATTGGGAGATGCAGAAATTGAACATCTGGATTAGTTATGTAGCACCAGCACCAACATACTGCCAGTTACTACATATCTACTATATAACTACCTCAGGTTACCCATATTATAAAAGCACACATATCATAAATGATGATGTTGTATTGTTGCAAGTCCTTTCTTTAAAATTTTCACAATATTTTTTTTCAGGGCTGAAACATGGAGCAACAAACCGCGCAGGACCTCCCTCCAGGGTTGCTCCATCATTCAGTACAACAATAACTGTGTATTCTCCAGTGTCAGAAAGAGCCAGATTCCTGAGCTCCAGAGGCTCTGTGCATCTAAAGAGGCTGTTGGTATATTCTTATTCGGTTGTGTTTACATCACCCAAGGTTATTGTGTCAAGACCAGTGCCATTGATCTCAGAGAAACTCGAGGCTACAACCGGGGAATGTCGATTCACACTCCATGTTGGAGTGTGAAACCACATTCCCCGGTTGTAGGTTCATACAGTACACTGTGGGTGTTCGAGGAGAAAGGGAGCACGGACTTTTGACCTGTTACATTAACTTAATTAGTGCCAATATGGTATTTCTTCACAGAATTTGTGCAAAAAATGAACCAATTCAATGCACACAGAACAACTTTATAAATGAAAGTGCTCAAAATGAGCTGTAATCAGCACCTGTGTCATCTGAAGCAGTTGTGAAGACTAAAAATGTTTTGACATTATGTAATTTTCTACATGGCCAACTGTGAATAGTGCAACATAATTGAATCCTACTTTCCGACCGAGGGCCTTTTCATCTGGAGCCGACAATCTCTCCCCATGTCTACGTGGGTTTTGCAGTTTTCCATGGCTACTCCGCTTCCCTTCCACCATCCAAAAACATGCATTTTTAAGTCCAACGGAGACTCAAAACTGCCTGTTGGTCTGAGCGCAAGAGCAAACAACATGCATGCGTTAGGCAGCCAGGCACCAGCAGATCCCTGTAACACCAGGAAGCGGGTGAGACAATGGGGTGGACGGATGTGTCAGTCACATGCAAAAGCTGCACAGTGGACTGCTCAGCTGTCAACATTTTGGTTCATTATTTTGATTAGCATCACTATACCCAGCTCTCTCTCTCTCTCTGCTGCTGCTGCTGTGTGTGTGATACATCTTAAATATCAGCGTCAATGTTTCAGCTCATTTTCTTGCATTTGTTGTCAGGGACAAGCCGGAGCTTGTTTTTGGTGTCTTTGTCACCATGACACCGCGCCTGGCAACTCATGCAGAGAAAAAAAACATCTACTGTGGAAGCCCTCATTACCGGATGCAAATATGAAGCTGATTTTATTTCATCTTTTTGTCAACAGTAGGTTCCTTATTAGTAAAGCGCGCAGGTAGGGAGTGTCTAGTGTCCTTCCTCCTTTCCCTCTATTAATTCATCTCTCGTGTCACAGGATACAGACTCACTGAAGAGTTATACATATTAAATTCTATTAAAATTTAGCCTGGCTGAAAGTTTTGTGTCTGCAGCATGAAACCTGCCGTTTCCTCCGCTCTGACATTTTCTCGTGCAGTCAAAGTTTTACACACTCTGTGCGTTGCAGCCAACACAATATATCACTGTGACATGATGAATTTACAACATGCTGCAGTGGGTGCTGATAGGGGTAATAAAACCACATGATGTATGTGATATATGCGCTGTTGTTATGGGTTTTATTCAATGTTTTAGAAGTTTATTTATCAGTGACACGTCGGACGCTTCTACCTGCATGTAATGATTCATACCTAAACTAATTTTGGAAAATGTACAACAAATCATTTTGTTTGTATGTTTGAAAAGTGAACTGGACTTAATATGCATAATGTGCAATACAAAGTACATTACACCACTGGCAGTGATCCAGATGTTGACAGATGTTGGCTCCTGCACACTGATACAGTTTGTTCCCTCCATTTAGTATCTAAGCAGTGACAGGCAATAGCTCATAAGATCCAGTTTGTCCAGTCTTGATAAGACTTTATGGCTGTAATAAGTTGATAAGAGCTCAATAGTCATAGTGTATTATGTCGTAAAATAGATAAATGCAATTGTTACAGGCAGCAAAAGATCAAACGTCAGTTCTCTATCCGTAGTAAAAAGAAATACAGTAGCGGGAAGATTGTCTCAGAAAAACAGCTGAGGGACGGAGGAATCTTTAGGCTGAATCGTGAGATTTTATTTTTCTGTCAGTGAAATTAAAAATGACTGCAGTCAACATCAACAACCCTCCAACAGACTCGATTTCGTTTCATCTTCAATAGTTTCCTTCAAATTGCCGCTGAGCTCTGTGGATTATACAGATCAGAACACCTGAAAAGGCAAAACTTTCTCAAGTTTTCAACACTGTAATTTCCATGTAGTTTAGTTTTCATGTTGCTTATTTCTACAAAATTTTGTTTGTAGAAATGTGTTTGTTTGTGTTCTCTGGATTTCAGACTTTGCAGTCTGGCGTGTGGTCCTTGCTGCGGGCCTCATTTCCATACGCACCAGCCTCGATAAAACCAACACAGGTGCAGGAATCTGATTTAATCCAGGACTCTGTGCTAATCCAAATGCAGTGTCAGATGCCTTAAGGGAAGATTAAATACGTGATTAATGTCATCCCGTGTTTAAAAACTGCACTCTGTCAAAAGGCTCTCTCTTGGCACGGTTTCGGTTTGGAGCCGTTTGTTTCGTTGTTTGCTCTTTATTTGCCTCTGCTACGGTTTCATCCTCCAGCTGTGGACGTGGCAGCAGTGCTGGGTGGATGCGGCACTGCCGAGGATGTGCGGGCTCAGAGCGGCACATGGGCACACCCTTGTGGAGTAAAGAAACAGCAATAAATGGAAGCTACCTGAGACTGCTAGTTAACATGCTACAGACACAGACATAGGGTTTAATCATAACAATAACATAATAAATGAAGAAAAGTTTATTATGGGGAGAGTTTGAAAAGAAGAGGAAGAAGAAGAAAAAGAGGAGAGACGAGAGGATTTAAGTGTTCCAGGTCGGCTCTACGACAGCTGAACCATGAAGTCGTGTAAATCCTTGGTTATTAAATCTGAACAGGCCATAAAACCAGCTGCCGTGTGGAATAATTCTACTTTATTCACCCAGTTGAGAGGGGAAATTAGAGCAATTAGTAATGCTATATTCGACACTGATTTTGTCTCAGAAATACATTGAGCAAGTGATCTCATTTACAATACGCTGTAGCTCTTCGGTTTTCTTGATACAGGCGACAACGGGGGAAGCGGCTGAACAGAGTGATGATGTTACAGCTGAATGAGAATTACTAAAGTACAACAGAGACAAAAACAAATGTGCTGGACCACTGGTTTGTCTTTTTGTTATTAGCATTCACAGCTTTGCTTTATGTGAGCAGTGTGTTTAACCTGGCAGCACAATAGCTGTTTAAAGCCAACATAATTTATTAAAGGAGCTGCGCCGGTTATTTAATGTCTAATTTACACACAACCAAGGTCACAACAGTGCGAACCAGCATAAAAGCGCCGATGGAACAGAAGTCTGGATCAGAAGGAAAACACATCTCTTTGTCTTTTCTTTCTATTATTTGCAGCCACACATCACTATAATAGCCACACTATTTTGTATCTCTCACACAGAGAGATACAAAATAGAGCTCAAATAACACAGCCGCCCCCGAGCCTGCGATGGCCTTTCGCTCTGTACAGGTGTATCTGCCCCGGGGTTTCTCCTCCATCTCATCGATGTGGTACGTGAACCTTCATCTTCATCTGCTTGAACGCAAAGGTGACAGCTGCGGCAGAGGGTGACGCTGTCCTCCAGCTCAGCTCTCGCTGGGGTCTGAACGACTGTCGGAGGGGAGATACCAGACAGCCCAAAATCCTTATTATAGAACCTGTGTTGCCTGACATACAGTATGTAAGGGTCAAAAAGTATTCCTCCTCACATCCAGAATATTTGTTAGGATCTGGTTTCCGGACAGGAACCTTGAACAACTTTTTATCATTTTGTGTCTTGAGGCAGATAAAATCTGTGCAATAAGAATAATTCTCATGACAACGGGCCCGAGTTTCCACACATTATCTTTCTTTCTATTATCAGACACTTTTTAAGGTGTCCTGAAAGGGAATCTGTAAGCGCCACATTAGGAGTCCACTCCTCCTCACCACCCTCCTCATCCAGATCTGAGTGATTACAACTTGCACACTGCATCATGATGTCATGAAAGCATGAAGTGTTTTTCAATTAAAACTGGGGAACTTTCAAAATAAAGAAGCCTTTATGAATACTGTATTATATCCAAAACAAGCACTTTCAGCATCACTTTACCTTACGACACAGTAGGTCGTAAATATTTGATGATTATGGCTCGAATGGTTTATGAATGAATAAATGGTTTGAATGGTATAAATGGTTTTTGCAGCAGATCTTTTCCAACAGTTGCAAAGGTTTTCTTGCCAAAATGGAAAAAGAAATCACAATATGAGGGCAGACATTTTGAAAAATGCATTTGCAGTAAATGCACATCTCTGATTGTAGTCCATAGATAATCCAACAGGAAGCACACAACTCACCATATTGTATGGATTTCGGGAATGTATTGATATTGGTAATGAGATAAAAGTCTAAGAAACTCATGTAGCAAATGTGATACAAATGGTATAATGTATTACGCAGTGTTAAATTACATAGGGAGGCACTTACCAAACACCCTGCATGTGGCTGTTTCACGGCATAAATCATTGCTGACATTACAGAGAAACTCTCCAGTGTCTCTCTGGTGCACTGGGCTGATGGACAACACTCTGTTGCTGTCATAAAAGCTGAATCTCTATCCAGAAACTAAAGGCTGACCATCTTTCATCCATACCCTGGTCGACGCACTGCTGTCAGCATTGTAGGTTAACTTCACAGGTGTTTCACTTTCGATTAGGTTTTCTGTGGAGCAAGCCATGGCTGGCACAGACACTTTGGCTGCACACACACACAAAAACAGAAATAATTCAATAAGAGACTTGTTGGCTCTAGACCCAGGCACTACGGTGGTATTATTCATTCCAAATACATTTATATCAATTATTTAATTTCATTGCTAATTCCCTCCATTCATCTTAAATAAAATGTCATCTTAATAAATCTAACTCACTCAGCAGCTCCAGTTTTGCAGTTCCTTGAATCTGCTCTGCACCATGGGGAATGATAATTAATTCATATTCTCCACCGTCTCTCTCTCAGTCAGGTTTCTGAGCACCAGAGATCCAGTGGATTTATCCAGGCTGACTCTGTTCTTCCAGCCCGACGGTACCGTTGAAGCTCCAGGTCGGGGCCGGCAATGGTTCAACGCTCGGTTTTTACAGACGTCGCCAAGGTCACAGTCTCCACAGAGAGCGAACCGGCCCCACAGCAAACACCTGCTGACATGTACCAACACGGTAAACCAGCATTTCACAGCCTGCGGTTCAAAAGATGATGACTTGGAAAATTACATTTCTTACCAGAGGAGTGGAAGACACCCTGAGAAACATATTGTTCATGCTGTATTAGTCAGTTCTGTCCTCTGCTGATGCTATCTGACCTTCTGTCGCCCGCTCTGCTGCAACAATGGAATAAATGTCTCTGAGATTATCTGCAGCAAATGAAACATGTCACCCAGACGTCCACATGCTTGGCTTGCTTGGAAGGGATTGCATCTGTCAGCTCTTTCTTGTTGTGGATCGTACATAGCGAGCTCATAAAGCAGCATGATCTGATTTTCATTTACTATTACCTCACTGATCATAAACTAACTTTATCATGCCAGACGTTTGACAAACAACATTAAGTCTGTGGCCAGGCCAGCGGCCTATACTATCAGCACGTTAATAGATTAACACTGTTAACATAATCGTATTTATTATCCATCCATTGTCTGACCCGCTTTGTCTACATTGGCATCATGATGTTGCATGCTCACGTTATCGATACAAAATGTCAATCTCCTGGGAATTCATTCAGTAGTTATCGAGGGGTTTCATTTTGTGCCAGATCAGAAGAGAAGAGACACTTTATTGATCCTATGGGGAGCCAGCCTTCGGGAAATTTCAGGTGTCACTATAACCACCACTGTCTGACCAACAACACTTTAATAGTCCCCATTTTACTTCATTTAATTAGAACAATTTGTCCTTGCTACAAAATATCAGCCAAGTGGAAACCCAAACAGACAAGTCATTAATCTCAATCCTGTTGCCATGCCGAACACTTCTTGACCCAGGCACATTGTGTGAGAGTAAGCTGCACTCACAATCTGACCATAATTAGAAGAACTTATTTGATCCCAGAGTTGAATGGCTAGAGATAGTCTCTCACACCGAGATATGAAAATGATGCATTTACACCTTCATTATACCCAAGGAAGTTAACTGTGCTTTCACCACAGGAGGGCAGTGTGCTGCAGCCTGGACCATGAAACTGAGTCCATCATTTAAGATGATGCCACCATACATCATCAATCTTCAGGCGTTTCCACTTGTTTCTTGGCGACCACCAGCAGCTTCCCAATACTTACTCCATAAAAAAGCAAAAGCACTTTAATACAGTCACTGAGATATTTACAGAGAAGCACAAGCTTCAGGTAAATGAGACGACAACAAAATTACATCTATTTCTTTCATATTTACTGTCAAAATATGTTACTATTGCTTGCCAAATCATAGTATTAGCCACAACAGACAAGGACAAAAGGGGTATTTGTGTTCAGATTGAACCATTTATTAGCAGATATTTTAGCCCCATCACAGTGTGAACAGTGGCGTATGTGATATGGAGAGATACAAGAGAGATGTAGTGATGTGGTTCAATTTATTTCAAGCACATGACAGAATACATTTGGCCGCTCTACCACCAGTTAAGATCAATGATAGTTTGAATGAGGTCAATGCCAGGGTAGTCCATAGCAATGACCCCAAAACAAGGTCTGGGTTGATTGGGGAAGAACTGCCTCACGTATTGATCGAGCCAGGGGTTTACCTGCACTGCGACTCGTTTGGGAGTCAGAAACATTCCCCAGAAAGTGCCGAAGCCCGAGCCGCTGGTGTAGGTCAACATAATATTATCCCCCGAACGAGCATCATTGGCCTGGTTCAGCTGTTTGATGATTCTGATGTCTTTATCTTTCACGTTGGTAACCTTGTTACCAGCTTTTTCTGCTGTATCGATGAGGGGAATCCCTAGAGTGAAGGTGCTCTTCTGCACAAAAACTATTTTCCCCCTGATCTGACCCATAGTCGGCATCCCAGAGCTCACCCAGACGTTTTGGTCGTTGCCAATCAGGCTCTGCACCATTTCGTTAACAGAGCTTTTCTCAAAGGACTCGGGTTGCACTCTGATGAGCACGGCCTCATTCTTGAACTCGGACAAGAAGGCTCGGACCGTGTCCAGCACCTCCTTCATTGTGCTGTGCTGGTACACCACCCCGTGCATGACGTACAGAGTGTCCCCCAGACCAAACACCTTCAGATCCAGGAAACGAATGCCGGCCCTGAGCTGATCCTCCAGGGACCAGACCTGGCATTCAGCCTCGGGACCCCCGTACAGGGCCATGCTGTCGTGGGTGGCGGGTATGGTGACAGAAGACAGGATCCGGAATTCCTGGATGCTTGACATCCATGGGATATTGTAGGACTCGGGAAGAACAAGGTTTGCGTTGTCGTTGAAGAACTGGTCTTTCCCGTGGCACAACAAGCTGATGATTTGGAACCAGATTTTGTTATGTTAAATTCACAAAAGAACAACTGATTTGTGTTTAATTGGCAAATCCATCTGTGTGCACTGTACTTACCTGACAGACAGCAAAACGAGGTGGAAAAGCAGCCACTTGTGAACAGCCATCATCCTTGCAGAAATATGAGACAATCTATCAAATTAGATTTTTAAAATAAAGTATATAGTTATTACATTAAAATCATGAATTTTAGATAAAGATGTGTAAGTATAAAATAGTGATATATAATCCAGAGTTTATCCTGGACCTCTACTGTACCTTGCAGACAGGAGAAATTCACAGCGAACCACCACAGTAGGCAGAGCGTGTGTCTCAGCAGCAGCAGACCTTCACTTATATTGCTCGATTATCTGGAAAGTACAAGGTGTGGATCACAAATATCAGTAGTGTTTGAAAAACAAACACCTTTGCGCAGACACTGGTGTTTGCTTGCAGACTGTTTGAGAGGGTGGAACCAAGACTGAATACAGATTAGATTTGATTCAGAAAAGACATTATCTGAACTGTGAAAAGCCCCGACGATATTAGGACTAAACTTTCACACAGGGAACCAAGCATCCAGAAGTGTGTAATGGTAGTATTTTTGCCTAAAATGCAATGGCAGCCAATAAGTCAATGATCAATACAAAAAGATGTTATAAGACGTTATAAAATACTCATATCTCTAAGCGTTCAGCTGCAGTTTTATCAGTGGCCAATGGGAGGCAGCAACACACTGATGGAGAGTCAACCATTGAAAAAACTAGAGGAAAAGAGCTCAGAAACCCAGTCCGTACATGTCAGTACCATGAAACATTTATAGTTAGTTTGTTCAAAAGCTATATCCAGTGCACCTTAGCACTCTGAATCTGCCACACTGCCAAATCATTGCTCTCTGTAAACGTGTAGAAATGAATGGGCAGGGAGATTAAAACACTACTAAACAAATTGAAGTGCTGATAATTTCCTGTATTGTTTGATATTGGTCTCAAGAGCCGTTTGATGCAGTGCAATCAGAGTCAGTCATCAGTCAGAGGCTTTTCTGCGTGATTAATGAAGTCTCTGTTTAAGTTTCGTGTGGGCAGAATAGGTGGCGTTATTTCACATAATAACGCCACAATCTAATGCACTATTTCTAATCAAAAGAGGGCAACATGGTTATGTAAAATATACTGATTCCAGTGCAGATACCCAGTATGATTTTGTTATCCTGCCGTTACTTTTGATAACATCCTATTATATTGTTATCACTAGATAACAAAGTTAAATTCCTTGGATAGCTGCAGAAAACAGTATTATTTCAGCCCCGGGTTTAATGAGCTAACAGTTTGTGCACACCTCAGGTGTTCAGGGAGTTGGTTCCACAGGTGAGGACCATAGACGCTAAAAGCAGCTTCATCCTGCTTGGTTCAGACCGTGGGGAGTAGCCCTGTCCCTGATGACCTGAGGGGTCTAGATGCTTCATACCCAGCCAGCAGCACTGACATGTGTTAAGGCTCGAAGACCATGGTGCGACTTGTTGACCAGTAACAGGATTTTAAACTTGATTCTTTGATATTCAGGCAGGCACTGGAGTGATTTAAGGACAGTTTTGATATAGTCAATTTTTGTATTGTTGATCAGTATTCAGGCAGCAGCACTCTGGATGAGCTGCAGCTGCTTGATTGATTTTTTACTGAGACCTGTTAAGACACTATTACAATAATTCAAGAATAAGTGCATGAACAGGTTTTTTTCTATGTGGCTATGTAGATTTTACTACATCTTAGTCTGTAACTACACCAAAATTTCCAGCTTGGTCTGTGGTTTTTACTCAGACAAGTTTGTAGCTTGAAAGATGAACTAAAACCTCCACGTTGTAAGAGCACCTTCTTGTCCAGACTGCAGTATGTCCTTGATCTTGAGTTTTCCCTGAAGGGTGGCTGGACTCATCCTTAGAGATAGGATGTCAGGATCCGACACCTGGAAGAGGATCTCAAAGTAGAGCTACTGCTCCTCTGCATCTGGTCAGGAGATCTCCTGGACACCCACCTGGGATCCAGCATATCCATCTGGGATGAGACTCCAGTGCAGACCTAGCATGGTGGCGAGATTAAAGGCCCGTCCATACAGATAGGGATTTAGCTGAATTTCATTTAGCCATTCCTTCCACATGGAGATGGCAAATTGGGGTTGCGAAAACTCCCAGAGTGTGAACATCTGAAAAGTGTATTTGTGATGATGATGTCATAGTCCCGTCTCTCACACCTGGATGCAACTCAACAGCAATGGTGGACTGCCACACACAGGCCTGGCATGTGTACTACAGCAGTTTGAGTCGTTTTCAGTGGATCCAGATGGACGTAGAGATTTATGGAGACAATGCTATGTTTACAGAGATTTTATTCAAAACGAAAAAGAAAAAGATGGTCTTTGGTGTAGCTGTAACCATGTAGACTGGGTCTAAGAGTGTCTGGGCTTTCCTGCTAACGACAAAACTGAGTGCATTTTTGAAAAGTTTGAGGCTAAGCTAGACCAGCTGGTGTTGACATTTGCTGGGGAGACTCTAATGGATGGGGACACTTAGAGCCAGTATGGTTCATCTTGTAATGAAGACTGGCTCTGAGTAAGTGTAATTCATAAGGCGCGTGTGTAGGACGAAAAAGGTCAAGCCTGGAAGGAGTCATCACTGGATGGCTGCTTTTTCTCTTAAGGTCAACAGGTGGCGGCAAATCTCAGACCACTTCTGCAACACCTCAAAGTAGCAGCATCTCCACTGCCACAGCAGTAAACTGAACAGAAGGAGCGTGAGTCAGACACCACCACAGCCTGTTAAATGCAAGGAGTGAGGATGAAACATTTACTTACTTGAGTGTGATTTTCCTGATTCCTATTGCACACCGTGGACTATGGAATTAAAATTAGCCCCATGGGGGACAGAGAGCAGACAATGAATGCAATCACCAATTCAAAATAATTAACACAAATGCATTAACATAATTAACAAACTGGCATAAAAAGCAGCCCTGAGGATTAGTGCGGGGATGCGGCATTTGCCACTTGAGGGGTGGGTTGCAGCACACTTACATCGCAATCTGACATTTAATCAGGGAAATTGTGCTTATTATTTGCTCTGAGCTCTGAATACTGGGATTTGACAACAATATTGAAATGACATTTAATAGGGCATTAGGGCATGGACACTGACAACATCAGATATTGGTAAAAAATAACATTCTTATATTAATTCCCATTAACTCCCATAAGATATTCAAAGCAGATTGCAGTAAGTTTCTGTGCGGTACACTACTTGTATACTCACTGTCACCCACTCCTTGTTGCTGTAATTTCCCGGCTTTCAACTCTTCTAAAGGAGATTATCCAGAAATAGTCTAGATTAATCTAATATTCTCTTTCTGTGGTTGGGACCAGAGTTGCCTCCAGTCATTTACCTGCTCATATTGATGATGTAAATTGGGGAGGGTGTGCTCATTGTTTTTCTTGATAATATTTTGAGAAAAATGAGATTCCAAATGCAAACTTACTGGCTAAAATTGAGCTGGTATGTAGATATAACACTCAATAGTCTAATAAACCACTTGTTGCAGTACTTCACTCATTGAGAGTGAGGACGAGGACTGACGCTGAAGGCCATCATTCCTGTCAGCAGGCTGTGGCTGCTGCTTGTAGCTCCCCTCAGCTCTCATTTCTCTTTTTATTCAAATCCACTCTTCCCTCGAGAGACCATAGAGTTGGCAAGGAATCTAGCAATGATGCAAGCGAGGATGTGTTACCAGGGGCACGGTAACCCTTAGAGCATCCTCTGGGCTTTTATTGCTCTACAGGGAATTTGTGCAGACATCTAAATTGGTACCTTGTGTGCATAAATAAATAGAGTATCAGGTTTCATTTTGGGGATGCTGTTGGGTTTAGAGTTGACTTTTGTTTTGTTTGTCTTTGCAGATGCAGAATCCTGAAACATCCAGAGAAACCCCAGGGCCTTGCTGGCCCTCATACACATCTGACTGAATGATTCTCCAGGAGAAATCCTGGGATTCGTGTCCAAGTGCCAGCAACTGGCTCTAAATCAATTATTTTACACCTGTATATTTGTTTCAATCTGATTAAATCAGGAAGAGCAACAGAACAGCATCAGAACCCAGCTGCAGCTCAAGCTGTAGATGCCTGAAGGCAGAGGGAGAGAGAGAGAGATGTCTCCAGCAAGTTTTAAATCACAGTTAACCAAAGCATTTTTTAATTCTATTACTTTTGGTGTCTCTTTTGTTAATTCTCTGACAACTCAAACAGTGTTTTTACTCTGCTGTCTCCAATTGTGGCATTCAAAGGGTGTAAGGACTGAAAACAATAGAAGCATGTTCTGTAAGAACAATTAAATCTGTGAGAGAAAATGACATTTTGACAGAACCACTACACTAGTTGTATGCTAATAATTACTGATAATTCTTGGTATATTTTTTAAGTGAAGGTCCAGTTTGTGTATTCCAAATTGATCATTGACTATTTTAAATTTAATTGTTATATGAATGTGTTTTTATATTAGTGCAGACAATAAAATTACCTTTAATTGGTGTCATTTTAAAAGTTATCACTATCTTCCCTCTCATAATAAATAGGCTGCATTTATTTAACACTTCACTGCTCTTGTGGACCACTTGAAGCACTCAATAATGCACACTAGAATACACTCAAGCAGAGTTGTGAGTATCATAATGAATTACATGATCCATCTATCCATTATCCCAATGGGGTCTGCTGTTGCCTGTACTGTCAAATAATTACTGAAACCAATTAAAATTCTTTTTTAAGCATTCATCCTTTTACCTTTTAAACATTTTAATAAATACATTATACATCAAATATCGATGCAACGCTAAATACTGATTTCAGGTAAAAGCAGTAGAGCGCAGATAAAAGTTTGGCGTCTCCATGTTAGAGACTCTGGTTCCCATAATGCATTGCGTGCGAAGACCCGGAAGAGGACGAAAAGTCAGCTGACTTGTGTTGTTGAGTAGTGCTAGACAGTGTAAATTCTCTTGTTTAACTGTAGTTTCTTTCCTCGGTCGGTGGTTTTAGTTGTAAATAGTTATGTTACGACCAAAGGCGCTAACGCAGGTTCTCAGCCAAGCAAACACGAACGGCGTGCAGAGCACACTGTAAGTAGAGCTAGCAGCGAACTAGCCACATGCTAATGGGGGAAATACAGGAGCTGGTGTAATTTCAACATTGCACACACTTTCTACGCACTTTTAGCTGTATTCATTAGGACGATAATTCTTTTAACATACACATTCTTCTTTCTTACGTCCTCTCTGTTATAAATAAGGTCACACTTAATACTAATGATCAGCTACAGTGATTTGATCTAGCAAAACGTAATCAATGTATATCTTACATGCACATCTATTATAATTTGTAGCACTCATGAAATAGATTTGTTGATTATCACATCTATTCAAGATGTTTATATTGAAGTCGAATGTACTAATGTGCTGTGTATGTGTGTATACTATACATAACTTTTATGTTTTATGTCGCTATTTACAGTGCTATACTTGCAGGAGAGTTTTAGGTGGCAAATACCAGACAACTAATGAAAAACTAATGAAATGCTTTCATGTTGCATTTTTTTCTAAGCTTAAACACTGCAGATCTACATATTTGAAATATAATTTTAAGTACTCTTTAAAAGTGTTGAATGCCGTGACACATTCTTTAATCACTTCATTGTAAATGTGAGGATGACTGTGGATTGTGGCAACACAGTCATGCGTGAGTCAAAAGTAGTAGGTGAAGTATCCTTGGGCAACACACTGAACCCCAAACTGTCCTGATGCTGTGACATCACATGATACGTCTGAATGTGACTTGTGACTTGCTTTGTGTGGTCATGAAGACTTGAAAATGCTGTGTAAGAATGTGAAGTATGTGCTCATGTGTCCCGCCCCCCCTCTTCTCACCAGCCTACTAAATAATGAGGGCTCGCTCCTGGCCTATTCCGGCTACGGAGACACGGACGCACGGGTCACAGCTGCCATCGCCAGCAACATCTGGGCAGCGTATGACAAGAATGGACACCAAGCCTTTAATGAAGACAAACTCAAATTCATTCTCATGGATTGCATGGTAAGAGACCCTTCTTCTGAAACTGTCAAAGTGCATCAAGGCACCTGACATGTGGACACACTGTGACCCTCTCTGTTTCCTCTTTATCTCAGGAAGGAAGAGTGGCCATTACTCGAGTAGCAAACCTACTGCTGTGTATGTACGCCAAAGAGACAGTGGGCTTTGGGATGCTTAAAGCCAAGGTGAGACTATCAGCATTTGTAGAATCACTTCTGTTGTCAGGTATCATAACCTGCCATCAGTATAGTGCATGGAATTTTCTGGATCCAGTGTGGTTTGCTTAGTTATTATGGTCAGTTTTGTTTTAAAGAATCGGTCTGAGATATGTAACATTTCGTTTGACATTAATGGAATGATATAGAGACACCTCATAGCTAAAAGCTCCTGGGTTGGACTCCCAGACCAAGGATCTTTCTATGTTTTCTCTGGTTACTACTTTTTTCCTGAGTACACATTCAAAAACATGCATATTTAAGCTGATTGGAGACACTAAATTGCCCCTAGATGTGGATAGGTAGGCTCCAGCTGATCTCTGTGACACCATTCATGTACAAAGTGGGTAAAGTGATGGATGGATGGATTTCTCTTGTTAACTTGCTTAGATCCGGTCACTTTCTGACAGTATTTCAGTTCTTAGTTGTTCTGCACGGGTTCTGGTCTCATTTAGTTACAGCTGTTACACGAAGAGATTCATTTGCCACACACACAAGCAGAACCCTTAATGAGTCTCTGAGTAGGTAAACACTCAATCTTCTTCCACGGGGAGTGAGAGGAAAACCCACATTGTCAAGCCTTTTCCCCCCACCTCATTACCCTCTAACAATCAGACCGGATATTTGAGTGGGAAGTTTGAATGATAAATCCAAACGATTGCAGCACTCACACCTGCAGCATTTTTTTTTGATGTGGTAGATTGCAGTTGCGTTTTCAAACTGTTTACAACTTCTTTTTTTTTTTTAATCACAACTGACATTGTGACGCACCGGTTCATTTCCAACCACAAGCAAGCAAGTTGCACAGGGTGTGTTTTTTTTGTTTTTAAGTGACTTATAGGTCACAAGGCCGCAGTTCAAACTGATCTGATGTTTGTAACGCTGGTCAGAGCCTGTGTTTACACTGCTGTGTGTTTGTGGTGTTTCAGGCTGAAGCCCTGGTGCAATACCTGGAGGAACCATTGACCCAAGTAGCAGCTTCATAGTGGAGATGTGGCCTGTCACTCCCGTCTGCCTGGGGTGGGGTGGGGTGGGGTGGGGGGAGTCGTATCATATGATGCAGATGTATGTGTATGTGTGTGTGTCTGAGTGACTGAGTGAGTGAATGTGTTTGGCTTGAGGAGGTCAGTGTATTTATGGATGTTATTGAAACTAATAATTTGTATGGGTTTTTAACTACGTGCCCTACCTTGCGGCGCTGTTAGTCTAATAGTTTGAAAGTCCCTGTAATTTGTTGGTGGGAAGTCTGAGCATCGAGCTGCTGAAATGATTCCATTATCAGCTGATCCCATGGCGGATCCATTTGTTTGCAGTATAGTCCAGGTGTGCCGAGAACTTTTGAGCAGAAAAATGAATTTTAAGAGGACTGAAATGTATCACACAAAGGTTTGTTGAAACCTTCATCATTATTCATTCTTGATTGAAATATCTAATGATTATGTGACTTTTTGTTTCAAAGCTGTCAAATAAATTTTGGACAAATATTCACACGGTCGTAGTTTGTGTTCATGCTCCTTAGATGATGTGATCTCAGCTTGTAGGGGGAGTTGTGCCAAGCTTTATTGTCTGGTTTATCATAACCCTGTAGCCATGATTACATCTAAAATAAATCCATTTATCATTTATTAAGGAGCTTAGATGCTACTGTGTTGCTGTATAAAAACTGACACTCAACATTTGTGGTTTTATTTAGCTTTCTGACTTTTGTTAATAGAAATGGAACATGTACTTACATGGATCCTAAATAATAGAGTAGCAAGTCAAAATAAGATGATTAGTTGATAATGTAAACATAATTTGTAAGACAATTCATTGACTTCTAACTGAAATTATGTATTATTTAGATTTTAACAGTCTGTGGTTCGAGCTCAGCCCCTGAAATACTGAACCCTGAAGTGTGCTTGAATGTGCCTTGTCTGCTAAAACACTTTCAATGATCATGAAAAGCTCTATAGAAGAACCAGCCACTTTAACATCTCTCAGTGATTTTGCATTTTTATCCATAAACACAGTAAGTAGTACAGTCACTTCTAAGCTGGAATAAAACACTGATGGCAATAGTCAGAGGTCTTGGTAAAATGACCACATAAAGCAAACGTACAGGAAGAAATCCACGTGTCTACAAACTGAAACAAGAGACCTGGGTTTGTAAAGGGAATGACAATTGAGAAGAACCAGATCAGATGACATGCGTACGTGGACATTCTGTAGAGTCAGCAGGTCATTTTCTTCAGTCCTCAGCTTCAGATGAAACCGATGGAACAAAAAAAACAAGGAAAACGTTATGGTGCAATATTGCAAAATATTAAGAAAGCTCAGCGTTAGGGTGTTACTCCTACACAATGAAGTGATGAAGCAAGATCTTCTGTTTCCTGCTCATCGCATGCAGTAATTTGATTGGTCCAGCAGGAGGCACCTGACACCTCAGCCTACTAACAGTACCTGTTAGTCACATCACCTGTCCAACCTGCCCGGGCTCCTTCTCCATTACTAAGACACACCTCCACCACTCCCTGGCACAGGCCCCGCCCTCTGCAGCGGGGCTGCCTGGATACTGTCAGCATGTCCTGTTCAAACACGCCAGCTTTCTATTAACCCAGATAGGGAAGGGGAGTGAAGGGCAGCGAGCTGGCGACTGGCATTCATGTGTCAAAACAGTTTTCCCAGCCGTTTTCTCTGCCGCAGCCTGAGGAAGTGAGGGACAGGCTGCTCGTGGTGTGAGTCAGTGTCATCTTACATCCCACAATCAGTCTCCAAGCGCAGGAGACACAGCAGTATCACTGCAGGCGGCAACACTGAATGGACAGAACATGGGGTCGGACGAGGCCTACAACTTTGTCTTCAAGGGTGAGTACACATTCTCTCACTTATTAAAGATTATCTCCAGATACATCCCTCATGCTGCTTTTTTTCCCCCCACTGCTTGTTTGCCCTTGAAATGATACTTCCTTGTTTGTAACTGTTCATTTTCACAGGAATATGTGTGTGAATGCAAACAGCAGTCTAGCATGATGTACAGTAAACTGTAACTAAGTGCCTGAACTCGTGGTAGCAGTTCAGTCTGCTTTTCAGTGTAAATCAGAAAGCAAGGCTATGGTGAAATAAGCAGCTCAGCTGTTGTGTCAGGGTGAATACATTTGCACAGTTCCAGTTATTGTTGCAACCAGGATGTGTGTTTTAATTCCTGCTCATATGTAACATCAACACGGAACAGGTGGCGAGCTGAAGACAATTAGTCCTCGGTCCCATTCGTATGGAAGTGTTCCCACGTCAAAATAACTGTTTTGTACAATGGTGACAGTGAGTTTTTGACCATGTTTTGCACTTTGTTCTATTCTCTCATTTTACTCATTTGCCTTAAGTAACAGATATGTCTTAACATTTGCGAGAAGGAAATCAAATTAACTGAAGAAAGTTGAATCAGGTTGGTGTATCTGATGTTTGGATACAGGAATACTGTGTTGATAAAAGGTTCTGCAGATGGTTGGAAAAGCCAAGATAACTGTCCAGATTCAAGGCAAATCAATGAGCCTGGATGGGATTTTAGGGGAAGCCCAGGAACTGTGTACCGTTAAAGGTGTGCATTGTGAGGGCATTTTGTTGAGTTGGAATGTACTTTCTTTGTCTCATTGTTAATTTGTTTAATGGAAATCAACAATGTGAAGATGTGGAACTCAAAGTTCACCTACTTAAGAAGAAATAATTAACTAAGTGCACATGATTTTTCTCTGACTCTATCACCTACAAAAACGCAACTGAAATGTCACTCTGGGTCCAGTCTTTAACAAGACTTCACCCTATTTGGCCAAATAGAGAAAGTCCGGGTTCTGATACTGTACATTACATTGCATACATACATACATTTTCTGACTATGTCTGAACCAGTGGGGCTCTCTGTTTTCTTCTTTTAAACGTAACCTTGAAAAAAGTATGCTGACATTTTTGGAAATATGTTTAAAATTGGTCTTGGTCCTGGCAGCTGAGGCCTTTCTCTGTAGAGGTTGCGTGTTCCTGGGTTTGTGATTGTTTTCCCCAGGTACTCTGGTTTCCTCCCACAGTCACAAAGCATGCATTAAGGTAATGCATTAAGTTGCCTCTAGGTGTAAGTATAATGGGCATGTGTGCTTGCCATGCTGTGTGATGGACAGGACATAGGTTTCAGCAGACTCCCACAACACCAGTGGGTACAAAGTGGGCAAGATGATGGGTGGATGGATAGATGAGTGAAGAGTACAGGTAGAGAACAGTGTCCAGTATTTTGACTCTATTGTTGAGTTAAAATCTGTATATATAGTGTATATTTAAGTATTTTGCACTTCAACTCCAGCTTCAATGTTTCAAAACAATGTCATATCAAGACACTTTACATGAACAAACAAAGCAGAGACCGACAAAATCCCATGAGCATGCTGAAATGACTTAGAAAGGGCCGTCACCTCCCGACTACCAACTGCGTTGCAATACAAGTGTGTAAATGTAGACAGAAGTAGTAATATGTAGTAGTACAGTAGTATGAGCTAGTCAGGTCCCGGCTCCCAAATCACACCCAGCAGTGAAGCAGGAAGCAGCAAGGTGCCCATACTTATCTCCCTAAATACACTGTTTTCTACATCACTGTACTGTCTTTACCAGGAAGCAATAGGTCACTGCTGCTGAAGCGTGGCTCGGCATTAGGTCTGCAAACAGGGAAGTAGCTCGATTCTAACAAAGGCTATGAAAACAAGCCCACCAGCACGTCTAAAACTCTCATTAACACATCACATTGGCATGATGTTGTTTTGTGGAGGGTCTTGGTGGGGGTACAGCTCCTCCTGGAGTCTCAGCTGGTCCGTGTAGAGAATCTCACAGTGACTGTGACACTCCCATAAAGTCACCGCCACCTGCTTCCTCCCACTCCCCCCAGCTTCCACTCTTTATGCTACGCCAAACTGAGCTAACAAGCTGCCGGCTTCACCCTGAATTTACAGAAAGCACACATTTGTGTGTGGCTTTGTGCAGGATTTTAAGGCTAGGTGCCTCCACTGACTGGTTCACCACTGAATATATACACTAGCTTTTAATGAGCAGCATCTGTATTAGTTTCTTGAAAGAATGAGCAGGTTTTCATTCCACCCACTCAGTTCAGAGAAACTAATCAGTAAATCAGTTTGTCTGATTTGCTGGAATGTGAGCTTGCATATTCCCAGCCCTCCACACACTGCAGGTGTGGGTACATTGTGGACAAACACTGTACTGCAAATTAATTTTTTGCCAGTAATCGCTCTTCAAGTGAACCATTATGAATAATTAAAAATCATTACTGTGAGCTGCACAGGTTACCAAAAGCTCATTGTACAAGCACTGAAGGTATCTAAGTGTTTAAGTTAGAAACGAGCACAAAAATACTCATTTATAATGATGGTGCTTTTTTAAGATCCATAAAGCATCGTGAAACTGTTCCATTTAATATACTCATCAATAATCTTGCTAAGTGGGATCTAAGTGCCCTATGATGAACATAAGTGTTTCATAGAGGCTGGAAAACAGTGGTAGCTGTAAAATCCACAGGTCTAGAATAAAAAAGATAAAAGCAAGACACAGCAAAATAAGGAAATGCTCTCAGGTTCAAGTATGTTTCAAGGAAGAAACCCTGGGTGACCTGATTACCTTGAGCAGAGCATCCAGAGCCTCAGTACACTGACTATAAACTCACTAGGCCATGATAATCTTTGATGTGATGAACAATAAAAAGCTGGAGACCATAGATTGCATTTTTTTTACTCCAAGTCTTGGGAGCAGTGGTTGAATCTCCTGCCCTGAAGGTAACAGAAGTGGGCAAAATGTGTCCTCAGGATCAGCAGAGCAGGCTGCTGCGGAGCTTGAAGGCCTCTTGGCCCACGTCGCCATAGAAACCAGAGGTTTTGTTTGCATAAGAAGTTACTCAGTGGTGGAGGAGAAAAACGGGTAAAACTGGCAGTCTGACCTCGCCCACTGGAAAAAGCAGTGGTGCACCAATCTGACTGCACAGTGAACAATTACCTAAAACAAGTCCAAGTGGAGCCACTTGTAAAACATTCTTGACAGGAGATTAGACTTTTGGTCAAACATAGTGGAAACAAGAACAAGGGGCCAAGTCATAGGTGTTTTCGGTAAAAACCTCCAACCTCAGCTCCTAGAAGTATATTCCTGACACTGGAATCGTGGTCAGCCTCATATCAAAGTCAATTGAAATTAATTTGGTATAATATTCTAATATTCAAGACTTTTTGTGTGTACTTTGGTTCAAAAGTTATTTCTCAAACACAGAAACTTAGAGTTCAGACAATACTCTCACTATAAGGTTAATTACTTAGTGTTGTGGTGTTTTCGCATCACTCAATCCGCACGGACAGAAAAACTGAACATCTGTAGTTTGTAGTTTGTTTGTACAAGTGGTAGAAGAAGTAATAAGGAATATAACTGAGAAAAAGCACCACAACAGCACAAGAGAAAACTTGCGTGCCCTGAATTTCATGTTTCATGTTATCTCAATTCATCTCTCAGTCTTACTGAGATGAAGCTGCTTAAGTGTCAGAGGCAAAATGCACTACAAAAACACGCCATGTTTTTCAGCTGTTACATAGTATAGTAGCTATAGTGTAGTATATGATATACTCCCCTCTTGTTCTTTTTTATATCATATAAATCAGGTCCGATAGAAACGATGTAATCTGTACATCAAAAGATTAAAACCACATTGTTCTGTACTTTTTGTTATACATGAAGCTTTGCAGCTAATCCCATACTGAAGATGAAAGTAAAAATGTTTGGGTTTAGCATGATTTAAGACTCTAAACTATGCTGTCCATTTCAGTTTTATTCATAGTCCCAATCTGCAACATTAGGAATGTTGCAGGGCAGAACTGAGCCAAACCGTTTGTTGTACATGAGGAAACAAGTCACCCATGAGGGATCGCTTGGTGAGGAAAAAAAACTTCCTTTTGATAAGCAGAAGCAGAAAACTCCAGCAAAAAAACATACAATAACTCCACCGCTGGCTTGTTGTCCGGTTGCTAATAAAGTCTCGATTTAAAAACACATTCATTTTTTGCATTTTAGTTTTTGTACAGATGCAATTAGATATAGTTAGTTAATTAATGACTGTTGTATGAGCACATCTGCTTCCAATCCCCATATTTCCCAAATTGCCCAACTGTTATTTTAACTTGCAGCACAGTGTAATTCCATACATAGTCCCAAAGTCTGCAGAAATGTCGTAAGAAGGTGGATTGTCTCGTTTTTCACAGACTCACTCACACACACACACACATACACACACACACACCTCAGGAATAAGCTTTGGCTGCCTTATCCAGCTGTGCAGAGATCCCAGTGTGGTCATAGTTTCCTATCTCTGTCAATTAGACCAAGCCTTTTTTCTCTCTGAGTCAGCTGCTAATAACTGAAACACAAACATTAGTCAGAGAAAAAAAGCACAGAGGGGGTGTTATTCCTTGCCCTGTTTACCCAGTCGGTAGGTTCCTCTGACCAAGATAAAAGGAAGTTGCAGCTCAACTTGTTCCACCTGATTTGGAATCACCTTACACTCCTACACCGTTACCGTTGCGGAAACAAAGGTTCACTTGTGAGAAGTGTTGGTTCAGAGGGGGAAGTGGGCTCTCCCCCCTGCAGTTTACAAATGTGGAAGAAAAGTACATTTGTCCATTAGTTTTGCCAAATAAAATACCTCTTAAACCTCAAAAATGTGTACAAGTAGCGTGGCACGTACGTCTCAGACGTTTGAGTAGCGCAGCTTTAGTTATGACTGAAAAACATTCAAAGCTGAATTCATGGCAACTGTCGAATACTAATTAAAACAGTCTTGATATATTGTCCAATTCTGCCTCTGCATCTGCGGCAAAACATTTCAGCGCCGTCTGTGCTTTGTTTCCTTTATTTTGTCTGCATTATTTTTCACCCTCTAACAATTCACTGAATTTTGAGAATCACATCTCAGCACTGCATGCCGGGATAGCCTCCAGCTCCACCAGTTACCCGGTTTTCATCTTACCATTAGGAACCTGACGTGTTGTGCTCTCCACAAAGCACCCCTGTTGCTCCCCTGTGGTTTTCTTACACTTTGAGCTTGTATGAAAACTATCAAGTGATTTTCCGCGAAGGTGTGGTGCTGTTGTTAAAATAGGACAACACGTCCCAAATGATGCAATTAGCTCTGAACAGAGGCATCTAATGCTGAGGATTTGCTGGGCGTTGAAGAAAGACACACCTAGACTAACAGCTTCAATTAAGGACTCTGCTAATGTGTATTTGTTTCTCCTTTACCCAATAAACACAGGGTTACATTTTGCAACAGCTAAATCCCACACTCGAAAATAAATGCTATACAAATGCTAGTAATAATACTTGCGTCGAATGTGTTTCGTTTGCAGTGGTTCTGATTGGAGAATCCGGGGTCGGAAAGAGCAATCTGCTGTCTCGCTTCACCAAAAACGAGTTCAACCACGACAGCCGCACCACCATCGGGGTGGAGTTCAGCACGAGGACCGTGCAGGTCAACGGCTTCACCATCAAGGCCCAGATCTGGGACACGGCCGGGTTGGAGCGATACCGGGCCATCACATCTGCGTGAGTGGCAGAACACGTCATCCTAGATCCATCCCGTATCTTATCTTAGATCCATCACTGTTGCGAAAATATGTGAATCATGACCACAGACAGTTTATCTACTGTTTTACACAGTCCCATACTGTGTCTTCTCCTCTGACATCTGAAAATGAAATTGTGAAAATGTGAGTGGCTAGCACGCACAAATCTGGTCAGTCCGATGGCCTCTCTTTGTGGAGTTTGCACCTTCTCGCTCGATTTTGACCAGGTCCTCCAGATTCCTCTCACACTCCAAAAACATACATATTCAAGTCTAGTAGAGACTCTCCCCTAGGTGTGAGATGTGATGGTCTGGTGATCTATCACTGGTATTTCTGGTAACCTCTGCTTTCACAGCTGATTGGTTCTCTATTGGAGACAGTTTTGTGTTTAACTTGTCAAAGAGACTTATGCAAGACTGTGTAACTAAGCCTGAAAGTCTCAGCAAGGTGATGCCTCCCCTTGCATCATTAAGTCAAGACTAATAAAAGTGTTTTACTTGTTCATAAAAAACCCACCTAATGCAAGATTTACTAACTTTACTTATATGATAAGCATCGATATGGACACAGTGTCTGTATATATGTATGTATTTATATATGTATTACTCTATAGGCAGATTTGAAACTGTTTACATGCATATTTTCCTGAGAGGACTCATTGAGTGGAGGCTGTTTTTTTTAATTGGGTCCTTTGATTCGTACCTGTTGTCCTACACCAAAGCTGTTGAGCAATCAGCATCTGAAGGTGGTGCTGTTACCGTACCAGCCAAAAACACATGCAAGGACAGGCACTGATCCTCAGTCACCTCCCATATTACCTGAAAAACAACCAGCACATTCCTGTCAGCTTCCAACTGGCTCGCTCACGTTCCAAAATCCAGCTGGTTAGAGCAAAGTCCTCTGTGGACCTCTTCCACTGCTCTGCATGTCTGTGATTCAGTCTTTCCATTTTTTTCCAATCAAACTAGAAGGATTACTATGTGGAAAGTGGTTTTAAAACAATAGAACTATGTCAATTTTATTTTTAAGACATGAAGAAATCTGAGGATACGCTACACCGACGGATTAGCTCTTTTTTTTTTGACAGCTTGGCTTTTGGAGTAATTACTTGCCGACTTATTCCAGTATGCAAATTCTCACTCCCATGGAATTTCTCATTTGTGCTCTAACAAGCAGCTAAAACCTATTAAAGTGGAATTAATTATGCTACTGGAGGAGAGTAACAGAAATGTAATTGTGAAAGGAAGTACTGGCTGGTTCATGACTTCAGAGTAATCGTCGTCACTTGCTTTTTTTCCAACTGACAGCAGGAGAAACCGCTTGTTCTCACTCTGGACGGTGTCTACAATTAACATTTTTATAATAGATCAAATGACTTTGAGTGTGGGGAAGGAGGCCACTCTTAAGTCACAAACCAACAGAGAATTATCAACAGAGCTTCACACACAGCATATGGGCCAAATTAGCATCTATCTCTTAGACAGAATTTGTTAGGTGTTACATCTTTTTATGTCTGTGTGTGTGTGTGTGTGTGTGTGTGTGTGTATATTCTTAATATCAAGCTTCGTTAAGCATTCTCCACTTTTACTACAGCATATTACCTCCCGACAGTGTACCTCACACAGACATCCTAATTAAAGCAATTTTCCTCATACAGGTATTACAGAGGCGCTGTTGGCGCCCTGCTGGTCTATGACATCACCAAACACCTGACCTACGAGAGCGTGGAGCGCTGGCTGAAGGAGCTGTACGACCACGCAGACCCCCACATCGTAGTCATGCTGGTCGGCAACAAAATCGACCTGGAGTCGGAGAGATCGGTGCCCACTGAGGAGGCTCAAGCCTTCGCAGGTACAACGTCAAATCCTTTGTATGGGTAAACTGGTCGATGGTTAATTCGTTCTTATTTAATTGAAGTAAAACTGCCCAATGACAAGTCTTCATTCATATCATCTAGAAAAGAATAGTCTTTTGTTCCTGGAGACCTCGGCTCTCGGGTCAACCAACGTGGAGGCAGCATTCAACAATGTCCTGGCAGGCAAGTGATTTTACTGTATTTGAGTTTTCTCTGCTTTTTTTCTTAAAGCTGTTCTGCAATCTGATCTCAGAATCTGCAGAGAGGAGCATAGTCTTCTTATCAATACAGTTTTCAGTCTGTGTGGGTGGAGCAGTTGGAGATTTAATCTTATATAGTGCGCAGGGTTGGGTTATGTTGACCTTGTGTGAGTCAGTCATTTGATAGGCATCACCAATGGCTCTGCTCAGTTTTTAGCTGGAGCATCATGCATTGTTCACTTTTAAACGCATGGAAACACTCTTGTTTACATTGTGGAAGAATACAAATGGATGACATTCATTCACTTTTTTCCCACAGAGATTCAGAAGAAGGTGAGCAGTAAGGAAGTGGTTCGAGGCTCCATTAGTGCCGTGTCTTTAAACAGCCCCAAGGCAGAAAGCACGGAGGAGCAAAAGCCCTGCTGCAGGAACATCTGATCCCAAGCTCCTTCAGGAGACCAGGAGCTTCAGGGTGGGCAGCTGGTGAACTCCCCCTTCACATACTGACTGCAGCCCTGGGCCAGAGCGCCACGAGAGGCAGGCAACCCTGGAAGTATGGCTGCAGATAGTAACGGTTCTGACTTCACAGATGCCACTTTGAAAATACACCATGGCACCGCGATGTATCTTTAAAGACGTGTAAATAGGAACCTGTGCAAGGTCCAGACAAAACTTTTCAGAACAAGATAGAACATTGCCCTGCCTCCAAGTTTGCTCAGAGCAGCTTGTTTCACCGTGCGTGAGGTGGATTGGATGAATGGCTATCGAGAAAAATTAAAGGACAGACATTTCATTTCTTTCATTTTGTAGCAATGAGCGTAGCTTTAAATCAATCATTTGACAGTCCCTGCTGACAAACGGCCATAGGTCAACAATAAAACTTTGTCACCTGAAAGATCTTCACTGGATTCATAAAGCATGCAGAGAATTGGAGCGACCTAGACGCACTGTGACAAGTGTAATATTGAAAAATATTGTGTGTACTGACTGTGAGTCCTGCCTGCTCTTACTGATGAAGCAGGATGAGTCTTACATTTCATTTTTTTGGAAAATAAATGATTTATGGAGACACCTGACCTATTTTGTGGTATTTTTCTTGTATTACAAATGATAAGCTTTTGTTCAAAGCATATGGGAGAGAGCAACATGTGGCTAAAAGGAATAAAAAATGAATGTTGGCTGAATCCATGTTAACCTCGGTTTCTCCTTCTTACTGTGAACGCTGGCTCGCTGTCACTCTGTTGTGGCTTAGTTGAAGAAATGAATAAAGTAGAGCTATTGTTAATGCTATTAGCAACGTGTGTTTCTCCTTATATGACAAATCAAAATGTCTGTAATGAAATGGCTTGAAGATTTTCTTACTCACACAGACACTACTTAAATAATTATTTCCTCACCTGGGGAAACACTATTGTTTAAATGTCAAGAATTTAATCAGATTCGACCAAACTCCCTTTCTCTTTCTGGACCTTTCTCAAATGGTTTCATGTCAAATGTCAAGTTGCGTCAGCGGTTCATAAGCTCAGAGGGACTTCAGGTTGTGAGAAAGAAGGCAATTTTAGGCAGAGAGTAGCATCACTGTCTCACAGAATAGGTTGGGGCAACCTTTTACAAAAACCTTTTTAAAGCATAATATCTTTCTCCTCTGAGCTGTGGAAATTAACTAGCTCAATTAATTTTGGCTGAACCACGGCCAGAATGATGATGCATTTAGTGAATGGGTGCACAGGATTTTTTTTTTAATGTACTGGGGAGAAATGATAAAAATGTTTTTTCCTTCCTGCCGCAGAATTAATAACAGTAAAACAAAGCCAACTGTCAGTTTTATGGGAAATTAGTGGACTGCATCATATAAAAGGGAGTTGAACCCACAACGGCCTTTTGTCAGACACCAGATATCAGCTGGTCAGTGTTATCTATGTCTGCATGACTGAGGCTGCTCATCTCTGACCACAGCTACATGAAGACTGTCACAGTTAAACCTCTTTCTATTGATGATTTTGGACTCATTACAAACTGAAAGTTATTCCTGGGACTTTCCAGTTCAGACAAATGCTAAACTGTGGAAAACACCATGAATCCCTTAAACTAATGTGCATAGCTGCATTATCGTTGTTATTATTATTTATCATTTATTCATATTTGAAAAACATTCATGTCATGTGCAAGAAAAATAGAAATATCTCACTACAGGTAGAAACATACAATAGGTGGGTCAGATTTTTTGAATCACTGCAATTCTATGTGGTTTATTTGTTGAATTTAGACATGGATTTAGGGCTGGTAATGGTGTGGAAACTCATCAGTCAATACCAATCAATGACGTAGAGTACACAGGAAAGGTCTGCCACACCTGTGCAAACAACAGAACTAGATAGATAGATAGACAGATAGATAGACAGACAGACAGACAGACAGACAGACAGACAGACAGACAGACAGACAGACAGACAGACAGACAGACAACAGATAGATAGATAGATAGATAGATAGATAGATAGATAGATAGATAGATAGATAGATAGATAGATAGATAGATAGATAGATAGATAGATAGATAGATAGATAGATAGATAGATAGATAGATACTTTATTAATCCGCGGGGAGGTTCACATTTGGAAATGCAGCAACATAAATGAAAAAAAAAAAAAAAAGAGGAAGCACAAAACACCCAGTAGGGGTAGCAAATAAACACTGCCTGATGCTTGGGTTAACATTCACAGCAGCATTTACATGTCCTCCTCTACGCTGCTTTACATCACTGTACCTGAGCAGTCTGGCCGCAGAGACTCCTCCAGCAGCTGCTCTGGCTACCTGTTGAGGCTCGGAGTCGCAGACGTCATCGACCTAACAACCGACGGTCAAATCATAAATGGCAGCGTGGCGGACCAATCCCCGAACGGCTCGTGACAGGTGTCGATCAGCCGTAGACCAATCAGGAGCGGGTAGGGGGCGGGGACAGAGAAACTGTCGTTACTGACGTCGCACCCAGGGCAATGGCAAGTGACAGAGGCTGAGGAAGACGAGGCGAAACTTTTCCAACAACTAGTTGCTTTTAGATTTATTTTACGCTCGGTAACAACGCCTTCACCTCCTTGCTCGGCTCTGACGGGAACTCGGGGTTAATATTGTGTGAGTGGGAAGTCACCGTGTGTCGTGTCGTGCGCGGTGGTCCGTGTTGCTGTCGAAGCAGCTGATTATTCACCAGAAGTTTGCTCGACTTCGAGTAGATCCTCCGACCAGAAGCAGCTATGACGAACCGAGAAGACGAGTACGACTATCTTTTTAAAGGTGAGTCTTTGTATTTTTGATATTTCTACCTCTCAGCTAGGTGGCTAATTTTGCCTACACCTGGTGAGCAAGTGTCATCTGATGCCGAGGTGTTGACCCGACATTTCCGAGAGCCGGAGACAATGGCACCTGCTGCCGCTGTTTTCCATAAGTTACGACACGGAGTTATATCAGCTCAAGCCGTGCTTGTTGCACCATTGACAGGCAGCTTATGGGGACTTCTTAAGTAGCATCTGCGGTATAGAGTCATCACTTCTCAGGCCGATGATGCAACCATCTTAGGATGCAGTGTTTCTGGCTCACAAAACTGGCAGAAAACTCTAATCAGCCTTCAAATCAGACTTGCTTAGAGGAGAAATCATCACTTTTAAACCTGGGCAACATGGTGTCTTGGATTCGATCATAATTTGTGCCTGAATACACACAAAACCATGTTATCATCCACTGAGCATCCGAACATTGAGAAGGATCTATCTATCTATCTATCTATCTGTCTGTCTGTCTGTCTGTCTGTCTGTCTGTCTATCTATCTATCTATCTATCTATCTATCTATCTATCTATCTATCTATCTATCTATCTATCTATCTATCTATCTATCTATCTATCTATCTATCTATCTATCTATCTATCTATCTATCTATCTATCTATCTATCTATCTATCTATCAAGACCTGCAAAAACATTACTACAATATTAGTAACTCAGGCCTCATTTACCCACACCCTGGTATGAAAGGTAGTGTCACTCTCAGGCAAAATGATTGTTTCTTTTGTGGCTATGTGGTCCAAAGAGCAGTACGAAAACAAGGGGAAAATGAAGTGCTCACAGTCTTGTTCAAATATAGAACAAGCATGTGTTGTCAAACTGGAAATACCTGCATGCAAACGTGCTCTGTGTGTGTGTGTGTGTGTGTGTGTGTGTGTGTGTGTGGTCACAGAGAAACTGTCCCCAAGCATTGAGAAGATGATGAGATTTGCTCTCTCGGTGTGAAGTGGGGGTAGAAAGAAAAGAGCGACATATTTGATGCCCTAATAACAAAGTTATCTGAATCATGTGCAGCGGCACAAGGGCGTTGATAAGGTATCGGCCGCGGTGGCTCAAACCAGGAAAGAGCAAATGTCAGTGTTGTGGCTCGCCTTTGTTCCTGCAGCCTCCCTTTGTGCCTGGGCTGTGACAGCGTGACTCAACTTGGGGGTGAGCTCGCGGTGAGTCACATAAACCTTGGCACTCTGATGGAGACATCAGCACAGGAAGTCGTCTGCCATCCTGCTGCAGCCATACCTCAGTGTCTGCGTGAGCTTCAACCTGTCTTCAAAGCCGCTCCCCCCCCCCCCGAAACAGTAAAGAACGTCAGAGCTACCCATTTCAGTGCCCATACGTTACTCACTGATGCATTCTGAGAGTCTCGTTTACTTTACCAGCCTGGGAGAGAGTAACACGCAGCTTGTAATTTCATATAAATGTAAATAATGAGGTGGGGAAATGTGATGGTGAGCTTTTGTTCCCTCATACAGAGGTTGTTCTAGGTCGGACGGACTGTATTAGTTTCATTACATCCACAGGCATTCAGCACAAGGGTTCATCCCTGGGTGTAAGGTTTGTGTGGTATAATAGAGACGTGTCATCTTTTTAGCAGAAGAATGCAAAGCCAACAATAGGCGAGTGAATGGGTGTGTAAGGCAGCTAAGATAATACCTGTCTGGTGGCAGAGGACCTGGAAACGGTTGCATAATGATTTTGGTGCTACGCCCAAGATTTTTTGTGACAAAAGATAACGATAAAGACACACACAAGAGGCACCGCGTATATGATGTGTTAATGAGTAGACTAAATGAAATAAACTGAATCAAAGCGGTCGCTTCAGGTTTCATGAGTGAAGATGGTCCCAGTGGATGAGACATGGTGGCAGAACTCAAAATTGTACCTATGTGTACGTACATGAGGCACATTTCACAGGTTTAACCAGTGTTTCCAGTAGTTTATTGACTTCTCTGACTAAACGTTTCAGCATTCCCACTTGGGCATTTGCTTATTGTCTAAAACTGTTTTATTGCTTCGTGGAAACATGAGATTATTTGACACTATGATTCTGAATTTTGCCTCAAACCTCAGGTGAGTGAATTTGCCTCGACATTTTTTTTTTTTTAAGTTTTCTTAAGCTTTTCCAAAGGGTTGTAGAGTCTGGCTAACTGGACCTGTTGAAAATAAGTTTCTAAGACTCTGTAACTTGTCCCATCTGTACACCTCCTTTGAAAAGCAAAAGAAAATAAAGTTAATAAGGCAAATTCACTTGAGTAAGTTTGAGTAGATCTTCATGGGTCAACCAGTTACATTTTGTCCTCATGAAACTCCAAAACAGTTTAAGACCAAAAGCAAAAGTCCCAGTGGGAAGGCTGACGTAGTGCGGATAAGTTAGATGAATCTGCTTTTCATTTCTATACTCTACAAACATGTGGACAGTACAGTGTAAACGGACATAGTAAACGGACTGGCTGTGAGGCAGTCAACCATTCACAGACTGGTGGCCGAGGCTCAACCTTCACTTGAAACACTTGCTTCACCCAGTCACACACTGACGACACCCCAGGGGCAGTTGGAGGTTCAGTATTTTGCCCAACGATACTACAGACGTATCAGCTGCGATGGGCCGGCATCAAACCACTAACCCTCGGATCCACAGACAGACGCGCTGCCCCTGAACCACAGGAGCGCTCCGTCAGCCCGAGGCGTGTTAGCTCAGGAAGGTGTCTGGCTCTCAGTGTGGACAGGTTTGCACTCGGGCGCACATAGTTTCTTTTACCGAATGAGCAGCGTTGCTTCGAAGCGCGTGTTGACACAGGGGACGGTTTGTTAATGCAATTTCAACATTCCTTAAACAAGTTCCTGTTTCTTAACAGCCGGACGGTTTCCCGGCGTGCTAGCCTCACACAGACTGACTCACTGGTAATCTGCAGATGTCATCTTCAGACAAACAAACCAACAAACAAACAAACTGTGGCTGATTAAGTACAGGAGGCAACAAGGAGGAGCTCGCTGGTACTCGCTTCCATCCCACCCTGTTTCAGTAAAACCTCTCGCGTATTTTCCGTATGCGGATCAAAACCACGGCGCTCGTCCAAGAACAGCCATCAGCGGGGACGTCTGCAGATTTGATGGATCGATAGATGAAAGTTTAGATGCAACATAAGGAGCCACTGCATTTAGCGTCTGGCGTCGACACCAACTCCTGCTGCCGAGTTTTTGGCTGGGGCCCGACTGAGCACTCAGTTTTTTAGAGCCATATGTCTAAACATTTATTTTGCGGGGAGTCTTTGGATTATATACAACCCCTTCCAAACAGCAAAACAAATGATGTTTTATGCAAACTCATTTGAGCATATGGGCGGCATAATCTATCCCTCAGTTCTCTGGAGGGCTGCGGGAAGTGTTTAAGTTGATGCAGTTCCCCTGCTGTCAAACACTGTCATGCCTGAAGTACCTTGGACAGGTTGAATCTGCAGTGAATCACCGGTTTAACCTGGATTAATGTCCTCAGCCTGGACGCATCTCCCGAAAAGTTGTAACAGCCTGCCGGATTCCCCGGAGTCCCTCAGATTCGGAGGGAAGTTAAGTACAAAGAGCCAGCTCATCTCGTCCGTTCCATCTCGTTTTTTTATTTTTATCAGCATTAAAGCAAAGATGAGTCCGACGTGAGTCTGGCCCGTGCAGCTGCAGCCGGGAACACAAAAACGAGCGTGTTATCATTTCATTCCTGAAACGAGACTGTGTCGCTCCCATCTGTCAGGAGAAACACACTGTGGAAAGCGTGCTGGAATCCAACTCTTTTTTTTTTTTTTCCCCCTCCTCTCCTGCTATCTGCAGTGGTGCTGATCGGGGACTCGGGCGTCGGGAAGAGCAACCTGCTGTCCCGCTTCACCCGCAACGAGTTCAACCTGGAGAGCAAGAGCACCATCGGCGTGGAGTTCGCCACGCGCAGCATCCAGGTGGAAGGCAAGACGGTCAAGGCTCAGATCTGGGACACAGCTGGACAGGAGCGCTACAGAGCCATCACTTCTGCGTGAGTGCAGCAAATCACTGAACACACACACACACACACACACACACACACAAATACACACGACATGCACGGTTTGTGACAAAAGGTACAGACTTTGTTCCAGCCGATGACCTTTGTTTCAGGTCAGACCTCTTTATTTTAACCTTTTCCTCTGCTCTCTTTTCTGCAATTGAATCAGAACAGGGCCAAACATATTCATTTTTCTCATTTTGTCAGTTAGTGGTGACGAAGGGGTCACACGGGGCAGCTTGGACAGGTTTCCAGTCCATCAGAGGGCTTCATTCAGTCTCCCATCCACCTGTGTACGGATTCTGGAGCCAAACCCAGGTCCTTGTTGCTGTGAGGCAGCAGTGCATCAATGCACCGTATCACCCGAAAATCATTAAAAATGAAAAAGGAGCCCAAACCTCTTCACAGCCTCGGGACCTTTGGTTGAATTGTGAATGGCTGAGTGTGCAGACCACCCTCCATCGATGGATTACATTAAGAATCAATCAGGTTCTGCTTTATCAATCCTAACGCAACCATAAAAAGGTTTTAAAGGATTAAGGAGACAAAATGCACCTTTCTGCCCGGGGACAGGAAGCCTCGTTTACCACAGCTTCCGCTTTATTTTTTTGTCATGTTCCCACACTCTAACATTAGTCTCTCTCTTAGGGTCATGAACCTGGATCTAACCTAGAATATCTTCAGTCAAATACTTTATTTGTGTGTTTCTCAATCTTTATTATCGATGATACGAAATTCCAGATGTTTCCACAAACAAATCCACCAATTGAACAGGCCACGTTGCGATCACTGGTCTCCTCTCTCTCTCCCTCTTTCCCTCTCTCTCTCTCTCTCTCTCTTTCTCTCTCTCCAGGTATTACCGCGGAGCAGTCGGAGCGCTCTTGGTCTACGACATCGCCAAACACCTGACGTACGAGAACGCCGAGCGCTGGCTGAAGGAGCTGCAGGACCACGCCGACAGCAACATCGTCATCATGCTGGTGGGAAACAAAAGCGACCTCCGCCACCTCAGAGCGGTCCCCACAGACGAGGCCAAGGCTTTCGCAGGTACCCCAACTCATTCTTCCAGGCCTAGAAAACACGTGGAAAATGGAAATCTTCTTCTCTCTCAGTGCAGATGGTTAAGAAGCTCTGCACGCACAGGGTGTGCAGTATGTCACGTTTCCCAGCATGTAAGAGACAAGATTTTATAGATAAGTTTAGCCGCACATCTTTTAAATCAGACTTCTGGGGACTGGAGAGGAAGAAACATGAAAACAAGCAGGGTAAATGCACAAAATTCAAGGTGCAACTCTATAAAATGACACTTATGTCATTTACAATGTCATACTTGTCATATATTCCAAGTAAAAGAGTTGTCTGGACATATGGAACATGTAGACCTGCCTTAAGGTCCAGCCTCATTAGATTATTTCAAGGTTAAAGCGATGGTAATGAGATGGACTGACCCCTCTGGCTGCTTTAATCAGGTCGTACGTTCCACTTTAGTTCACAGTGTTTATATAAAACAGCCATTCACTGGGAGCAGCCACGGCCGCACATGTTTGCACTGTGATACTGTCCGGCCTCTCACATACGTGTGTCCTTGACTCCAATACGTTTGAGTTAAAAGAGAAACGTAAAAGGTCAAACTTTCCTTCGATGAATAAGGCTTGAAGAATTGAGGGTCTTGTTACAGACCATTATACTGTCCGTGTTACAGCTCACTTACATAACAAGAGTGTGGAAAGATGGACAGATATCCTAAGATTTCATTCAGGAACGGCTGCAACGCACATGTTTACTCCTGACCTTGGGTTCGTTGGCTCGTGTCCGACCTGGTGCCTCACCTGCTTTGACTGGTAAATGACTCAGGAAAGCTCAGCTGCCAGGGGAGTCTAAAACATGAGTCACGTCGATCTATATTAGAGGGAAGGAAGTCATTTTGATCAATAGTGTTCTTACCAGTGCTGTCAGCTTCCTGTTAATACTTTACTTTGTTATGATGCCTCATTTGCATGAAGACCACGTCTGGATCCGTGCAGAGTGTATTGTGTATGTGCTACAACTATATGTTTCTGTCCCTTTTCCCAGTCAAACCATCTGTTATCTCACCTGTTTAGCTGAATTGTAAAGGTCCAGGGAAAATAAGACGAAGGCTGCGAATACGTCCGGATCGCAGGGTGCACAGTCACCCACTGTTCACTGTCACACTCACACCCAGGAGCAATCTAGAGTCTCCAGCTGACCCAGATATGGATGTTTTTGGACAGTGCTAGGAAAGAGAAACCCATGCAAACATTTAGAAAGACCCTTAGTCCAACCAGGGTCCAACCAGAGAGGGCACTGTGCTGGCCACCAATTCTCTGTGTGGCCCGCGAGTGTAAGTAGTCAAATTAAAGAAGGCTGGCTTCCCTTTCACTGTTTCACTTTTGTGTGAATGGTGATGCCTGAACCTTTCCCGTTGTGCTATAACAGGATGTTTGAGTCACTGTTTGAGTCCTTTTTTGACGCTAACCGTGTCTCAATCGTGTCTCTATCAATACAACAGTTGAAAGTCTTCTTTTGTTTCGGTGCATAACCCCTCATGTTCCTTACTCCGTCACTGCATTTCGTCAGATTGTAAGCAGAGAAGTCAGCTGTCATACCAACCATTCAATTTCCCATAATTACAAAGCGTCTCACAGTCAAACAGTGGAGCTGTTGAGATGAGTACATTTCTGGGGGAGAACCCCCGGAGTGAGTTCATTATGCAGACAGAAATCAATCCCCGAGTCAGCGCAGTGTTTCAGAGCACCTCAGCTCAGTGTGACTCCGTACACGGAGACTAATGCACTCCTGTCGCATCTTTTCTCATACTCACGTGTTGTGTTCTTGCAGAGAAGCACGGCCTGTCTTTCCTGGAGACATCGGCGTTAGACTCTTCTAATGTGGAGCTGGCCTTCCAGACCATCCTCACAGGTGAGTCTTCCCCCTCTTTGTCCACTTCTGCACATCGCAGGCTCCTTATCGTGCAACAATAATACTCTATGTGCACTGTTTATTGACATGTCCCAAAGCGTTTACACCAAGCCTCCGACAGTTTACATAACAACACCTGTGACCGGCCACTAGATGGCAGCATAACCCATCTAATCAGTTCTCCCCATCCACAGCTGACGTGCAGTCTGGGGCACCTCATTTAAACCCCTCACCATCTCCTGCTCATTGATCAGTCGGCTAATTACTCTTTAAAATGGTTAATCTCCAGCCAGCCACTGAGAATTAGTCACTGGGCTATTTCATTTTTTTTATTTTTTTTTTATAGCATTGCATCAGATGCTGGTGTTGGAGAGAGGGGGGACAGACGAAGGCATTGGTTTACAGCTATATCTGAAGGAAGTGACTGTGAGCAGCTTCCCCACTAGGCTCATAGCCACGCTAACAAGTTCATGCGACGCTGTAGATTTGATAACGCGCAGCCAAAAGCAATTGTTGTGACTGAGTCGATCCCCGGAGTGCCCGAAGGGACAATCCAACAGCGAGCGCTGCATCCACTCCAATGGCTCCAGGGAGGCTCAGCCTGCGAGCATGCAACCACTTGATGGTTCTTTTCTTTTACTCTGCCTCTACGCCACTCCTCAACACCCCGGCTCCAGCGCTCCTGAACCAATCTGCCCAAAACCGCAGCTTTATCAGTAATTTGTTCCTCGTAAAAAAGAAAAAAAAACTTCAAACCAACAAGCCCCATCCAGCCGCCGTTGCTAATTGGCTCATTAAGGGAGGAGAGGAGAGGAGAGGAAGTGTTCGGGGGCAGCAGCGGAGCGGCCTGGACCCAGCCTCAGACGGGAGCGTAGCGGGTCAAACCAGGCCGTCAACACGCCGTCCTGCAGGAAGGACTCCCACCACCTGACGCGCCGCCTCACAGCCATCCAGCCATCCAGCCAGCCAGCCAGCCAGCCAGCCACCAGCCAGCCAGCCAGCCAGTCAGCCACCATCCAGCCAGCCACCAGCCAGCCAGCCACCAGCCAGCCAGCCACCAGCCACCAGCCACCAGCCATCCAGCCATCCAGCCATCCAGCCAGCCAGCCGGCCAGCCAGCCAGCCAGCCAGCCAGCCAGCCAGCCAGCCATCCAGCCACCAGCCATCCAGCCAGCCAGCCAGCCAGCCAGCCAGCCAGCCAGCCAGCCAGCCAGCCAGCCAGCCTGCCAGCCAGCCAGCCAGCCAGCCATCCAGCCAGCCAGCCAGCCACCAGCCACCAGCCAGCCAGCCAGCCACCATCCAGCCAGCCAGCCACCAGCCAGCCAGCCAGCCAGCCAGCCAGCCAGCCAGCCAGCCAGCCACCAGCCAGCCAGCCAGCCAGCCAGCCAGCCAGCCACCAGCCAGCCAGCCATCCAGCCACCAGCCAGCCAGCCAGCCAGCCACCAGCCAGCCAGCCAGCCAGCGAGCACTCTTGTTTTGCCATAAAGCCTTCTTGCTTCATCGGCAGTTTTTTATTTCGGGGGACTGTTTTGCTCCACATCTGGCTGTAGTTTGGAGTTAAAGCGGCAGTGCGCTGCAAAAACAAAGACAAAAAAAAAAGTCAGAGGGCTGTTTTCACGAGTCCACCTAATGGCAAATTATCTGCACCGAGCAGCACAGCTTACAAACAAAGCACTTAAGTGCACCTGGGCTGTGCTTTTATTTCCTCCTCCCTCTCCGTCCCTGCGAGTAGAGTAACAGGAGTCAAACCTGCGGTGTGTGCGATCGTCGTCTCGCTCTAGTGTGACATGAATCGTAGGATGGCGGTAAATGCTCAGAACGAGGCCCGGTGCAGGCACATGACGGGCCCATGCCAGTCGAGGATGGAAAGAATCTGACGCTGCTGCCAGGAGTCTGGATAGAACAGTTGTTGTTCAGCTTTGCCATGCTGTCTGTCCTTATCACAATATGTCCCAGTGTTGGCTGGATTGATAGGCATCGACGCATAACTCATCCCCTCTCACCCTTCTCTCCATCGCAGCCATCTACAACATCGTGTCACAGAGGCAGATGTCAGGGCGAAGCGACTCGGACTTCTCACCAGCCTCCAACGTAGTGCCCATCACAGTCGAGCCCACCCAAAACTCAGCCAATAAGGGTCTCTGCTGCCAGAACAACTGAGACCTCGCCACTGACCTCCTCTTCCTCCTCCTCATCCTCCTCCTCCTCCTCCTCCTCCTCCTCCACCACCACCACCACCACCTTCTGCAGGAGAAACAGCCAGATAGACAGAGACGAGACAGGGAGAATGGAGAAACGTGTAGAAATCGCCGTTTTCACTCAAGGACACTGGAGTTGATTTCTCTATTGTGGTGCAGTATGAAGAGGGGGGGACTAGTGAAGGAGAAGTTTAGATAAAGCAGACATGGGTGTGTGTGTGTGTGTGTGTGTGGTGAGGGAGGATTAGTGCAACAGGAGTGGAAACAGGTGAGATTGCCTGTACCCAGTGCATTAAGCTCTGAGAGCGGTACATGATCGGAACTGATTCACGATGTAATGAAAGATTGAACACGTTAGGTCCCCGTTTGTGTCCCATTGCAGACGGGTCTCCCTTTCAAAGCTCCTTTTTTTTTGTTTGTTTTTTTTTGTTTTTTTAACAAGCTAGTAAATGTTGTCCCTCCGTTTTCCACTAGCAGGATATTGGCCAATAAAAAGAAATCCACATCCAAAAGACTGACTCACATCCCCTCACCCCGTCACCGCCACTGTCATCCCCGTTCCCCCCGGTGTGTGATGTTCAGACAACAGCCTCCCTCATGATATTTATTGAACACTAGATTAAGGTCTGGGTTGTTGTTTTTTTTTGCCACTTTTTACACTAACTTGTTTAGATTTTTCCACTCTGATCCCTCCACAGCGAAGGGAACTTTCAACGCTTTCTTCTTTTTTTTTCCTCTGCTCTCGCCTCAAACTGAATCTGTACGTGAAGGAGCTGGTAAGAGCAGCTACCCCTCACTAATGGAGCGGAAAAGGGCTTCAAGTCATTTCCAACCCCCCCACCCCACCCCACCCGCTCCCAAAAACCCACGTGCTGGAATTTTTGGTCGGTTGGAGTTATGTTCCACCAGACCACTCAGAGCAATAACATCCCTCCCTAACCTTGACGTGTAATTTCTTTTTGATTGCTTTTGATCTTTGTTTGGAAGCCTTTTCCTGCTCTGTGCACACTCGCTGCTCAACAGATGAGTCACGCTTTGAGCAAGCTTCGCTCAGCCATAACTCCACATGCAATGGGAAGATATTACGTCACATGCATATGGAGCTAAAGCGCTGGTGGGTGCTAATATCAGATGATCGGAGCCGTCTCGCCCCCTTTGCCCTCAACCTCTTTCTCTGGGGTTAAGGGAATGCATGGACAAGCCTGTGCTGCTGCTGCTGCTGCTTCTGCTGCCTGCCTGCAAGCTGGGATAGATAGCTAGATAGATAGCTGGATGGATGGATGGATGGATAATGTTTCAGGGGATGAGGTAGTGAGGGCACTCAGCCCTGCCCTGCTCCTGTGGTCTCTGATGCACCCGAGATGGCTTGTTTTACTGTAAGTGAAATCCTCCACTGCCTGCTCACCTACTCCTCTCTGTCTCTCTCTACACTGTATGTAACTGGAACAGGACTCTGCCTTCTGGGATCTCCCTGCGGTCTGCCCTCGCTCTCACTTGTCTTTATTTCCTGTGGCGGGGCGGTGGTTGTACTCAGGAGCCAGGGCTGGGTTTGTTAGCATCTAATAGTCCGATAGATGAGGAAAACGGAGCAGAAGACGCTATCGGAGGGAGGGGCTTAAATTAAATCCAAAGGTTACGCACACAGATGGTGTTTATCCTGCTGATGTGTTTTCCGCATCACAATGACTTCTGTCGACTTCACAGGTCTTAAACTGGGTGGTGTAGGTTAGGGCTTTTTAACATTTATTCTAATATATGTATATTTGGACTGCATATGTATAAATAAATCTCATTTGTTATAGCCTGTCTTTTCTCGTGTCTCCTTAAGGCCTGTTTTTAACAAGCGCGGATCCAAATAGCCATCGCCTTCATTAGGGAATATGCAAGGGAGTATCAGCATGGCACAATATTGTTGTAACACTCAAGACACTGTCTTCCTGGCATAGACACACACTGCAAACAGGCACCAGCAGACACCACAACTATTTATCTGCCCTAGAAGTGATCCGGGAACAACAATCTGATTAGTCATCGTCGAAGGCCCAATTTGTCCAGACGAACGTCCTCCAAAAAAACACAATCGGGTTGAATTGGAGATCATTTCATTTTTGTTTTATTAGAAACATTTACAATACATTTTGAATCTTGGAAAAATAACAAAGAACCAGAACTAACATGGCGCAGATACAATAATAATAATAAAAATGTCTCCAAAAAATGTAATTCACAAAAAAACATGTGCTATAACAAATAAACCTGCAATATCACACACCTCGTAAGGGCATGGCATACTGTAACAGAGTTCAAAGACTTCTTTTTTTTTTTTTTTCCCATCCATCAAAGTTGACGGTCAGCCACCGAAGAGGGCCACACTGGTAACCCTCCTTCACTGTTCACAGAGAAACCAGAAACTAACGCCAGGTGATGCTGGCCCAAAAACTAATGCACTACGACCACTATTAGACCGGTATGAAACACCTCTACTGTGCTGGAAAAATTGGAAACGCTACCAAAGACAAACTGTCAGACTGTATTTGGCCTCTTTGGAACAGGTTGCGAGTTTCACCAGCGAGAGCCACTTCAGTCCCCATCCTCTCGTTTTTTTAGTTCCTCTTTCCTCTTTTTGCATGCAGCAGAGGGGGTCGAGCCAATGAGGAGCGTGTTCCTTTTCTTTTTTCTTCTTCGTCTAGTCCGGTTTCTTCTTATCGCTACACGGACAACTTGGAGTTCATTCAGATGAGGGTGCAAGACAGTCTCTTACAAGTCTCTTACAGGGTAACGTGCAGAGCCCCGACTTTTTGCTGAAGTGTTGGGTGGGTGGGTGGGGGGGGCAGGTGGGGGGGGGACTGAAATGGCCTCTTTGTCTGGCTCCAAACTCATGTCAACGTTCCAGTTTCCAAAGAGACTCCCAACTATGAAAATCTACAGAGGAGAAACAGCCCCAAGCGCGCCGGCGTTGACGGACAACGCAGGAACCTTGGCGCCATTTCTCCCGTCTAAGTGACCATACAACATACATGCAAACTAGTACGGTAATGAATCTGTTTTGTGTGTATATGTTGTGCATCTAGTTACATAGATCTACTACACAGTGCCCTGTTGTCCTCTCCCAGATGCCTCCGCGCCGCTCTCCTAACAATACATTAGGGAAAGTCTCTCGTTTTTTTTTTCCAAAAAAAAAAAAAAAACAAAGAAAAGGCTCTCTCATAGCTGATTATGCTCTGTCGCTAGTGATCACAAACTGTCTGAGTAGTAGATGTAGAAAAATGTATGAATGAAAGTGTGTACAAGTCAAGTGTGCCCCCCCACCCCACCCTCCTCCTCCTCCTCCTCCTCCTCCACGGATTGGCGAGAGGGTCACAGCTGCCTCATTCATTCCAAGCGTTGCAGTCGTAATATGTTTTATACGATCGATAAGTAAAAGCGAGTTTAGATTACAGAGGAAATGAGTTATGCGTTTCAGTCAGTAACATGGGGTTAGTCGAAGGGGGGGAGAAAGGGGTAACGGCAAGCAGCACTGCACAAAGAATGCTGATGCAGGAAAAATATATAATTGAGGCACAAAATTGATGCTCTGTGACTAAAATATCTCCAAATTCTAAAAAATATTATATTATTTTCTGTAATTATTCCATTGTGAATGCACCGGTGTTGAAGGAAGTGCATGTCTGAAGTTAAAATTTCAGCTACGGGCGACTCTCGTTCCGGTCGCTCCATTCAGCACGGAGCCAGCGGAAGAGTCACCGTCCACAGCTTTCATAAATAAAACTTCTAAACTTCTTTTCTCATTTTACTTATTAGTAGAAACTGACTTCCCTGTGTTTAGAAATATATTAACTTCTTGTAATTTTAATTAAAAAACAAAATGTCTTGAGGTTACTCATAAATATGTTGCTTCATTTTTTTTACTTTTCATAAATAACATCCAGATACTGACTTTTTTTTTTCCTCTGCTTTCTATGAAATAATAACCCATGTTAGCAAAATAGATCTGAGACATTGTAATATGTTTTTTTTTTATTCATTTTAAGTTACTTTCTATAAATGTATGTGGAAGAACTCAAATATAGTCTACGTCGAAAACCTGTCGCAAAAAACCCTTTCCAAAAAACAAAACAAAAACTTAAAGCTCACTTGTAAATTGACAAAACAATAAGCATAAGGAGTGCATTGAGTTGAGTGGTCTTTTTTCTTTTTTCTTTTTTTTTTTTTACATTCAAATGCATTACTTGCTCAATGTGTGATTTTTAGACAGGTTGGTACAGTTGCTTAAGTGCATCCATTGAAAATAAGGATTTCCTATCACTCCTTAAAAAGGGATTCTACATAAATGCATAAAGACCTTTTCATATCAAGAAGAAAAACATCAACAGTTTCTACCATTACTATAATAGTAAGCTTAATACAATATTGTAAATAATACTAACAAGAACTTAATGAATCAAATGTCACTGTGAGTCACCCCACCCCTCTGCTGCACCATTGAATTAAAAAGGTATTTCATACTGGGTGAGTTGGACAAATGAAACTTACACCTTAGCATATTCTTAAGAATCATAAGTAAACTTTATGTATCAATTAGTTAAACTACACGGTAAATATATGATTTTTAACCGATGTTCACTTTATGGTCTTAAAGCTTTTTATACACTTCAGGTATCAGGCTGATGAATTCTTTATGCGACCTTAACTTTTTTTCTGATAAATCTTACCTACTGTACTATATTTTACTAACATGCAGTTAAACTCAAGGATACAGTTAATGGCTCTCTAAACGATATTAACCAAAACCACAGTGTCGTTTTCGCTCGCTATCACACTGTCACCTTGCTTACATCTGAGCGCGATCCCTAAACTGTTTACTCAGTGGGTCTTAAAAATGAGCTATTCGGATTTTCGTTTTCACTGACTTGTCACTGTCAATGCCACTTCCCAATGAAATCTCCCCCATCTCGTGGAGTTTTATTCTTTTCTTTTTTTCACAGAGATTAAGACTTTCCCTGGACCGTGTTTCTCCCAACAAGCAGGACAATAGAAAAGTACTCAAAGGACTGTAAGTGCCAGGATGTGCTTTAAGCTGATCTCTTTGGGGGGAAGTAAGTCTGTTACCGGCGCCTCTGTAGTATTAAACTAATCTTACAACAGTGAAACATGATATGCCTTCGTTTTCACAGACATCAGCTGAGTGGCCTGCGAAGACGTTTGGGGTAAACAGAATAATTCTAGCAACGAGATTATGTCTTTGTCCCGATTCTGTAAACTCTTCACCCGAGCAGACGTTCATGGCGTTTAAATAACATGACTTAAGTGATAAATTAACTCGCATCCACTCCTTGTATGTGTTGTTGTTGTTGTTGTTTATTTTCTCTTTGGCTATGTCTGACCTTTTGCTTCCCAGAACGATACAGATAATAAAAAAACGAAAGAAAGAAAGAAGGTGCAAGTGTTCAATAGAGCCGTGAGATGAGACCACATCGACGGAAACCATCTTGAGATATGCTCTAAAGTACAACGCGCCCGTGCCCCCTGTGTGTCATTCAAACAAAGGAATAATGAGCGTTAAACACTGAGACAGCTTCAACATGGCTGCAGGGGCAGAGGGACTGCCACAGCGCAGCTTCTCATGTTGCTCTCGCCTCGACCTCTCTCTCTCTCTCTCTCTCCCTCCCTCTCTCTCTCTCTCTCTCTGCCGTGTGCACGTCTTCCACACAGAGCCTGCAGACAGGCAGACTGTGGCAGGCTGCTGCTGCTGCTGCTGCTGCTTGAGCAAACAGGGCAGACCTGGGTGCAGCTGATGACGACTGCCACGCTCTGGCCTCGGTACCTGTTTACACTCTGACTATCACTTCTGCAGCGCGTGGAGACCATTTGAGATTTTATTTGAGATTGGATTTATACACGAGTGGCTTCATAAAGCATATTCATTATTACACTTTGTAGTGTCTGGTTAATTTCTTATCTATATATTTGGATGAAATACTAAGTTTAAATAATATTTCTTAAACGTATGGATCTATCTAATATACTGTTATAGTCCAAAGGATGACGGGGCGCATATATAAAAGATTTACTCTCCCTAAAACTCGCTTTGAATTTCATACATTGACAATGACACCTTCAGCTTGTAAAAATAATCAAAAGCTCACTTGAAGCGGGGCCTTTGTCTGGATGTTGGTCACCGACACACATACTGTATTTACATAGATGCTCAGAGTGCTTTTCCATAAAGTACAATACTCATGAACTTATACAGCGTCTAAACCGGGAGAATCTCCGCCAAGTCCTCTCTTCATTAAACCAGTGCAAAGCTCAACCAAGTCATTAGCATTGACCAAATGGATGAGAGGTCTCCCAAATTACCACTAGTACTAATGTAGTATTAAGAAGAACAAGAACCACCATAATACAAAAAAACAACAAAAACATAAGAAGAATAAAACTAAAAAATGATAGGGAATCCTTATGTGCATGTTTTTCAAATCCTATGAAATGTATTTCACCATCAGTGGTCGGTTTGGTATTAATCACATGCGCATGTTTTGTAATAAGGTGCTCTACTTTATATTTTTAAGTAAAGTGTTTTAAGAGCCTAATTTCCTGAATCCCTCTAATCCCCCCCCCACCCACCCAAGCAGTTTGATTCACATTCTTTTTTCTTTTTCTCCAAAAAATAAGTACTTTAAAAAGACGTTTTAATGGGGCGGTGCTATCAAAAAGGCCAACGCTGCTACCTTGTATGCCAAAGCAATGGCAATATTTCAATAAAAAAGGTTAAGGCAGAAAATAAAAATAAGAAAAATACTAAGTTTCAAAGAGCAGTGTCCCACTGCCTTCAATTTGACGTCGAAAGCTTAAGCCAAACCACTGTGCAATGTCTCCGTCCATAAAATAATCAAAACTATTCTTTGTTCCTACATCTGATAAATCCCAAGGTACTTTATATCCAAGTACAGTGCTTTCCCCGCAGTCCACGTGCGGTGCCAGTGGTCTGCTTTGTGTTGTTAGTCGGTTTTGTTGTTTCAAAAAGGAGGGCTTTTGTGTCCTGGGAGACACAATTTGTAATTGTCAAATCTTTTTTTTTTTTGTTATGAGACAGAAGCCGAGTTGAATTGTTCTCGAGTACAACACAGGAGAGGCTGAATCACGGGTGTTCCTTGTCAACACTGCTGGCCCACATGTGACGGTAACTCCAAAGAAGCGAGGCATGAATGATCGATAAATCTGCTGCAAGGTTCAACTTTTTTTTTTTAGTTTTTTTTTTTTTTTTTGGAGGGGGAGCATACTCCCTTCTCTCTTTCTCCAGCCAAAAAAAAATGACCCCTCCCCTATCATTCAACAGCTTTAATCCCTACCCCCATCCGCTCTCCTCTAGCCCTCTGAAATCCCCAGGCTGGGGCTAAGGCAGACGCAGAGGGTGTGTAATTTGATTCAGCATGAGTGCTGGTTAAATGGGGCGTTTCCTCTGCTTTCCTGTCAATTACAATTGTCTGATTTCATTCTGGAAGCTCAAAGCAGGAGGTGGTGGTGCTGGGGGGGGTGGAGGGTTGGGTTGTGGAGGAGGAGGAGGGGGGGGTTGTCCATAGTGAAGAAGGGGCAGCTGCAGGATGTCCCATACGTACAGTAGCGAGCTGACACGATCTGCACAGGCGCCGTCACACCACCAACACAGCCCCATACAATTTTCAGGGAGTGGGAGAGGAGGGGGAGTCGTGATAACATCATGCAATCTGTCTTCTATGGGCACACGCGTGTGTGCGTTTACATCATTAACGAGGTGTGTGTGTGTGTGTGTATGGGACGTTAAGGTTGGAAACAGGTAACTGCTGTTTCTCCTGATAACTGTAGATAATTTATTTTGCTCCCAAAGCCTCCCCTCGCCTCACAGGCGCTGCCAAATTCAGCTAGTGTCTTTCAAATTTTGTGTGCATGTGTGTGCGTGTTTCGGGACAAAAGAGGGGCCCCCCCCCGCACCCTCCTGCCTCTCTCCCCAGTAGGGACAGCTCAGAGCAGAAAAGGAGAGGAGAGGAGAAAAGAGGAGGGGAAGGGTGGGGGGGTGGGGGGGGCCGGGGCAAGAGGGAGTAAAGGCGGGAGTCCTGTTCGCCCAGCTGCATCCAGACCAGGCAGCCCCCTCTGCGCCTGTAACAGTGGGGTGGGGCAGTGTGGGGGCTCGCTGTGGGACCCACTGTCCCACTCCACACGCACGCACACACCGCACCTGGACCCGGCCCATTTGCCTAATTATCAATGAGCAGATCCAGGCCGTGTCCGAGCACTCGGCAGCCCACGCCGCTGCCCGGGCCCAGACAATGCGCCCCACTCAGAGAGAGGCCTGCCGAGGCAGATGATCGAACTGTAAGCAGGGGAGGGGACACATAAAAGCCAAAGAAAAGGGGAGAAAGAAAAGGGGGCTAGGCCAGACCTCCAACTTGGGGTCACAGCCACAGTGTGCCATGAAACACCTGCTCCTGTACAGCTTTGCTAATTACAGGGGAGACAGCTGGCCTCTCGCACATAATGCTGCTCCAGCTCCAGACATGGAGAAGGATTACTGATTTGGGACTCTGTATTTTCTTTTTCTCTCTCTCTCTTTTTTTTTTAAAGTGTCAACTATTAGTCCGGCTGGCCGCTGGGGAGACGTTTACAGTTTTACTCGGCTTCTGTCCACATGCTAATTCCCCTCCTTATTTACAGCGCACACCTCAGTGAAATGCTTGTTGACTGCGGCTCTTGCTGTGTCCTATATCGTTCAGCGACTGTGGCCAAATGACCACACAAGACAATAAAGCGCGGTTAAGGTGGCTTTGAAACAAGTCCGTTGGGGAGACAGATATCGAGAACTAGCCAACTGGACCAATTCCAAGGCTTTTGGCCTCACAAATTAAATCAGTGCTTTAAGCCAACCGAGGGACCACATGCTTTTCAAGAGCCACGAGGAGCAAGCATTACTGAATCTTTTCAACAAGCTGCAGTGACCAAAGTCTAATCAATGGCTACTGGAAAGAAAAAATTACTGATGCTTACACAACTTGTGTCTAACTCTGTGGGCACTGACCCCAGTACAACGGAAGCAATTCCTCGAAACAAATGCGGTAATGTACTGTCCCTTTTCAGGCTTTATCTGGATTATAAGACTTCATGGTATAAGAGTGAAATAAAGGGTTGTTGTTTTTTTTGTTGTTTCCTTGTTATGTGTCAACAGCTTTGAGCAGATCCTATATATTCACATTATCATTTTTGCTAAAAATTAATACCCAGTTTGGACCAATTATATCGAACCACCGTTACAATAAAACTCCAAAAGGCTGAATTCACGTCAGCTTCGGGAATTTTAAGGTGTGATTGACAAATCCTATTTTAGACCAAGATGATTGTAAGGTGCAATGAGAATTCTAGGTTTGTTTTCCTTCTAATAACAACATTGACTTTCTAGGTCAGTCAGGTGCAGATTGGGTACCTCAACAATCATCTTCTTCCTTCCATTAAAACCCACTTCATGGTAAAATAAAAATTTGAATAATAAAATGTTCACATTACTGTCTACCTCTGCCTTCACTGTGATTCATGAATGAAAAACAGCAGCAGTCAAAAAACTGAAAATGCAAGGTACTATACTTCTCTTATAAACAAAACTTTTATAAAATATATATGCATATATATATATAAAAGAAAAACTTAAAAATATTTCTTATACTTTTTAGTAAAGCAAGCAGTGCCTTCTAAAATATCTGCTTGATTGTTTTTAAATTTTCTGAAAAACAAAAATGTGTATTATAATAATAATCATAATAACAGTAAATAATTAATCGAACAAACACTGACAAAACTAATGATAAAAACTGATGTGGTTCCTTAAGAGAATATCCGGATGGCCTGTGTGACCTGGGTGTGGCACACGGGGCACTCCGGGTGGTTGAGCTCACAGATTCGGATGGCACACTCCATGCAGAAGAGGTTGTGGCCACAGGGCACCAAGGCAGCCGTCACTTTGCTTTCGAAGCAGGTCATGCAGTCCCGCACAGTGGCCGGCGGCGAGTCCGGCACTGGCAGACGGCCCGGGAAGCCCTCGCCGGCCGAGGTGGGCTCGCTGTGGGCGCGGCGGGCCTGGGCGTGAGGCGAGCCGGACACGGGCACAATGCTGGTGACTGAGGAGTTGTTGGTGCTCCCACCTCCGCAGGGCTCGGGCAGGCCCGGGGACAGTCTGGTCAGGGGGAGGGGGAGGCCTCCGAAGCTCTTGGAGCGCTGCTGGGCGTAGAAGGCCACCTGTTTGGGGTAGTCGGGGTCGCCCCAGCTCTGGGTACCATCCGATCCAAAATAAGAGCAGGGCTTCTCTCCGGAACTGGAGAAGTTGCTCTTGTTGTAGATCCCCCCTCCCTCGCTCCCTCCTCCCCCTCCTCCTCCTCCTCCTCCCCCTCCGACCATGGCATCTGAGAAGTTCTGGCGGTAGCTGCTGGTCAGGGGCTTGCGCTGGCCCCCCTGCAGCCCCCACACCTGCTGTAGCCGGCTCTCCAGACCGCCGCTGCTGCCCGCCGGGCTGCTTCCTCCGTTTGGCCCCAGACAGTCGTTCTCGTTGTTGTGGTCGTGCAGGCCTCCCGTTCGGAAGGCGATGTGTGCTTCGATCTCCTCGCGGGCCCGCTCGGCGTTGCTCGGCGACCCCGTGATCTCGAAGACGGGGTCGCGGTCCCGGCTGGGCGTGACGATGTAGGTGCAGGTCTGCTGCTGGATGCGCTTGATGGTGGATCCTTTGGGCCCCACCACCAGCCCCACCACGCGGTATGGCACTCTCACCTGGATGGTGGTCTGACCCGGCAGAGGCGTGGGCGGCGAGCCGCTGAAGGACACCCCCAGCTTGTTGCGGGACGCGCGGAGCATGGAGAAGTGCTCGGCGGCGGAGATGATCTCGCGGCGGGCCAGCGCGACGTCCTCCTTGCGGCCCGTGATCAAGAAGACGGGCTCCTCTCCTCGGACCGGGGTTTTGATGTAGGTGTTGGTCTTGGCCCGCAAGGCTTTGATCTTGCAACCTGCGAGGACACCAACATAAACAGGTTTGAAACGTGAGCCAACGCGATCCGTCAGTTCAATCTTGTGACTCTGGAACAAAGTAAAATGTGTGCAGGTAGTTACCGTCCTCATATAACCTCCGGTGGCCCTTTAATGCTTTAAATCCTGGTTCACCTGCTCTGACCAGTTCAGTTTAATGTACTGCAGGTTTTAGCAGCGAAAGGCAGCAATTACCATGATTTATTCCATTTCCAGCGCCTAAACGTTAATGTACTTATCCAGGCTACATCTCTTTCAGCTCAGTATCAGACACGGATCCCCGGTTGGTGCAGAGGTACACACATGGCTGCTACACATTTACCCCGTGCTGGTGAGCAATCGCTCTGTGACCTCTCCTTGACCTTTCCAGACAATGCAGTCACCCCACACGTGCTGCATTTTTTGGGCCATTTATTGCATTAAATCCGCCCTGTTTAAGATCAGTGTCTAATAATTTACTCTATTAAGTGCTTTTAAGGCCGAGGCTGCATGTGGAAGAGTGCAGGTTAATGTCATTTCATGACCAATTACCTGGAGTTGTAATGGCGCTGAGCAGGACACACAGTATATGTGTAATTATTTTTTGGGCAAAGCGAGGCACGTTTGAGGCTAGAGGGAACGCAGTTAAAAAGAGACATAGCAGAGTTTACACCCCCCCCCCCCCTCACACACACACAAACACACACACACCCCTCCCCTTGGAGAACACACCCAGCACCATGCGGTCAGTTTTCATTCAGGAATCCGGGCAGCGTCCTCATTAAGACGTCGACATGTATTGGCATGCTCCTCTAATCTAGATCAGGTCTCAAAGAGGCCCGGCGCGTGGTTTGGGACCAAGCACGGTCATCAGGCACCTATCAGACAATCAATCCATCCGTCCATATGGCGGATGGACGGATCCGAGCTGGTCCAGCCGGACCGCACGTGCTTCGGGCTTACAGAGCACATTGCTGCATTAGCTATCTGGGAAGAAGAAAAAAATCACAGCTGCAGGTATCAAAACACCTGAAGCTGAGGACGAATGTCGCCCTAATGCCTCTAAATGGGTCCACTTTGCTCAGGAACACTTTCTTCTCAGGGCCCCACGGTGCAGACACAGGAATGATGGTACTATGCACCTTTAATACGGCTCGTACCCCCGTAAAAAAATAAAAATCCTTTGTGGCTACTGCCTGGCTTTAAGCTAACAGACCTGTTCGTGCCACCGAGGAGCAGAGAGCCATCGCCAGATTCCTTTTCTCCAACTGCACTGCACCTTTTAATTACGTCAAATCAATCTCTCAATCCAAGAATTATCTGTAAACAAAATAGGCAAAGATTAATTAATCTCAGCCAGAAATCGAGGTCACCGGTGACAGATTTATTTTCAACTGAGGTGGCGTGTGATTCAAAGCAAAAGCCACCCCCTGATTTCTGAGGAGCAAAAGAGGCAGGTCGACTCGAGCCTCCTCCGGAATCAATGCCTACGACTGTGACGGGAGAAAACAAGCATATCTGAGCATTACTTCACGACAGGAAGGATGCTCTGTTTGCCAAGCGGCGGGCTGTGCTGTGCTGTGGTGTGGTGCACGATGCTGCTGAGAGATGAAGGGGGCGTGTACCGAGCGGGGCCCGACTCGGAAGAGAAGAAGCAGCTCGACTCAAATCCTCCCAAATCAGCACTTCTTCTCGGTCGAGGCAAGAAGGGTCCTCTCGGTCCACTTGTGAGCGCCGGATCCACCCTCTGCCTGCCTTCTAGTTACCCCATTAAAATGCAAAACTTACACTTCAGAGTAAAAAGAAGCTGCAGCGAGAGACAAGGGGGCACTCAGCAGCAGGCACAAAGTAAATCCACGTTGCCTCGACAGAGCGAGCGTGGGCGAGGAGAAGACACCTCGTTTCTCCCCCAGAATCCCCCTCGACGTCTCCCCAAAAGCGCTGTTTGCTCTCCCCACAGGAGGACTCAGGGTTTTTGCCTGGGCTGCCTTACCCGCCCTGCAGTCTTTGTGCCTCTCGGTCCGACCGCCTCTTCCTCCCTCTCCTGACAGACAACCATGTGGCATTGAGAGTGTGCAGCCGAGTGGGGCTCATGGGGAGCCCCTTGTGTGGAGCTCCAAGGCGTGACTCCCATTCAGCTTTTCAGACGCTACGCTGCCCCATTCCCTTTCCTTCCCTTCCCCTGCACCCCCCCCACACACTCCTCCTTTTTCTTCTACCCCCCCCTCTCTCTCCCTCTCTCCCAGGCCATGGGTTCATCGCTACAGCTAACAAAGGGGGTGCAGCCACACAAACACCACCACCAAGCAGATGAAAAACGAGGCAAAATATAAAAAGCAATTTCTTGTTTCCCTGCCTCAAACTTAAGACTCGTACCTCGACTACTACACACACACACATACACACGCACGAACCCAAAACCCACCTGGAAACAGCTCCTCTGCAAATACGCACAAACAACACAATATTCCGCCTTTTTTATTATTAGGATTATTTTCATCATATTGAATGATTCCCAGCTCCTGGTGCAACTTCTAGCTGAGTCACCCTTTAAGGCCATCCCATTTGGTGCCAGCAAAGCAACACTACCTCCCAATACCCCCCCTCCCCTCCCCCTTCTCCACGCACGCACACACACCCCTCCACACACACTTTCACACCTTTGTTTGACAGCTACTGTCATTCAACTTCAGGTCTTTGTTCATGGGAGGGAAGGGAGGAAAAAAATCCTGCAATCCTATGAAAATCGGGTCAGAGCCCCTGTAAGATGTCTGGAATTGAACTTTCCAACTCCCTCCTTTGGAGGAGAGAGAGCGAGAGAGAGAGAGAGAGGAGAGAGAGAGAGAGAGAGAGAGGGAGGAAAAACAAGTGGACCACGCTCGCTCCATTGTCCAATTGTGTCACTGGGGCAGTGCGCAACATAAACACCGAGCTGGATAAATGTGGAAAGAGGCAAAACATCCTCCACCATGCATGGAGAGGGGAGAGAAGCCTGCGTGTGTGTGCGAGTGTGTGTGTGTGAATTAGCTCGTTTTTCCCTGGTTCGGGAGTGAAAGACGAGGCTGTGCTCGGCTGCTTTTTTGAACAGTCTGGCGCGTCTCAGACGACAAAGGGAAGCTCCTCCAGTCTGTGTCTGTGCGCTGACATTGATGGCGTGGATGTAGAATAATTCACCCAGCAGGGATCTTGCTCTCTCTCTCTCTCTCCCTCTCTCTTTCTCCCCTCTAACACACATATTTATACACACACAGACATGCAGATAAAAAACCGTCCACCCCTCCCCCCCTCAAAATAAGCTAAATAAACATGTGTCGATGCAGGAGCGTGTTGTGATGAGTGGACGGGGGAACTTGCAACATTGTGGCAGAATAAAAAAGTGGGAGGCTGATGTCTCGGGGGAGTACAAAAAAAACACGTACACACACATACACACGCATGCATGCACGCACACACACACACACCACTCCCTTTTCTTTGTCAAATAACACCAGGTAACAGTTAGAGAAGAGGCAACAAAGGGCTCAGGAAACCGCAGAGGGGTGAAAAAGCACAAGTTTGAGGAGGTGGTGGAAGGGAGAGGGAGGAGGTGGTAGAGGAGGAAGGATTTTTTTCTCTTTTTTTTTTCTTTAATGCATTACCTTGTCTCCCCACTATCTCGGCCACATGTTCGGAGCTGGGCACCGGGACGCATTCAGTGATGTTGCAGCCTCGTCCTTTGGTCTCACTTGAGGAGCTCTCGTACAGGGCGCACAACTTGCTCTTCCCCTGCAGGATGGCGGAGTCTCCCCCGCCGACACCGACGCTGTTGTTGGTGTGGTTGTGGTGGTTGTTGTTATTGTTGCTCCGGTCCTGCACTCCTACTCCTCCTCCTCCTACTCCCACTCCTGGTGTCGGGGCTCCTCCACCGCCGCCGCCGCCGCCGTCCTCTCCTTCCCCCAGCCCCAGCAGGGACAGCTGGCCCAGGGCGACCCTGAGGGCACGGGAGTCGTCCTCCTCCTCGTCCGGCGGGACCAGGAGACCCTCGGAGCCGAAGCCGGAGCCGGCCAGATCCCCGGCGTAGCCCCCGTTTTTCTCCATGATCCCTGCTAGAACCAGCAGGCTAGGCATGGCTAACAAAAGAGTGTGTGAGACAAAGACAGGGGAAAGAGACTGGAGAAACAGCACCCGTGCCGCCGCCTCCTCCTCCCTCTCCTCCTCCTCCTTACTCCCCCTCCCTCCCCCCTCTCTCTGCGCTAGTCCCTCCCATAGACCAGCCCCCTCTCCCTCTCTCCCTCTCTCTCTCGTTCTCTCTCTCCCCCCCGTATACTGTAGTCTCCGGGACACAAGGCCTTGTCTGTGTGGCTCCACCCAGTCTGGTTTACACCCAGACAAAACCAGACGCCAGTGGCACCCTCACCCTCACTCCTCACCTCAGTCCCGCACACGTATCCCTCCCTCCCTCCTCCTCTTCCTCCTCTACCTCACCCCCCTCCTCACCCCTCCTCACCCCCCCCCACCCCAACCCGCAACACAGACACACCGCAAAACTCCTTATGTAACGCAGCATCCGGGATGTAAACAGTGCGCGCGCGAGCGGCCACATGGTCACCGGGTGCTGCTGGAGGAGAGAGACGAGGAGATGATGTCAACTTCATCATGCGCGCTGGAGACAGCGGCACATCCAACTGTTATTATTTGTTATTATTATGGAGGCTGATGAGGAGGACGAGGAGGAGGAGTGTGTGAGATTTTATTTATTTTATTTTTTTAGGAGTGGTGGTGGGCGTGAGAGGGAGGCTTGGGTGGGGGGGAGTCCGCCCACCTCTCCGTACAGCCGTGCTTTGCGGCAGGTCACCGCATCATGAGGATGTTATGTATAGAGGGAGAGAAAGAAGAGAGAGAGAGAGAGGCAGACTGGATGGATGGAGGGGGCGGGGGAAGGTGGAGTGGGATGGTAGAGAGAGGGAGAGAGAGAGAGAGAGAGAGAAAGGGAGTTGTCAGACAGGCGTTGCAGACCCTATGCAGCGGGGGGAACATCAGAACAGCCCCCTCGCACATTTTCCCCCGGTTAAAAAAAAAAAGAAAGAAAAAAACACGGGGGTTTTGCAGCAGCAGCTCCGGTGAACAAAGAACCACGCAGCTCGGTTCGCGTTCAGACTCCCCAAGATGTCCTCGACACAAGCCACGCCTGACGGCATGGTTGGAGTACAGCACAAAGACTCCATCAGCACTATTATTATTGATAATGCCATCGCTGCTGTTATTATCACTTTATTTTCCCTTTTTTTTCTTGCGATTTTCCTCCCCAAACAGGTCGCAAAGTACCTGCAACTTACATTAATTGCTCATTGATTTGCACAATAAATAAATAAACACTGAAGTGGGCCACAGAGACAGACTCCCCACGTGGTGTGCAGCCTAAGAATTTCCTCACTGAGTTGTAAATGATTGTTGCGCTAAACTAAAGCTTCCAGGAAACGCGGGGAGCTGTTATATAAATTACCATATATACAGTGCTGATGTCCGTGTTTCCTCAAAGTGTCAGTCAAACTGGGAGCGGAGCTTGTCTGTACCATCTGTGCATATGGACGTGTGGATGTGTATGTGTGTGTGTGTGTGTGTGCTCTGTGAGGCTACCTGACAAGGCAAACTCTGGGGCTGTTTACTCTGAGACAACATTTGATGCTGCACTGCTTCACCTTCCACATCATTTCTCCAACCAACCACACCAGCAAAATAGACATCTATACACCCATGTTTGGGGAGTGATTTTTTTTGTTTTGCTTTGTTATGTTTTTGAATATCTGGATTTGGATTTATATACTAGGTGTGTGTGTGTGCCTGGGGAGGTTTCACCCTTGTGCATTTTAGCCCCATATCCTTGAAATTCCTCCACCATAAACATGGTGCTTTCCCACCCTGTGAGTGCATGACTGCTAGAACAAAAACATAAACACACACAGCCCTCCATTTGGGCTTACATGACAGACTGAGCGTGTGCATGTGACTCTTAAGAGAGATTCAGCATGAATATTTTAGCATTTCTAGTGAGAACGCCTTCTGCCTTTTAATAACACATAGGATGGAGCAACAACATAATCACAAATTTCCAAACACGGCCTTTGAAAATAGAACACAATATAAATGCGGCGATAAAATGGTGCCGGGGAGACAGAGCAGGTGTATTTACATGTATAATCACAGTCTAGACGTGCTCTCTGGGTGCCAATCAGGGAGACGTTTGTTCCCCAAGGGTGTGTTGCAGATGAGAACTCACGGGGAGACTCCTGGTATGAGCCCGGGATTAA